>CM060733.1:48719611-49033786 GCA_030704615.1 Takakia lepidozioides | reverse complement strand
GTAGTAGTAATTTCCTAATTCCATAGACCAAAACAGTTCAAGATGTCAGTGTATGAGAAGAGCACATGTGTGAATGTATAATATGTAAAAAGAGCAGTTCAGTGTCATGGTTGCATGAAGAAAACAAATGAATTTGGATAGTCAACTAATTCCATGAATATCCTTGTCTTTCAAAGCTTACAACTTGCAGCAGAATACAGGCGTGAGCATCCCAACAGAGGACCTCCGACCACCTACGCCGGCGCATATGACACATATGTGCAACCAACTCAAAATTTGACAAGATTTGAGGCCCTTGAAGAAATTTTGCTCAAGGAGCTCCAAGCATATGCGCCGGCGCATACCATGGAAGGGAGGTTGTAGCCAAACATACAGGAGCACCTTGAAAGATCAAACTAGGCCTATGGAAGCATGTGGAGTTGTGGAGGTGGCAACGTAGAAGCTTTGAGATACTTGAATACTGTGATCAACCAAAATAGGGAAGGTTCCCCAAGCGTCTGCGCCGACGGAGGTGGCAGCCTCGACACTTTGGAGCTTACGTAACACAAGGAATATACAACAAAAACCAAGCTCCAAGCATCTCCGCCGGCGGAGATCTTGCATGAGGTTCCTGAAACCTAGGAGCTAAGCAAAAAAAGATTGTGCTCAATGGGTATGCGCCGGCGGATATGGCAGCCCAGCCCGCTCGAAGCATCAACAACTTATGAGAATGCGGAGAAACAAAAGAGATGGAAGGGGGGGAGAACTTCCTGAAATATGTGAGCAGCCCTGCTGCACGGGTCTGTGTTGACAGAGGTGGCAGCCTTGGCGCTTTGGAGCTTCCGTAACACAGGGAATATGCAAAAAAAAACCAAGCTCCAAGTGTCTCCGCCGGTGGAGACGCTTGCAGGAGGTTCCTGAAACCTATGATCTGAGCAAAAAAGAATGTACTCAATGGGTATGCGCCGGCGATATGCCAGCGCAGCCCACTCGGAGCATCAGCATGCGGAAAAACAAAGAAGATGGAAAAGGGGAGAACTTCCTGAAACATTTGAGCAGCCCTGCTGCACAGGTATGCGCCAGCGGATACGCCAGCCCAACCCGCTCGGAGCATCAGCAACGTATGAGCATGCAAAAAAATAAACGGGATGGGAGTAGAGGAGCACTTCCTGAAACATGCGAGCATCCCAGCTCCAACGGTATGCGCCGGCGGAGGTGGCAGCCCAGCCCTTCCAAGCATCAGAAAAAACCAAGGGGAATGAGCTGTCTCCGCCGGCGGAGACGGTTGTGTGTATGTGTGGAGATTCGCAAACTTGTGAGACTTGAAGTGACTTAGGCATCTGCGCCGGCGGATGTGCTAGATAAGGAGCAGCTTGGTGGGGCTTATGCGATGGCGCATATGCCTAAGTGCAGGTCATGAAAAAAAACAAAACTACAGCTTACCTTCTCCGTCCGCAGCTTGCCTCTACCACCACCACCACCAGCAACGCCTCCCCCTCGAGTGTCCTTCTTCCTCCCCATCGCCGCAACAGCTCGTTGCCTCGGGGTGGTATAGTATAAAGCCGAGATGCGGCGCCTCCGTCTCCTCTTCGCAACGGGAGTCTCCAGGGTGTAGAGACTAGAGACGTGTTAAGTGCTTGTGTAGTTTGTGTGTGTTTGTTTGGGGGAGTGGCAAGGGATAATGTGCAAGTATACTAGACTACGTTAGTGTAGTAATGATACCGGGTTAGTCATGTAGTAATGGCAACAAGTTTAACTGAAAGAAACAGTTTATTAACAAAAAAGTAGAGGTTGTTTCATTGAATAGAGCATGGCTTGTTGGTAAGGTTGAGGTGTATTTTCCACAAGGTTGCGGGTTCAAACCTGCCCCCGCCAAGGAGAGCGGGGGGAAATGGGGGCGAGAGCGAAGGCTAAGGCCAAATTGGCCAAATCTGAAATGTGAACATTTTTTATACACTCTGGCGTTAGTGTTTTTTGGACTACATGGGTTACACGTGGATCCTCAGAAGATGGTTGTACGATTGACATGTTACTTTGTGGCGGCGCCTTCATAATACAATATAAAGTAAGTGATAAAGTAACTAAATATTTTGTTATGGGTGTCTTAATCAATTTATTGGTTTTAGAGTCCAATTGTCGCCACAAATACTTGTACTCATTACTCATACATGAGTAATCAAAGAACAAATCAACATACATGTCATGGGATTTGATTGTAAATAAATTGTGCCGTCTAGTGTGTCAGTTCATAGTTGGACGATTAATCAACGATTGGTTGTAAAATAAATGGAAACATGCAGAGCATTTATGTTTCATATGCTCATAAGAAGAAGGCAGTACATTGGATTCTAAGATCTCAACAACGGCGCCGTCGTCTTAAAAAATGGGGATAGTCCATTTAGTTGTTTCTGTCAGAGAATAATATGGATGGAGCACATGCCTCAAAAAATTTGGACCTTCTGGATTGATGATACACATAAGTAATGTAAGCCATTTAATGTATTTGCATAAGGTCTTGCAAGATGTGCGCTTTCATTCATTTTGCATCTTCTCTCAAACTTTGAGGGCATTGCCAAATGTCTACACCAAAATATGCAGTGCTTTCATGTCCACCTGATGCAAAAGTGGTTCGTTATCCTTGCAATGGAAACAAGTGCATTATCCCAGAACCTTGGTTATGCAATAGATTCAAACTTGTTCCGGGTTCAGTTTTTTTGGAGGATGATGGAGATGATGATGCCTCCACAGTGTTGCTTCCAGTTTTCAATGACGGCCAAAAGCAATGGGAGTTGTTTCCAGACACTTTCTCCAAGTACCGTGTCACAGGTACGAGCTATACACAGTCACATGATGAGAGGCACACTTCTATTGCAAGAAAGAACGATCAAGCTGCGACAAATGGGAGTTGTAAATTGAAGGAGGAGGTTGCAGATTCGGCGAGCTTGGGGTCTCATAATTCGGATTGTGTTGAGGTTTCTAAGAGTGTATTTTGTGGATCTCAACCTTCCTCATCTGCTCATACGGTCTTGCTTCACGACATGAAGCCTCGGAAAACTCCATTGGACAACACCACGTCTGATTGTTGCGAATCTGCGAGGGGTTTATCTTCATCTCCACGACTAGCAAGGGAGGCTACATCTGCATTTCCTTCTGGTGTGTTGTCCATTTTGAGTATCTTGGCCATTGCTCGGAGGAATGGATCAAAAGGAGAGCTTTCTACCTTGGACTATAGTCACATTCCAGTGCATCGTGTTCGGTGTCTTCCTCGAGCTTTTGATGGAAAAGTGATCCACGAACTCCCCCCCGTGGTCAAACTACGTACGGACCGTGGTTCACAGTCCCTCCAAGGCATGGACCGCAAGTTTGATGGTCATCCTTGGTGCAAGACCAATACCTACAATATGTCTGGTGTTCCAGATCATGTGAAATGTAGTAAGGTTCTTTGTGTTGGAAAGCTCATATGTCAAAGCAGCACTTGCCCCTTCTTCAAGAAAGAAGGAGAACGGAATGACCGCTATTGGGAAGGCAATGCAGACAAGGTGTTCATTGCAGGAGCCCAAGTTCCATTCAACCAGTTCAAGTGTAGTTTCTGCAAAGAAAGACCTTTCTGTGAGGCGCATTGTGGGGCAAGAATGTACTATGTCACAAGTTCCCTTCCAACATATACACGTGTTGCAGTTCACGTTGGGTTTCATAACCATCCATGTGCCAAGGGCGAGAATAGAGAGGCTGCGGAAAATGCATCAAGCATGATTCAAGAGCACGTTAAGATGAAGCCATGGTCGACCCCGGGAGCTATTTCCTTGTCAATGGCCCAAAAGCTCTTGATTGATCGAGTTCTTGTGGCTGATGGCACAGAGACAGTACGTCTTGAGGGAGAGGCTTTGGAAGATATTCTTGAAGAGTTTGCCCATGTTTGTAGCCCCAATGTGAAAAACAAGGTCGCATCTGCACGTGTCAATTCCATCATGTCCATATTGGAGTTGAAGCGTCTGAGTACATACCATTTCATTCACAGCAATCTCCTTCCAGGCCAGCATACTTCTCATCTCCCCCATGTTTTCAAGATGTCTGTTGCTGGTCCCGGGAGTGGTGTTGATCTTGTGCGTCGCATGAGTGAGGGGGATCTACGCACAAGTTGGGTAGTATTTGACCATGTCAAACGCATCAAGGATTGGACAACTCTTGCGTGTCATGTCTATGAACCATATGTCAAGCGAATGATGACCATTGCCATTTGCGATATGAAAACAGAGGATGCAGATGCTCAGGTGTTATTCTGGGAGATGATCAATGAACAAGCAAAACTTGCTGGCTTGAACAAACCAAATTTTGCTGGCTTCATGGCGGATGCAGCAGGAGCGAATTGGGCTGCTGTTCGAAGGGTTTATGGATCTGATCCCAATGTCCCAATGGAAGGTAAAGAAAGAACATGTTTATATCATTGGGCTGAAAGCCTCCGAAGACACACCAACGACTATATCTTGGAGGACTTCCGTGAAAGGCACACTCAGCTCTGTTATGAATGGAAAGATAGTGCTACCTTGGAGGATGCCACACATACATTGCAATTCGGGCTTGGTGGCTCTCTTCAGGAGCATGCACAGAAAAGAGTCTGCCAAAACTAGATTCATGGCTTGCATGGTGGCACTACAGATATCGAATGTGGGGCCAATGGATGAGAGAGGACATGGATGTGGAGGCAGATGCAGATATGCCTACCACTAATTTGTCTGAGGCAGTCCATTCTGCTTGGTGGAAGACAGCAGGCAATGGGAAAAAAATGAAGGTGGATCTATATGAGGCCACCATGCATGACATGTCACGAGCTCTTTTGCAGCAGGCAACATTTTACAGGCACACCACAGGAAAGACATGGGGGACGGGGCCCGACAAAGAGGAGCTCATGTTGCGTCAAGCAGCTAGATCTAATAGCCCAGCAAAAATGGGTAAGGTTGTACGTGGCATAGTAGCTGGAACACCCATGCACACAAGGGGGGTTCAATTGGAGGGAGACAATCGCACTATTCCAGTCAAACGCAAGTTAGGCGATGAGCATGGTGGGCCAAACGAATCTTGGAGGTGTGATATGAATGTAAAGACTGTTCCAGTGCGCGCCACTAGGATGCCCAGTCCACACCAGCCATCTAGGTTCGTCAGCTCCAAATCAAGTCATGACATTCCTGGTTCTTCGACTTTCTGTGAGACAAATCCACATGTTGCTATCCCTCCTCAGCCAATGCAATGGGGAAATCCAGTGAGAGAGACACAAGACTTTTCCGATGCATTGTTCAGGATTCAGCGGACAGGTCCTGCTTCCATGGTTCGTTGTTCTGCCTTGGTTGGAGTTTCTAAAGATAAATGCAAAGCGCTCATCAGGAAAGGTAAAGGAAGTCCTGCACCTTGCTTCACTGGCAAGTTACTAGCACCGAACATGAAAGAACCAAAACTGCAAGTTTTTTGGTTTTGCCCCACAGATGTTTTGTCGTGTGTTGGAGGGACCGTGCCATCCTATTGCTTGGGAAAACCGGGTATACCTAACGTGTGGCCTGTGAAGGTTGGAACCAACCTTAAACAAGAAGAGGTGGACAACTTGACCCTTGCAGGTTTTTGACTAGTCCATCCTCCCAACGTTCCTGATCCGAACTTTCCAGTGGGACCACTTCCAGTGGAACAACATATGCATCAAGGTGTTGTCCTTCCTGTGGGTAAGTATCCCACTACACGCTATGGGGTGCGCATTCGGCGTCGGGATCCGACTCCTCGACACTTGAGTCGCCAAGAGTCAGCGGAGACTCTTATTGCTGAGGTTCGTGGATTCAGAAACGTGCCTCAGCCAGGTTATGGGAGAATTTACCAGCTACAAACAGAGGGATCTACCAGAGCAGGATTGGTTTACAATGTATACATTGGTCAGTTTCCATCTTGTGATTGTCCCGACTTTGATGAGCTATCTGTCAAGAAGAAAAAACAAACATATCTACCTTGTAAGCACATGTACTTCATGTACAACGTGCATATAGGATGCGCCGGGGCTTATGAGATCCACCAACCTTCCCTTAGCCAGTTAGAGGTTAGGGCTATGCTAAAGAAGGACCCTAGTTCAACTTCTTAGTGACACATGAAATGCACAAAAAAAGAACCTCTAACTTGTGCCGTTCATTTTCATGCATGTGACATGTAATTATCTTGTTACTACTTTATTCCAAACATGACACATAGCATTTGTTAGTACAAAAGTTCCTATTTTGGTTAAAATGGAACTTGTGTACCTGTCATACAAGTTTTCAAATTATAGAACTGCTTGGCATTACAAACAGACATACAATGTGGTGGTTCCAAACATGACACATATGCATTTGTTAGTACAAAAGTCCATATTTTGGTTAATATGAAACTGTTTTCCTTGAACACAAGTTTGCAAACTATTACTTTGGCCAAGGATCTTGTATTCTCTTCAGTTTAAGGTGGTGCATTAGTTGGAGTTAGTGGTCACATGCATCTTTGACCATTGACTACTGATTTTGTTAGCTAAGATTTTTATTTTATTTTTTTCTATATACATATGATGTAACATTTGCATATGCAATAAATACGTCGTATTCTATGTTATATAACTCCACTGCATACAATCTACAATGTGTGCATACAAATTTGTCACATGCATATATAATAAGGGATTTTGTGCATGCATGCACGCAACCTGTGCATATGGAATAGCAACCCCCAATGGGGGTTACATGTGGTCGGGATACATACTTCTTGGGGTTACACAACAACAAGTTACACTCCGGAGGGCTACACTGGTCCATAACATAGGTTGAACGGAATGATTATCTATCTCATGGATTACACGTCCATGGGTTACACACAAATTGGGTTACACATAGAGGGGTTACACATACAGGGGCTAGTGTTGGTGACTAAAGGTGCTCGACTTCAGCATCTTCCCACTCTGTATTGAAGGGTCATGTAACCCCGACAGACTAACCCAGACCCTGTAGTCACATTGTAGTCATCGACTTATAATTCTCAGAGTTACACCACTGACAGCAATATTCTATGGGGTTACATACTGGGTTACACTGTTGATAGTTACATTGCAGTTACACTTGGAGTTACACCACAATGAGTTACACTAAAGAGGTTTACACTCATCTGTGTTACACTGTGTGGAGTACCACAGATGCGAGTTACACTAAGTAGAGCTATGTTACGTTATGAAACCCCAGACGGTGTAACCCTGCGGTGTGTCACCCCGGCCCATGGGTATCCCATTGAGTGGGTTACATAGGTTGAATGTGGATGGAATGGCAAAGTGAATAACAACCCATGAACAGACATGTACTTCATATTAAACTTGGTGATCACAAAATAAGTGTCATTGCCAATGGACTCAATGGTCACTTACTACGGAACCGGTCTACAAAATCTACTTTCCTGGCAAGGGACATGTTGTTTCCATCATCATTTTTTATGAATGGAACTGCTTGAAGAGGGTGCAACAGACCTTTGTTGATTCTAACTTGTAAAGTGGACAGCCTCCCACGAACACAACGAAGCTCGGCAAGCAGATGTTTGCGCATTGTTTCACTCGCTGAGCACTCCGTAGGCTCTGCTAGATTCACAACTTCCTCCTCTGCATCAATATCTGGAAGTTCCGATTTCATCAACATGTGAAGACCTCCATGAATGGTCCCGAGCTTTGTGCCACAGAGCTTCACAATAAGCCCTTCCTTCAGATTTGGCTTCATCAATTGAAGAACGCGGATTTGATGTTTGCACAAGTTACCCTTCAAAGCCCATGGACAATCACAACAAGCCCAGGTGGTTGCAGGTGCATAGATTGTGTAGCTTCGATCGGCCGTTTGAACACTATCCACAATCGCCGGATGACCAGGAACAGTGGGCAAATGAACATTGACATCAGGGATCTCCCTTGCAGTCCAAACAACATTACTGATAAATTCCTCCTGTTGTACATTCCTTTTGAAGCCTTTCGATTTCAAGTTATCTCTATACCAATAGTGGGTTAGAACAGGACCCACGAGTTTGCTGATCAGCCAATCGATTCTCCTGCCATCAAGCCTTTGCTTTCCCGAGCGTAAACGAGCCTTCAAATTTCCGTGCCAAGATTCAATGCGGCATTAGTATCCTGACTTGCGTGGGGAATATAACGAGCCCCGTGATCCACATGCTCAGTTTTGGGACCCATTCCATTCTGATGTAATGTAGGAAGTCACGCGCAAGCGGATAGGAATAATTCAAATCTTCCAGTCGCTCCAGTGCCCACTCTTCTGGGGTGACTCCCACACAGGCGTTAATGCCGTACATTACGTCGCCAAGTTGTTTTAAAACAGCATTGCGAGTGTATGGATCGGGCATCTTACGCCACGAATGTTTCAGCCAAGCGCGGCGAACATGCCAAAGGCATAGAAATATCGCTACGTCTGCAAACGATTCCCTGCACGCACACACATCAAATGCCACCCAATCCATCAGTGTAACTCTTGTCAGTGTAACTCTTATCAGAGGAACTCTTCGCAGTGTAACTCGTAGAAGTGTAACTCTTCAAAGTGTCACTCTTAGTAGTGTGACTCATGTAACCCCTCGTGCATCTGGTCATGTAACTATCAGTGAAACTCACAGCAGTGTAACCCAACACATATAACCCCTCGCAGCGCTGTAACGCAATCCATGTTACACCGTGTAACTCTCAGAGCGACCCAACCCATACAACCCTCTGCGATGCTCCCAGTATAACTCACAGGCTATAGCAGTGCAACCTAATCCATGCAGGATTGCGGATGACACGCCGTGTAACTCCCAGTGTAACTCGCAGTGTAACCCTCTGTCTACCTCATAGCAGTGTAAACCCTCGGTCTAACTCACAGCAGTGTAACCCTCGGTCTAACTCACAGCAATGTAACCCTCCGTCCAACTCAAGGCAGTATAACCATCTGTCTAACTGATAGTGTAACCCTCAGTGTAACAGACAGCACTGCAACCCAATCCATGTAACCCCTCAAGCAACTGACAATATAACTCCAAGTGTTACAGGCAGCAATGCACCCCCTCGTGTAACTGGCAGTTTAACTCTTATTGTGATTCTCAGTGTAACTAGCAGCAGTGTAGCCCGATCCATGAAACCCCTCGTGCATGCAACTTGTAGTGTGAATTACTGTGTGACTCAGAACATTATAACTTCTAGCCGTGTACCTGATAGCATTGATTTCTGCGTCTGCATCGTCGACAACAAAAGCATTTGGCCTCCAATCTGGTTTGCTCTGAAGAAGTCGGTCGCGAAGACGTTTCATCCAGAGGCTCAGGTCAGTCGTTTTGTTTCTCGCTGATATAATATAAGCAACAGGTATGCCGTTGAGCCATTCGTCGAACACCATCATGGTATACATTGGGAACTGCAATGTCGCAATGGTACAAAAATGAATAAGGTGAGTGTTATAATATTGGCAACAGTTGCATGGCACTCACATTTCAAAATGCAAAGAAAGGTAAAGCGTGACACGAATACCTTATTTTCGTTGGTCCCAAATGTTGCATCGCAGGATACCACACGGTTGTGTCCCAGGTCGATCATTTTCTGTTTTTGCCACTCCGTTTGTATTCCAATTACAAACTTCAAATCACCCGCCACTGGCGCTATCTCTTCATGGTAGAAGAAGACGCTTTCAGGATTGCTATCGACCCACATACGTACACTTTGTGCATCGTTTTTTGTAACTCTCAATCGCAAGCTTGTCGGCAATGTTTCTCACGTCGTACTCGAACAAGAAACAATCGCGACTCCACTCCATGCCTGGCTCAGACGCACAAGCTTCCTGGAGCTATTGAGTGTGTTGTGTCATAATCATAGCTGGAGATAGGCCACTGCGAAGACTATCGACGATCCACTGTTTCATATCTTGGCTGAGACGAGGGGCATGCACGAATCGCGAGAAATGGGAAGAGGGGTCAGCTGAACCATGACATGGCTTTCCTTTTGCATCCACATACTGTTTCTGGAAGTATGTGATGATTGCCAACTCTGAATCTAGAAAACACTGGCCAACTTTGAAGCTACACGTACACCCACGTTTGTATGACTCTCCGAAATCCGCTGCCTTACGTCTGATTTGCTTGACTGGTTTTTGATTATCGGAGGCTGCTATCGGTTTTTCTTTCTTCTTCACAATCGGCGGGTCTGTGCGCCTATCTATTGGGCCGTAGCAGCAGTGGTACCTGCAAAAAAAGCATATAAAGCGAGGAGGGTTATCGCCATATACGACTTTGCTAGGCCAGCAGAAAGAAGTGGGGCTGGGAATGTTATACAACCCTCATAAATGACTTACTTATGCCACTGACGATAACTGTTTGCACGCGGTGTTGTCAAATCTGGCAACTCACGGTACCTTCAATCTTGAACATAAAATTGGGTCTTCCCATCCACTCTACTCCTTTCTCCCTCCAGAAAATCAGGAATGCGAGACCATGGAACGACAGCTATTTCGATGGATATCCGTTTCCCTTTTCCCTGGGAAACCTGGCGTATCCAACGGAGGTTTGTGTGATTGAAAAGCCCGTCTATGGGCAGCTGTAGGATGCATTTCAAATGAGATACCAAATGCTGCAAATGACAGAGTTCTCCCGCCTCATCTTTCAAACCATTTGATTCCAATGCTGCTTTGCGTTCCTCGTCTAGCACCTTCGCGGCAACACATGCCATTAGCAGCAACAGTACCACCAGTACAGTACAAATCGCATAACACACGCGGGCAACGCAGCGGAGCCCTCGGGACTGCACGTCGTCTACGCACCTGGTGAAAATGACGAGCGATGATGGAGTTACACGTGGGTTTTGATGTCACCGAATCGTGTAACCCAGGTTTGAATTCAAAATATCTGACACCTCTTGGAGCCCGCCAATTTTTGCCGGGCACCAAGGGGCTACACGAACAGGGGTGACATGCGTTGGGGATAAATGATCCGGGGTGACACGAGCTATGAGTGACACAATCGGGGGTTACACGGAGGGGATTGATACAGTATCGGGGTTACATGGTGGGGTTACAATGTGAGAGTTGCACAATGAGGGTTACACGAGGCGGAGCTAAAGGGCTGACGTGCAGAGGGTTACAGGGATGATGGGGTTACGAGGAACTGGAGTTACACGGAGAGGGGTATATGGGATAACATGATACAAGCTTACATTGGGGTTACACGATGCAGGATAACATGGAGTGAGGGTTACACCCCGCGGAGTAACAGAGGGTTACATGGGTTACAAAGGGTTACAGAGGGTCATGGGGTTACATGGGTTACAGAGGGTGACATAGGGTTACATGGGAGGGTTACATGGAGTGAGGGTGACACTCAGCGGTGTTACAGAGGGATAAACGGGTTATGGAGGGTTACATGGTGGTGAGGGTTATACCTGATGAGGGTTACAGAGGGTCACAGAGGGTCACAGAGGGTTACATGGAGTGAGGTTACACAGGGGTGAGGGTGACACTCTACAGTATTACAGAGGGTTACTAAGGGTTACATGGTGGTGAAGGTTACACCTGGTGAGGGTTATAGAGGGTCACAGAGGGTTACATGGGTTACAGAGGGTCAGAGAGGGTTACATGGGGTTACATAGGTTACACAGGGTCACAGAGGGTTACACGGGTTACATAGGGTCACCAAGGATTACATGGGTTACAAGGAGTGAGGGATACATAGGGATGGGGGTGACACTCTGCGGTGTTACAAAGGATTACATGGTGGTAAGGGTTACACCTAGTGAAGGATATAGAGGGTCACAGAGGGTTACAGAGGGTCAGAGAGGGTTACATGGTGGCGAGGGTGACACTCTGCGGTGTTACAAAGGGTTACATGGTGGTAAGGGTTACACCTGGTGAGGGATATAGAGGGTCACAGAGGGTTACATGGGTTGCAGAGGGTTACATGGCGGTGAGGGTTACAGAGGGTCAGAGAGGGGTTACATGGAATGAGGGTTACATAGGGGTGAGGGTGACACTCTGCGGTGTTACAGAGGGTTACATGGTGGTGAGGGTTACAAAGGGTCACAGAGGGTTACATGGGTTACAGAGGGTTACATGGAGTGAGGGTTACATAAGGGGTGAGGGCGACACTCTGTGGTGTTACAGAGGGTTACATGGAATGAGGGTTACATAAGGGGTGAGGGCGACACTCTGTGGTGTTACAGAGGGTTACATGGGTTACAGAGCCACAGAGGGTTTGTGAGGGTTACAGAGGGTTATATGGTGGCGAGGGTGACACTCTGCGGTATTACAGAGGGTTACATGGTGGAAAGGGTTACACCTGGTGAGGGATATAGAGGGTCAGAGAGGGTTACATGGAGTGAGGGTTACATACGGGTGAGGGTGACACTCTGCGGTGTTACAGAGGGTTACATGGTGGTGAGGGTTACAAAGGGTCACAGAGGGTTACATGGGTTACAGAGGGTCACAGAGGATTACATGGGTTACAAAGGGTTACAGAGGGTTACATGGAGTGAGGGTTACACTCTGCGGTGTTACAGAGGGTTACATGGTGGTGAGGGTTACAAAGGGTCACAAAGGGTTACATGGGTTACAGAGGGTTACATGGAGTGAGGGTTACATAAGGGGTGAGGGCGACACTCTGCAGTGTTACAGAGGGTTACATGGGTTACAGAGCCACAGAGGGTTTGTGAGGGTTACATGGAGTGAGGTGACACTCTACGGTGTCACAGAGGGTTTGTGAGGGTTACGGAGGGTTACATGGTGGCGAGGGTGACACTCTGCGGTGTTACAGAGGGTTACATGGTGGTAAGGGTTACACCTGGTGAGGGATATAGAGGGTCACAGAGGGTTACATGGGTTACAGAGGGTTACATGGCGGTGAGGGTTACAGAGGGTCAGAGAGGGTTACATGGAATGAGGGTTACATAGGGGTGAGGGTGACACTCTGCGGTGTTACAGAGGGTTACATGGTGGTGAGGGTTACAAAGGGTCACAGAGGGTTATATGGGTTACAGAGGGTTACATGGAGTGAGGGTTACATAAGGGGTGAGGGCGACACTCTGTGGTGTTACAGAGGGTTACATGGAATGAGGGTTACATAAGGGGTGAGGGCGACACTCTGTGGTGTTACAGAGGGTTACATGGGTTACAGAGCCACAGAGGGTTTGTGAGGGTTACATGGAGTGAGGGTTACATGGGGATGAGGGTGACACTCTGCGGTGTCACAGAGGGTTTGTGAGGGTTGCAGAGGGTTATATGGTGGCGAGGGTGACACTCTGCGGTGTTACAGAGGGTTACATGGTGGAAAGGGTTACACCTGGTGAGGGATATAGAGGGTCAGAGAGGGTTACATGGAGTGAGGGTTACATACGGGTGAGGGTGACACTCTGCGGTGTTACAGAGGGTTACATGGTGGTGAGGGTTACAAAGGGTCACAGAGGGTTACATGGGTTACAGAGGGTCACAAAGGATTACATGGGTTACAAAGGGTTACAGAGGGTTACATGGAGTGAGGGTTACACTCTGCGGTGTTACAGAGGGTTACATGGGTTACAGAGGGTTACATAGGGTTACATGGGTTGCAAAGTGTTACAGAGGGTTACATAGGGGTGGGGGTGACACTCTGCGGTGTTATAAAGGGTTACATGTAGTGAAGACACAGACATAAGAAGGAAGGCAAGCAAAGAAGGGGGTCTGCATAGAGCTAAAGAGTCTAGCAGGAAAAGAGACTACAGCCAGAAACTACTGCCATAACTTGGAAACAGAAAGGCACCGAGCTAAGGAGAAGAACTGAAAATCAGCTAACAATGTCATAAGAAAGCTGGGCCCTAGGCCTAGCCTTCCACTTCCTAAAAGATCTACAGATGGAGAGACATCCCTGCAGGGGTCGTGCTCTTCAGCTCAAGACCAACCAATTGATCATCTATCCATGCAGGTTTCTTGTAGCTATCCTTCCACAGGGAATCATATGTAATCTGGAGATTGAAATCCGGCCCTCTTGGATGAATCTGGACCCAGGCACTCTATCCCTGCTCCTTCAGCTATCCATGTCTCTGCACAAATCATGTATATATGTATCATGTATCAGAGGAGGAAGAGAGAGAGAGAGAGAGAGAGAGAGAGAGAGAGAGAGAGAGTCATTACCATGTCACATTCCCAATCTCTGGGGGGAGCTTAAGAATACAGTTCGTAATAAAAAAAACCCTTTAAAAATACTGGCTTGGTAATTCTTGGGTTCAAATAGCTTAAACAAGTATGTTGTAAGCTCAACAGGTCTTTGAGAAAACCATTCCAGCAGGCCTAAGAGTGAGAGCTTTGATGAAAACAATTCCCTATTACAGCTTTAAAGGACTTGTATGTTCCTAAAAGCACAAGCTGAACTGATTGTACTTCCATAAGTAGATGCAGGGCTATGGTATGTATCCCAGGGCCTTATCCAGTCACTCTGCCAAGTTTTAGAGAGATCCTCAAAAATACCAGTTTGTAATCAGGTTATAATCTCCATGGGGGAGCCTGAAAGAATGTATGTGTTCTTAAAAAGGCTTACCCAATGCCTTACTTAATACATTCTAAATTGGTGAGGCATAAACAGCACTGTCTGACTCTCCAAAAGGCCAGAAAACAGGTTTGGAAAAATGCATCCAATGTCACACTTGCATCACCAAACCCTTGTCATCACAACCAGCCCGAACCTTCACAATAAGGTCTGATTTCTAGGAGGCCCAGCCCATTTACTTCCCTGACTTAACAGATTTGGTTACCAAGAACCAGAAATCAAAGTAGGTTTAAGGCATATCCCCCTTGAAGCAGCTTTGAAGCAGAAAATTGCAACAACGGCAGCTTGCAGCATATCTTATCCCTCCTACAGTAACCAGATCATCTGCAAGCCAAAGAGTTCATGCCAAGTGAAATCCCTCACCTGCGCCCGTCCCAAAAACAAACACAAAAAATGTTTTGTGCGTTAGTGAGGATGCGCAAGGTGAATTATAGGATTTCACAGTTGCTATCCATGTCAGGTATGAGCCATAAAGCATGCAAAGATCACAGAACCAGCAGAAGAAAGCATAGATGTGACACCACAAAGAACCTCAATCTTTTGTGGAGTAGGACGCTGCAGTGTTCATCATCTGAATTTGAACGAGCACAACAGAATGCAACGGGAGGAGAGTTGAGGACAGGTTGTATCTTGTAATACAGGCCGCTTCCCCACCTCCATAACCGCCGTTGCTTCATCAATGAGGAAAAAACGTAGGCAAACATACCAGTATGTCATTTGCCATCCGGGAGATGAAAGTGTCTGCCATCATCGCGCGTTCAAAAAACAAGAACACACCCGTTCGGATCTTGCTGCTCGGGCATTCAGCCGCCATCGAGCATTCGTCCGCCATTGCATTCTTCCAGAGAAAAAAAACACGCACGACATCGTGCTGTGTCTAGGGCAGAGAGACACTTAAAGGAAAACCACCCGCGATTTCATCCACCATCCGGTATGGATGGTATCAGACTAGGATGAAAAATGGGCATTCAATAGGTTTAAATCAAAGGAGCATAAACCTAAAATGCATTGAAATGCATATCTGCCTATAAATCATCCAGTTATGGTTATAACAGAAATTTCATTCAGTATGGATGAAACCTTAAAAATTGGGATTAAAAATATATAGTATTTCCAAAATAAGTATTATGGAAAAAAATTGATAATCCCAAACAAGTAGTTGGAGAGAGGGAGAGAGAGGGAGAGAGAGAGAGAGTCACCGGGGAAGGTGGTCATCATGGTACTCCAAGACACCACATCTTGTTCAGCCATGTTGTTGAACACTCCCTTTGCATCCTTGCTACACCTACATTTGGCATACATATTGTCCACCAGGGGAGTGTTCAAAATGACATCTGGTACATTTGCAGCTTTGATGATGCAACCATAGACCTTCTGCCCTTTTCCAGGGCTGCCAGGCTTGCACACGCATTGCAAACACATACACACGTTATGTGGTCGGGCTTCAGTATCCCTTCCCTCATAATTTGCTCATAGGTCTCCAAAGCCTCCATCCCTCAAATCATGAATACTTGCTGCTAGCAGCTGACACTGACGGCGTGAAGTTCTTCCAGCAAACCCCAACCCTAATTATTACAGTAGTTCTAATTCTAAATTGCATCTACTTCTCTCTAGTGTAGTCCAACATGCATTCACCTTTTTGTCTCCATTGTCTCGCCATTGACTGGGGTCGGAAAAGTGTTCATTCCAAAGCTTCTCCTCATCTCTATTACCTGTTTTTGGATACTTTCATGCTGCCAAACAGAGCAAAATAGGCTGAAATAGGTCAAAGAAGAAGGTATCCTCACCACATTGTCCTTTACCTTGTATCATGACCCATAGAGGATTTGACTGACCATCAGCCCAAAAGGACCCCTTGTGTGTGCTGTTTGTATCTGTAGTCAGGTAATGTTGGATTGGTATGTGAGATCGAACCACCACGGTGCAGCTGAGCAGGCAGAGATTGAAACACGGCCTACTAAGACCAAGCTGACTCTCCCAAGAACGACGAGCGTCTCCTCGTCTCGTCTCTCTCCCAAAAACGACGAGCTCACAAGAATGTTGGGATCTTCTCCTCGTCTCCTCTCCTCCTCCTTTTCTCCTTCCTGCATCATTTGCTCAAGAGTAGGAAGGTCTGCAAAGCCTCCATCCCACGCCCCTGCATATCTTGCGATCATCGCGTTCCATGACACAACATCAAATAGATGGTGAAACGCAGGAGACAAAAGAGCCTAAGTCCCAGCCCGGTGTAAAGTTCGGCGGTGTAATCTTAAACCGTTAGATCTTAAACAATCTAGACCGTTAGATCCTGTAAAATCTAATGATTCAAAATAATTTCCATCACATGATCTAACCTTGTACAACAACGTATTTTAATCTCATATATCTTGCGATCCTTGTTAAGCCACGTCCATCCAGGTCCAATTTATTGAACATATATCAAATCGACACACCGTATAGGCGGATGGATGAACCCATCCATTGAATGAATTCATTAATGTATATGCCTTTTAAATGACATGTGTAGTGATGTAGTCATATATATAGAGTTATGAAACAATTTGCAGTAAGGGACTCATAAGTTTACATGCCATGTCATCGATGGATAAACTCATCCAATGGATGAATACATTCATGTATGTGCTTTCAAAATGACACGTGTAGGGATGTAGTCGTATAAATAGAGCTGTAAAACCATCTTCAGTCATGGAGTCACAAGATTCCATGAAACGTCGTCCACGTCTAGTCAAACATATCACACTAGTCATAAAACCATCCTTGTCATCATGGTCAACAATGTTTGACCAATGCTCCTTAATTTTCCGGAGTCATGTAGTGATATCCATTACTATAAAGTGATAAAACTATGACTGCAACGCATTTCAGCGCTCTGTAGTCGTATACCTAGTGCCGTTTTTATGACTCCGCCAAATCCGTAGTCCTAAAACACTCATCTCTTGTAGTGTCGGTTAAGTGAAAGACGGGGGTTCATTAAAATCTGGCGGCTTGCAATCAATTATATCCGCACTGACTCACACGTGTATGAGTTGCAATCCCGGTGTCACCCGGAATAGCGGAGTGTAACCAGAGGGTTTGTGAGGGTTATATGGAGTGAGGGTTACATGGTGGCGAGGGTGACACTCTGCGGTGTTACAGAGGGTTACATGGTGGTAAGGGTTACACCTGGTGAGGGATATAGAGGGTCACAGAAGGTTACATGGGTTACATGGTGGTGAGGGTTACAGAGGGTCAGAGAGGGTTACATGGAATGAGGGTTACATAGGGGTGAGGGTGACACTCTGCGGTGTTACAGAGGGTTACATCGTGGTGAGGGTTACAAAGGGTGACAGAGGGTTACATGGGTTACATATGGTTACATGGAGTGAGGGTTACATAAGGGGTGAGGGCGACACTCTGCGGTGTTACAGAGGGTTACATGGGTTACAGAGCCACAGAGGGTTTGTGAGGGTTACATGGAGTGAGGATTACATGGTGGCGAGGGTGACACTCTGTGGTGTTACAGAGGGTTACATGGTGGTAAGGGTTACACCTGGTGAGGGATATAGAGGGTCACAGAGGGTTACATGGGTTACAGAGGATTACATGGTGGTGAGGGTTACAGAGGGTCAGAAAGGGTTACATGGAATGAGGGTTACATAGGGGTGAGGGTGACACTCTGCGGTGTTACAGAGGGTTACATGGTGGTGAGGGTTACAAAGGGTCACAGAGGGTTACATGGGTTACATAGGGTTACATGGAGTGAGGGTTACATAAGGGGTGAGGGTGACACTTTGCGGTGTTACAGAGGGTTACATGGGTTAAAGAGCCATAGAGGGTTACATGGGGATGAGGGTGACACTCTGCGGTGTCACAGAGGGTTTGTGAGGGTTACGGAGGGTTACATGGTGGCGAGGGTGACACTCTGCGGTGTTACAGAGGGTTACATGGTGGTAAGGGTTACACCTGGTGAGGGATATAGAGGGTCACAGAGGGTTACATGGGTTACAGAGGGTTACATGGTGGTGAGGGTGACACTCTG
Source organism: Takakia lepidozioides (assembly GCA_030704615.1). Classification (NCBI taxonomy): domain Eukaryota; kingdom Viridiplantae; phylum Streptophyta; class Takakiopsida; order Takakiales; family Takakiaceae; genus Takakia; species Takakia lepidozioides. The sequence goes on along the minus strand of CM060733.1, from coordinate 49,015,227 downwards.
CGGTGTTACAGAGGGTTACATGGTGGTGAGGGTTACAAAGGGTGACAGAGGGTTACATGGGTTATAGAGGGTCACAGAGGATTACATGGGTTACAAAGGGTTACAGAGGGTTACATGGAGTGAGGGTTACACTCTGCGGTGTTACAGAGGGTTACATGGGTTACAGAGGGTTACATAGGGTTACATGGGTTGCAAAGTGTTATAGAGGATTACATGTAGTGAGGGTTACATAGGGGTGGGGGTGACACTCTGCGGTGTTATAGAGGGTTACATGGGTTACATAGGGTTACATGGTGGTGAGGGTTACAGAGGATCATGGGGTTATATGGGTTACAAAGGGTTACATGGTGGTGTGGGTTACACTCGGCGGAGTTACAGAGGGTTACATGGGGGTGATGGTTGAACCCGGGGCGGGGGTTACAGGGAACTGGCGGACTGCTGGAAGCGGCGGACTGGTGTCGCAAAACGACGACGCAGGGGGCGACGACGCGCCTGGGACGACGACGCCGATGGGATGAGGGCGGGGGTGGGGAGGGATTGACCGAGCCCAGCCGGCTGCCTTTCGATGTCTGCCGGAGGCGAAGAACCGGCGGTACGGGTGTCAGGGCTGGACCATCCTGACGCGCTTGCATTAAGTTCTTACATTATTCCTATTATCTTCCCTTCCATTGGTAGGTGGACACCTTATTCTCTTTTTTCTTAAAAAACATTAAGGGGAGAAGAGGGGGTGTAATTCATATTTAAAAAAAGGTGTCGTAGAAACAATAACCAGTACCGAGGGCCATGAGGCATAACATCGCGAACGATCGGTAGCACATGGATAACATATTCAATTGGAGATTTGCTGGTTTCAAGATGATGGATTTTTGTTGGTTGAAAGCTGTCATTTTTTTTTTCGGCGCAAGATACAATCGTCGAGAAAGAGCATCGGGTTTCCTTTGAAGATGTCCAGGGCGATAGGTAATAACAAAATCAAACCTTGCTAGTGACATACCCCATCTGGCTTAACGTCGATTCAAAACACGAGCACTCATAAAATATTCAAGGTTTTTTGTGATCGGTGTAGACAGTGACATAATGTTTAGCTCCCTCCAGTAGATGACGCTATCCTCAAAAACATCGATGATTGCTAGAATTTCTTTGTCATGGAATTCATAATTGATCTCTACAGCGGAAAATTTGTGAGAACGAAAACCAATAGTGTGAAGTCGGCCATCCGTACCGTATTGAGATAGTATAGCGCCAAGTGCAAAGTCCGATGCATCTGCTTCCAAGAAGAATGATTTAGATGGGTCTGCATTTACCAGTATTGGAGCCGTTGTAAATGCCTGCTTTAGCCTTTCAAATGTCTGGTCAGCCTTCTCATCCTATACAAATTTGTCCATCCCTGTGAGTCGTGTCAATGGTGCAGCAATTTTGGAGTAGTCATTTATGAAGATTCTATAGAAATTTGCAAAACCCAGAAAACATTGTATATCTCGGACCGAAGTTGGTTTAATCCACTCGATAATGGTTTGTATTGTCTTCTTATCTATAAAGACGTCTTTGTCAGAAATAATGTAGTCCAGAAATTCGACCTCAGATTGATGGAAAAGACATTTCTCCAACTTGACATATAGTCATCTTTCTCTTAATTTATCAATGACAAGGCGTACATGGCGACCATGTTCTTCTTCATTCTGTGAAAATATCAAAATGTCGTCCAAATAGATGACTACAAAGTAATCTAAAAATTCTCGAAAGATGTCATTCATCATATGTTGGAAAATTGCTGGAGCATTTGTAAGACCGAAAGGCATAACACTGTATTCAAAATGTCCATACCTTGTTCGAAAAGTTGTTTTCCATTCGTCTCCTTCTTTTATCCGTACAAGGTTATAAGCTCATCTCAAGTCAATTTTGGTGAAAATCTTCGTTCGTCCCAGTTGGTCGAGAAACCCAGAAATCAGCGGCAACGGATAACGATTCTTGATTGTGACTTTGTTGAGACCGTGATAATCGACACACATGCGTAATGATCCGTCTTTTTTTTCACAAACAAGATAGGCGCCCCCGCAGGTGATTTTGAATGTCAGATGAAGTGTTTCGACAAATTATCATCAATGTATTCACGTAATGCAGCCAATTCTGTCTGGGATAAGTTATAGATTGGGCTGAATGGTGGTTGGGCTCCTTCTTGTAACTCAATTGCGCAGTCATAAGATCGATGTTTGGGCAATATGTCTGCATTTTTCTTCTCGAAGACATATTTGAAATCTTGATATGAGCGGGTAATGTTGAAGTACCTTTGTCTGTTGTGGTCTTGATCAGAGTCGCATAAAGTGCAAATGTCATCTCAGTTTTGGTAGCTCTCATGAAAGCTCTAGCTCCAAGGAACAGGGGTTGAATACCTTTGATATTTCTACATTTTTGTCTTACAGAAATTTTCCGCAATCGCCAGTCGATGTCGAGATTATAAAGTACGAACCAGGGAAGTTCAAGGATCATAGGATTCATTGAAGACTGGATGACATTGAAAACAATATGTGATGCTTGATCTTTAAGCTTCACTTCAAGTGGTCGAGTTTCATGGTCCACATTTCCTCATGCTAACGGTCGTCCATCGATGACTTCAACGGGAGCTGAGAGTTTCTTCTTTACGAGCGTTAAATTGTGTTGCTTCGCAAAGTTTTTGTCCATAAAACAAGCTGAAGCCCTTAAGTCCAAAAGTGCTTCTACAGAGATATCTCGATTTTGCACTCTGATTTTTACACTGTGAAGCAAGGTGCAGGGTCTGGAGATAGAAAGAGACATTTTTTTTTTGAGGAATTTGTGGTGTCCAGCCGCATGGTCCCTACTATGACTGGACATCTTCGTTTTCCGACCTCCTCGTATCGAACACTTGAGTTGCGCCCCGAGCTTTGAATCTTCTCTTGTTGGGACAATTAAATGCTATATGATCTTCTTCTCCGCAATAGAGACATAATCTATTCGAGCGCCGTCTTTGTTTTTCTTGTGGCGTCAATGGCTTGAATCGGACAACATCAATTTGTATATGATCACTACCAGATGTCTAATGGATCATTGTGTTTGGTGCCGTAGTAGCATCGGCATGATGCGTCTTCGACCATCTAGATCCCTTCTCTTGACGTCTTTTGAACAAACGATTATCGCATGCAATGACTTGGGTGATGAATTCACTCAGTGTGCTCACGTTTGGCATTATCAGCAACAAATCTTCATCTTTTAGTCCACATCAAAACTGACTAATGAGGCTCTTCTCATTCCATTCGAGGTCGCACGCAAGTTGTCGAAATTCGGCAGCATAAACGGAAGCATGACGTTCTCCTTGTCGTAGATTTCGCATCTTTGTCTCTGCAACTCTCTCTCTATCATTCTCTCCAAACATTACAGTGAACTCGGACATGAATGCTTCAAAATTATATAGTAAATGCGATTTTTTTTTTAATAGCGGTGCAAACCTAGATAGGGCAGTGCCTGATAGAAGGGTGCCCACAAATCCCACTTGAATACATTCATCGGGGTAGCGTTGTGGATGTAGTCGTAGGAACAATCGTACTTGTTGAACAAAACCGCGAAATCTTGATATCGTCCCATCAAATTTCTCTGGCATGCTGATTTTCTGTTCTCTCGTAATCTGTTGAAGAAGAACCATTGCAGTAGGAGCTGTTACAGTAGGGACTCGTATGGTTGAAGATCTATTGTTCGACTCCTTTAACTCTGAAATTTGTTGTTGCAAATTATGGAGAGCGTTACCAAGATCTTGAGACTGATCAGGTTACAATTGGGCGGTAGAGGTACGAAGTTCTTGCATCTGGAGCTGAAGACTCTGTAATGTGGCGACTATTTCCGCAAATGTGTCTTCCATCTTAACTAACTAAAGAACAATTTAGGCAAATTTGTTATAAAATTATTTTATTCTTAAGAAAATAAATGTTTTATCTTCTCATGTGCCTAATTATAAAAACTTATAGCATGAAGATGCCTAATTTGAGAAAATGTTTTCAAAACATGCCTAATTTTTTGATTGATTGATTTTATTATCAGGCGCAAAAATGCCTAATCCGTTGTCCAGGGACGGTATAACCTCTTTCAAAGCAACCTCACCATGAAGCGCGGAGCACATGGCTCAAGCCCCAAGGGAAAGGGTAGAAATCAAGCTATGACACAAACCATGTATCACTGTTAGAGTTTTAAATGATGGCGTTGATTTTGCAAGGATGATAGAGATCTAAATAAACGACTCATTTGGGAGGCGTCAAATATTATTATTATTATTGTTGTTGTTAAAGAAACGACGAATTGGGGGACCCATTTTATTCCTAAGCATCTCTACTCTCTCTTTGATATCTACTTAATTCCAAACTACAGTTTGATGACTCCACAATAGAGAAAGTTAGCACTTCGTACAAAGTTCTTCGCTTCAGCAAATGGCCTCACGAGCGTGGCATGTCCTCAGCGTGAACGTCTTCCTCCTCATTACCTAGATGTCGACACACAGCAAGGAGACTGGACTTGTGAGAGATGTAGAGGTGGAGCGAGAGGAAGAATGAGAACATGAAGAATTGAGCTGAGCTTGAGTCGCTGTTGCAGCTTCACTGAAGGTGATGGAAGGCATGGAAGCATCCACCAAGCTAGATCAACCTGCAACCATGTGGTTGACTCATGACAGTGTGGGGCTGCTAGCGCTGGCAGGTATACTCTGCGCTGTTGCAGCGCACTATTTCTTTCTAAGAAGGTTACGAATGAGGCTACCACTGGGACCGCGCCTATGGCCGATCCTGGGCAATCTTCTATTTTTGGGTGAGCGGCCCCACCAGGCATCGGCATGCCTGGCTGCGAAGTATGGCCCTCTCATGTACCTGTGGCTCGGATCCACCCCCGTTGTCGTGGTATCCTCCTTGAAATGAGGTAGTAGCTGTAAGGCGAAGTGGCTCTTAGTTACGCCGGTCCACTGACTGGAGTCTTCTCTCTCTTCTTTACGCAGGGAAGGCCCCTCTTGTCGGGCTTTCTTAGATTTTTGGGCCCGCGCCTTGGGTTGCTTCCCTTGGACTAAGTCCCTCAAATCCAAGAACACCCTCCACTTCCTTATACATATTTGTCTCTAAATTTTAGTGAGACCGTAGTTGGCTACGTACATCCCAGCAATGACTCTCTTCTTCAATATGATAGATGTTATAGATGAGTCAAAGAATCAACCAAAGAATCTCACAGTGTAGTACAGTTTGCTCTTACCCATGGTATTTCTATGGATAGAAATACTATAGATGAGTCAAAGAAGCACCTAAAGGATCTCATAGTATATTAGGCAAGGACTTGATCTTATCCATGGATAATACTATGGATGAAATATTATAGATGAAAATTAGTTTGGTGTTTTCATGTTGGGGCACATATTTCATATTTACCTTGAATCCCTTATAAAATCTGCGTAGACGCATATGACGTCGTAATGGAAAATAGCAAACGCCGTTGCAGATGTAATTTTTGGAAGATTCGTAATAAAGTACATAGACACGGACGACCATGGACCCTTGGGAATGGGTAATGGTTGAAGAAGGCCATAAGGTCGATGTCGTGGTCCCTTCGCTCTAATACACGTGTTGCAAGATTTTATAAAAATTTTCACGAGTTTTCACATCTGCGGCCACCAATATCTATCCTCACGAACTCTGGATACCAATTCCATTGTTTTGTTGAAGCCGAAATGTCCTGCAACCGGAAGATCATGACATGTTTGAAGAATTCGAAGTCGTGTAGGTCTTGGAGGTACATAGAGAAGTCCCTTGAAATAAAGTAAGTCATCTTTGAATTCGAAGTCGTTTGTAACCTGTAGATTGTCTCGAGGTTGATTTAGTTGACTTCGTAGTGTCGTAACAAATTCACTAGAAGCTTTCTTGTCATTTACCACTGGGGTAACGACTCATTTTGAGTCGTAAAAGTCAAAAAACTGGGATCGACTGGAAGTTACAACAGACTAGTTACAACAGATATGGTAGTTGGGTTGGACATCCAATGATTGGAGTGGTAAAGGACGCAGACGCGCGAACAACTGCTCAGCGATTAATGCTGAAGAACCACGTGGCGTAACCAGGCGAGCCGCCCGTGTGTTTGACCTTTTGGGCTGACTTTGACTTTTCCCTCCGGATGAGTGGACCGACTCACTGAAGCGCGGTGACACATGGACGCGGATGTGGACGACGATGTGGATGCTAACGTGGCGGCGCCACGACGAGCACCACTGCTGCCACGTGGCCACGGGCCCGGGGCGCCACGTGGTAGTAGACCACATAACTTGCAGTGCTACATGCCCAGTGGCAATTGCGACTGCGGAAGTTGGCGCAACCACTGCTTTACTACTTTACATGAAGTGCTCGAAATTACTTGAACAATCATTCATAGTGATTCATGCTTTGGAGTTTTGGTGTTTGTAGTGAGTCGACTAGTACTGCCATACAAGAGAACTAATCATGCATTAGAAATGCACAAACGATGAAAGACATGCCATGAAACAAAATGAAATGAAAATGAATGAAATGAAACAAAATGGTACTTTATTACATCTGCGGAAAGCTCAAAGAGCTTATGGGACAAAATAAAAAACACAAAGTAAAAAAGCAGCCCAAAAGCTACTGCTGCTCTGGGGATTGCCTAAGGGTCAAGGCCTCGTGCAAGTCAAGCAGTTCTGATCCTCATAATGCAAGACTTCAGTGAGTTCCACGGAATAGACCATCTACCCATAGAGGTTTCTTGTAGTTATTGATCCACAGGGAATCATAGGTAAATCTTGTGTTTGAAATTTGGCCCTCTAGGATGAATCTGGACCACACTCTATCCCTGCTCCTTCAGCTATCCATGCCCCTGCACAAATCATGCATTCATCCTTGCCTTGCTGCTAGTAGCTGACAATGACAACCTACATTTGTTCTAGGAAACACCCAACTCAGCTTATCACACTAGTTCCTATGCTCAATTGCGTCTGCTACTCTCTGAAATGTAGCAGGCATTCACCTTTTTGCCTCGGTTGTCCATATCATTGACTGGGGGCAGAAAAGTATTCATTCCACAACTTCTCCTCATGTCTATTACTTGTTTTTTGATACTTTCCTGTTGTCACATAGCAGTATCATGTCAAAGTCATTCCAAACTAGATTCACTCAACCAGTTAACTTGCATAATTCAACATGGAAATTTTGGACCGATTCTAATAAGAGGGAAAAACAGGGTGAAATGTGCTGAAGAAGATGCCTTCATTAACAATGTCTGATTTTATCAATTGTGCCGTTGCTGCCAGTTGACCATCTACCCATGCAGGTTTCTTGTAGCTTCATAGTTAATCTGGAGCTTGAAGTCTGGCCCTCTTGGGTGAATCTGCACCCACACTCTATCCTTGCTCCTTCAACTATCCATGCCTCGCACGAATCATGCATACAACCTTGCCTTGTTGCTAGTAGTTGACGATGACAGCCTAGACTTGTTCTAGGAAGCACCCAACTCAACTTATCACACTAGTTCCTACGCTCAATTGCATCTGCTACTCTCTATAATCCAACAAACATTCACCTTCTTGCCTCGATTGTCCCACCATTGACTGGGGTCAGAAAAATATTCATTCCACAACTTCTCCTCGTCTGTGTTACCTGTTTCTGATACTTTCCTGTTGACACATTGGTAGAATCATGTCAAAGTCACTCCAAACTATCAAAGCTTCACTCAACCAGCTAACTTGCAGAATTCAGACATGAATAATTAGGGGCGATTCTGATAAGAGGGGAAAACAAGGTGAAATTGAAGAAGGTGCCTTCATTAGCAGTCATTACACTCTATCCTTCGCTCAGCCATATTGTTGAACACTCCCTGTCCACAAGGGTATTGTTCAGAATGACATCTGCCACAATTCTAGCTTTGACGATGCAACCATGGACCTCTTTGCCCTTCCCCAGCAGGCTCGCACATGCACTACAAACGCAAACAACTGGTTGTGGCAAACTGGGAGCAATATGTGTCAGAAGAAACCACTTGTACAAATCTACAGCTTACAGGCTGTCTCTATCCTCAAAATTGGTAGCACATCATCCGCTGCTATGACATATATTGCCCTAGACACACATTGCCCTAACTGCCATCCCCCAAGATGCTACCCCCACCAAACTTCTCTCACTTGGGTCCTTGCAAGGCTGACTTCCAGCTTTGACTCTGTGCATGGGGCCTATCGGACAACATACACCAGCAAGCCCTCCCCCTATCCTGCATCAACTCATCTCAGTCTTATCAACTGCACAACGTATGATGGGAGTGAGTGCAACATGGGAAAGAGCCACAACACATGATGAGCTGTAGGGAAGAAGCAACATTGTGCAAGTAAAGCAAACGATGAAGCAGAAAGACGAGGCAACATGGGAGAAGGGAAAATGGGGTCCAAGGGCTGAGAAGGTCAACTGGTCAACAATGAGGAACTGGCTCTGGAGCACTATGTTGATGATTAAAGGGAGCAGCAAATACATGTGGGGCATCGCAGCAAAGTGCATGCCAACGAGGGTCAGAATAGTGCAAGAAAGACTCCACGGATGGTGGGCAGCCAAGGGAGATGCAATGAGACAAGGCACTCATGGCAAGGGAGCTGCCAAGACAAAACTGTTGATGAGGCTACGGAGAAAAAGGAAAGCACAAGATCAACTACGAGGAAAAGTAGCAATTCAAGCATGGGAGTTGCTGCTAAAACATGAGGAGGAAGACATACGAGGTGAAGCATCAAGGGAACCAGTAGGAGATGAGGAAGATGGAACACACTTTCTTGTCAAAGGTTGGCGGCGAAGAATGCAACCCAGCAATCAGAAAGTGAGGCACCCGAGGCTGGACTGCTGCAAAGAGGTACAAAGACAGGAGCTGAGAATGAGATGTTGCCTTTCGTTGAAGTTCCCCACACAAGGGCTGTTTGGCAAGCAAAACCCCAGGCAAGGATGAGAGGTGAATCTGGGATAAAACCAGCAGCTGGGAGTGAGGAAAGACACAAGGAAGGGCAGCAATACCTTGTCAAATCTGAGGGTGATGGCTGGAGAAAATTAAACAAGGACTGGAAGTATGGGAGCAGCAATCGCATGAAGAAAAATCTGCCTGAGACGCTGAAGAGTGAAAGGGAGGAAGACAGGCACCTCGCTTATGAAAAGTGGAAGGGCAGGGTAGAAAACTTGATGCCTGAAATTGATGGGAGCTCGTGGGAGACTCTGCCAAGAAGACTCCAATCAGCTGTTGCCAACAATCGGAGATCGCCCTTGGCTGGCGCAACACCACAAAATAAGTGCAGCCCTGATAGCATGGTGAGTGGGGCACCAACAGAGCCAGAAAATGAGGGAGAAGGAGGAGACTTCCGTGCCAAGAAAGTCAATGCGGGCCTGTAGTGGCATGCAAGGAAAGGGACACCGTAAATGTTGCCAACAGATGTAAATCAGTGCTCATTCATTCGAAAGCACCACGGGAGATGAAGGAAAAGACACCTGCAGGGACGTTGAAGCATAAAAGAAGAGAGCACTTCACTTGGGAAGAAAGTGAAGCATTGGAGAACGAGGCTGATGACTGGCAGTCTGAAAAGGAAAGGCGGTTGTGGGAAACCCTGCCAAGACCCAAGACAACCATATAGAGAGAATCAAGCAGGTGGGAACTGCCCTTCATTGGGGTGGTGCAAACAAGAGCAAGACCAGAAGCTGAACCACATGAGAAGATAGTGTGTCATCACAGATGGAGACCCTGGAAAATGCTCTGCCCAGGAGATGAAGAACATTAGGCAACTAGAAACGTGAGGGGCTGAGTATGCTCTGCAGTCAACTTGGCTTGTTGAATGCTTGCATAAGAGATGAGGGGTTGTTGTCAGTACACGGCATTGAGTTCATCAAACCCTACAACAGCCCACCATCGCTGCCCACTGCTTACAAACTGCCACAAAAACAGTTTCACAGGACTTACAGATGATTGGTGGAAGGCAAGGCCCCTCGCCATGGGCCACATTAATTGTATGTTGCAGCCCAGAACAACGACGGGAAGTCATGTAGGGCAGCAAACCCCATCTTGGCAGCGTCTTTTGTGTGAGAGAAGTCAAGCTGAACCTGCTCATCATATCGAGTGGGATGGACCAGATGTAAAGCTGCCAAGCCAACCACACGCACTCAAGCAACATAAGCTGGAGCCATTTTCAGATTATGAGTACCCATGTTTTAAGAATACTCCTTCTTCAACTTGCGGTGAACGGGCAGAAAACTTCACAATGTGCAGCAGATTAATGGACCAAGATGCGGAGCTGAATTGGGTATCCAGTTAGGCAATGCTGGTTTCAAAACCCCGTTCCATCCCTGCGTTTCGAAGATCTGGCTTGAATGGGCACACTGCGGCAGTGGAAGGCTCACGGAGTAATGAGTTTGGGCTGATATGCATGCTGACATGCCATGCCGGTGCAAAGAACAACGTTCTGAGTGGCGATTGTGATCTCAAAATCTGCCCCTGCATTCAAGCTGATTTCTCTCTCGAGCAGAGCCGCCTTGTGGATGTTCCAGCCAGTGTCCAAAAACAGCTCAAGTGCAAGACAACAACATCAGCAAGGCATGGTTAGCTAAGCAAGGTCATGGTGGAGAGGCATTTGAACTCTCTGAACGTAATGTGGTCGGACTTCACCCCCTCCCACATCAACTGCTCATAGGTCTCCAAAACCTGCAATCCCCGCCCCTGTTGTGCATGTCCTGCGATCATCACTTTCCACGACACCACATTTCGCTCAGCCATATTGTTGAACACTCCCTATCTAGAAGGGTATTCATGTTTAGAATGACATCTACCACAATTCCAGCTTTGACGATGCAACCATGGACCTCTTTGCCCTTCTCCAACAGGCTCGCACATGCACTACAAACACAAACAAACGTAATATGCTCGGGCTTCACCCCCTAGACCCACATCATTTGCTCATAGGTCTCCAAAACCCGCAATCCCCGCCCATGTTGTGCATGTCCTGCGATCATCACGTTCCACCACACCACATTTCGCTCAGCCATATTGTTAAACACTCCTTTGTCCACAGGGGAATGCTCCCACGTTTGGCATACATGTCGACGAGGTATTGTTACATCTGGTACAGTTCCAGCTTTGACAATGTCACGATGGACCTCTTTGGCCTTTACCAAGTCTCCAGGGCTGCCAGGTTTGCACATGCATTGCAAACACAAATGAACGTGACCCGGTCAGGCTGCACCTCTTCTCAACATTTGCTCATATGTCTCCAATGCCCTCATCCCGCACACATGCTGGCCATATCTTGCGAGATTCAGCGTATTCCTTGAGACAACATCTTGTTCAGCTATGTTATCAAACTCTCCCTTCGCAACTTCATAGGTCTCCAAAGCCTCCATCCCACGTCCCTGCTGTGCATACCCTGCAAGCATCGCACTCCACGACACTACATCTCGGCAAAACATGCTGAAATAGCTCGAAGAAGAAGGTGCCCTCACCATATTGTCCTCTACCTTGTGTCATGACCCATTGTGGATTAGACTGACCATGAACCCAAGAAGACCTCTTGTGCGTGCTGCTTGTATCTCTAGTCAGGTAATGTGGGATTGGTTCGTAAGAACCACCACGGTGCAGCTGAGCGGGCAGAGATTGAAATATGGGTTGCTAAGACCAAGCTGATTCCCCCAAGAACCTTGTGATCATCAGGAAGAATACCAAATCATGGTACAAAGGGGAGCCAAGAGCCCACATTTGCACATAATGCGCCCTTGACGCCATAAACGCTTGCAACAACAGGACATGGGCCTCGATTTGGTCTTCGTCCTTCTCGCATCACTTGTTCGTCTCTCTCTCAAGCCTCCATCCCTCTCCCAACACTTAGACAAATTCAGGCAAAGGACAAAGTTACTCTTCCACCCTTAGATCATTTTATATCCGACGATTAGAACAATCTCTACGAGCCACACAAGCCCTAAAATACATTAAAATATTCCACGTCATGAGCCATGTGGAGCACTTATAAAAATTCCATTTTTGAATAGGGTGTGCAATGAATGCCTAGTTGTTAAGAGTCGTTCTCTAGTGCTTAAAACCACTTGTAATTGCTGTTTAAAAATAAATAAATAAATTACGTAATTGAATTAAATCGCCGCGAATATTGTGCCGACTGCGGAGTCATTGATGCAACTTCTATCCGCCATTAGAAATATGAATTTACCCGTTACGACTGTGCAGTAGTAACAAACATCTCAAAGTTGTTCCCTCAGTGGTTTTGGACATGCAGTCGATTCGGAAAAGACACGAATGTTTCTAGTGATTGGTCGCTCTTCAGTGCTTCCTGAATCTCCTTTATGATCTCTGCATCGTCATATTTCCAAGACCACCGATTCAATCATTGTTATTGTAGATCGTTTTACGAAGATGTCACATTTCATTCCATGTAATAAGACGGTTACCAGCGAAAAAACTACAAGACTCTTCCTCAATAATATCTACCGCATCATGGACTCCCGAAGGACATCGTATTTGATCGAGGACCACAGTTCATATCAAATTTATGGAGGGGATTATTGCACATATTGGATACTAAGATCAAAATCTCTACAGCTAATCATCCACAGACTGATGGTCAAACCGAACGTGTAAACCAGATTTTAGAGCAGTATCTTCGCTGTACGATAAATTATCACCAAGATAATTGGACGGACCTTCTATCATTGGCTGAGTTTGCCTATAACAACACTATATATTCTTCGACCAAACAAACTCAATTTTTCTCCAATTATGGTCATCATCCTCGAGCAAACCCTTTCAACATGAAGACTGTTGGAAGCCTTGCTGGAGAAAACCTTGCTACTCATCTTGCTACGATTCACAATGAGCTTACATTCCAGCTCGCAGAAGCTCAAAAACAATACAAGGAGTATGCAGATCAACGTCGCCAACTCCAACCCCAGTTTAAGGTCGGAGATCGTGTATGGTTTCTTCGACGGGACATACAAACCTCGCGACCATCAATGAAGTTGGATTATCAACGACTGGGACCATTCAAAATTATTCGACAAATAAATCCGGTCAATTTTCGGCTTGAACTCCCACGAAGTATGCGCATCCATCCAGTCTTTCATGTTTCATTATTGGAGTTGTATCATCCATCGAATATTTCATGTTTCATTATTGGAGTTGTATCATCCATCGAATATTTCAGGGAGAGTCTCCGACCTCCACCAATCGAAGTCAATCAAGAAATTGAGTATGAAGTCGACGAAGTCCTAGACTCTCGCATCAAGTATAAACGTCTTGAGTATTTCATACATCGGAAAAGCTACGACATCAGCGAATGAACGTGTGAACCTTCATCCAACCTCGCCAATGCATCTGACAAAGTCCAAGAGTTTCATCAACGATATCCAACTAAGCCCCGAGCTATACGTCAATAAGACGTCACAACGATGATGTCAGCCAAGTTAGCTTCAAGGTGAAAACTATACATTCAATGTACCTGATACACGCTAATGAGGGAAGAACACCACACATCAGTATATATAACTACACTTTCAACACTCTTGCATCTTGTATTGACAGCATGAAGTCACAGAAATCAGATACATTGGAATTGTCGCTTACGCAACTACCAGATCAGCCGTTCCGACTCTCACGACCTTCAACATCACGCCGACGCTCTCGAGATGATGGGCCACCAATGCGACGCGTACTTCCTCGTCTGGACCCCATACGACGGCAAGTAGAGCCTACTCGAAGTCTGATAATTCTGTTGGAGGTTGAGGCTTCGGACCTAGATGACAACGAAATCATGTTTGAAGGCAGCTTCGAAAATCAGAATGCTCAAATCACTGCGTGGTCCCAAATTCAAGGTGTTGGACATTATCAATGGTTGCAGGGACCTATAAATCATTTGAGTCAAGAACGAAGAGCCGAATACTTGACAAGTATCATTCGCCGGATTTTGGATTTTCTCCAACTCTAAGCAAGTCCAAGATTTTACCGCTCATCGAGGAACTCGGCGCTAGAGGAGGGGGTGATGTCATGGACATAACCCAGAGGAACTTATCAGGAATAAATATTAGAAGTTATCAAGTTACCATATTACCAGAAGTTACCATGACTTACCGTGATTTATCATGATTTACCAGTACTTACCAAGTTACCGAGAGTTTACCAAATTACCAAGAGTAACTTGGGAAACTGCTAAAGAAGCTTCATTTGGAAGAAACTTCTCCATCAACATACCTCATTTGTTTAAGGAAGCTTTTCCATCAAGAAACCTCCATAGGAGAACCTTCTTAGGGAACTTCTTAGTAGCCAGTATATATATGAGGCAAGACTGGACACTCTTTAGTCTCGCCAACAGAAGTTCAAGCTACTATTGTTTCCAGTCCTAGTACTCCAGTCTAGCTTCCAGTACTCTACTCCAGTTTCCAGTATCTAGTACTCCAGTCCAGTTTCCTGCATTCCAATATCTAAGTCAAGTTCCAGTATCTTGTACTCTTGTCCATTGTTATAAAGATCATCTTGATTCATGTATACCCATCATGCATTCGGCCACGCCAACCTTGATTTCTTGTCTAGTCTTGTACCTCTAGTCTGATCTCTTGTTTGTGTTCAGTCATGCTCTCGTCCTTGACAGTTTTAAGCACATTTTCCAAAAATGTTCTAAATTTAAATATGCACTTGATTTTGAATTAATTATTGCCTAATAAAAGTAGGGAAGTACGGTAGTCATATGGGTCAAAAAGTGCATTAGGAAGGTTGGGTCAAGCTTCAAGTTATATATTTGTTTTCTTCTGATAGTGAACTCAAAGATATCTCTTTTGCAGCTATAGGGCACTTTTTGACCTACTTTGGTGAACACTGTTTGTTTCTGTTCATATGAATTAAGCATGGACTCTCCATTCAACTCCGAGACCTGCCCTACCAAATTCTAGCATGATACCATTGCGCTAGCCACATACACATGTAACAATAACATTTATAAAAAAAAAAAAAAAAAAAACATTTATGAAGATCATTGCCGGAACTGTAGAAATTCCAAAAGCCTGTCGAACCCCTTATTCGAGAAAAAATTATTAATCCGAGACGAATAACATAGGCAAGTACGATATTAACATTTAAAAAAAAAAAAAAACATTTATGAAGATCATTGCCGGAACTGCAGAAATTCCAAAAGCTTGTCGAACCCCTTCTTTGAGAAAAAATTATTAATCCGAGACGAATAACATAGGCAAGTACGATATTTACAATAGAAAGTCTCCCATAGCACTCTTCTATGTTCTACACTAATAATTGTTGTAACTATTTTTATTAGTACTTTTAATACATTAGATTTTTAAGTTTGGCTTATTTTATTTTATTAAAATAAGCTTGGATTTGTTTGATAACCGGATACTGAACCGCCGGATGCCATCCTCACATAAACTCCATTTGTCCATAATCGCATAGGGTTACATTTTGTATTTGTTGCAAACCGGCGGGATATCAGAAATGTGAAAGCTCCAAAACCTTGGAGCCGAAGGATGTGAAAACCAAGTTAAAGTTAAACATCCTGTAAAGGATTTTGGGGGCAGATTCTGCCTTTTTTGAGGCAAATTAAAATGCAAAAGATCGACGCTCCACGGCGCTGGCGCATTCTGCATTCCTAATCGGCAGTTTGACTTTTATTGGCTCATTATGGCCTGCAGCCAATCAGGGCCTCGCAGAATCTGCCCCCAAAATTCCATTACGCCAGGGAACGCGCCCCCTAGGGCGCATTATAGCACCTAGTTCGTCCTAGGTCTCGGCCTACCGGCCTCGCGCTAGTGACTCACTAGGAGCCATAATGAGCCCTAGGGGGCGCGTTCTCTAGTACGTAACTGGCGGATATAGAAAAAATCAAATAACCGCACAACACTCGTGGACACCTTTGTGACACCAATCGGTGGATTGAACCACCACTTCCGTGGTGGTATGTGCCCATTACCATTGGGCTACACCTCATCTATAGGATTTTCATCCATGGAAATACCATGGGTAAGAGCAAGTACTACACTATGAGATTCTTCGGTTGTTTCTTTGACTCATCTATAACATTTACCATATTGAAGAGGAGAGTCGTTGCTCGGATGTACATAGCCAACTACAGTCTGACTAAAATTTAGAGACAAATATGCAAGGGTGTTGATTTTTGTGCTTCACAATCATAATCACTTCATTGCAAATATTATTTGTAGATGTTCTGAAGAAAAATAGTCCGAGCTACTTCAATCAACTCTACTCTACGTGGGGATGGCGCGACATTATCTGTTCAAGAAATGGAGAACAATGTCCTTTCCATTATGCAGTCCCCGATCAATGGTGGCCCGTCTAGTCCATATTGGCCCTTGCCTCTGGAGTTCGAGGATAACATTAATTGGGAACGCATGAAGAATAGGAACTCCAAAATTAAAGCACACCTCAATTTTGAGGCCCTTCGATCCAAGCGATGGATTCTTGGCTGTCTCCCCCCTCTCTTCCCTACCTTTTCTTGATTTTCTTAGTTTGGCAGGCTCGCCTTGTAGTCAGGTTCCATAGATAGCAGACTTTTTTCCTAGATTTATGTCCTGGCTGTCCTTTGTAGCCTGGTTCTCAGTAGCTGATTTTTATCGGTGAACCATGTCCTTTTGCTCCCCGTAGTGGTGTTTTGGGAGGTTTCCCATGATCGTATTGCCTTATTGGTCCCCGGCGAGGTTATTTTTTCCTGTCCTCTAATTTGATTATTAGGAGAAAAGGCACAAAAGAAAACAAAAAAAACTTTTGCCCTTGGGGCTGGTTGGGCAGAAAAGTCATAGTCACGTACCGATCCTGCAACATAATAAAATAATATGTTGACATATAACTCGCCACTCCGATCATATTCTTCGTATAACATAGTTTTAGAATTTCCACCCTCCTGTCATCCAGGGACATAAAGAATAGATAGTATGGAATGAACTAGAAAACTTGGTTTTTGACCATACCAAGCCTCCCTGGACCTCCCCCCCACAAGCTCTACCACCAATCACCCCATTGGGGCGAAGTACCTATGATAGGTACTTCGCCGCAGAGCCACAAGCGGCTATCGAACCACTACCACACTGCTCCTTACTCCCTCTACTCTAGAACCTTCTAGTCTAGAACTTTCACCAAACTTGGCTGGGACATATGCAGTAATAGCCATGTGCTCCTTTGAGCAATAGCCACTGCATGCTTGGCGCACCTATCTATTGGGCATGTAATGCCAAGGTGAACCGCCACGCAATAGCCACGCTCCATCTTCCTCGACTTTCAGACACCCGCTTCCATGTCCACTGCCCACTGCAGATTATTCATGGATGAAATATTATAGACGAAAAATAAAGATGGATGAAAATGTAACATTTTTTTCGCAGCAGGCTGCGTGCCAATGTTCATTTAATATAATAGATGGAAGAGGTTCGCGAATTTTCCTCACATGTAGCTCAAAGGCCAGAATGTCATCTGCCCAGAGTAAATATTTACAGATGGCAACTACTCGACTTGCCCGAGACGAAAAAAAGGGCAGGTGATGTGAACGCGCCTTTTATGCCAAAGGTACGTTCAGACCTGGAGATATCGGCCTGTGATAGAGGCCCTTGCGATAGCGTATATCCTAGTGATTAGTTTACATAAAAATAAACTAATCACCGGGGTTACTTAACTTTCTATACGTAACTATCTATGTTCACACATACGCAGATACAGCAGAGATAATATCACGTCGATACCTAATTATTATGAGCTTGCTATCTCTGTTCATGATGATCTAGCACGATCTAGATAGTTTGGCTGCCCAGGATCGTTGTCTCAGTCTTTTTCACTTCGTCGCTTCAGACTTCAGATCGTGTCTTGCTCATTTCTTGCTCGTTTTTGCTCACTTCTTGCTCATTTTTTGCTCGCTGCTCAGTGTCATGAGGCCAATCAAGATAGTCCTCTTGGCACAGTTCTTACATGTTTTTTTTCAAGCTCAAGAGCAGTTATTGATGTGCCATGAAGTCGAAAACGATGATCAGATTATTGAATTTGAGCCTCAGAACAGATTGATATTTGAAGCTATGCGAAATTATATCATCTTGCATCAATATCGAGTCTCATGTGTGTTCGAACTACTCATGAATCAAGAACTTGGAGACTGGGTGAAGGCCAGGAGTACCACCTGGTACTCGCACTTTCTGGTGACAGAGTATGATAATCAGAGATGGATTGAGCATTTCCGTGTTACTCGGGAGGCTGTCGGGAGGTAGTTGAGCAGATTATACAGAAAGTAAGACCTTTGATTGTGAAGCAAAACACGAAATATAGGTTAGCGGTTGGGCAATTGCAAGATTGGGTGGATCAAAAGAGGCATATGTTGAGTCCATTGGAAGTCCATGGATTTTTTTTTTTTGAATCTATTGCTTTCAGTTTATTTGTTTAAAAATAGATAGTAGTATATATAGCATTTTTAGTAAAGAGTCCTCCTCAAAGATTGAAAACATTCTTTACTAAATATTTTAATCTTTAATTTGAAAAAACATTTAGACATCAAAATCTAGAGTTTACAACCATTTGTCCATATACCACCTAACACCTCTAGATTATAGGTTTGTATGCCTTTTTAGTAAAAGAATACACCTCAAAAACCCAAAACATAAGATGCTATGGACTAGAGCAAATTAACTTGTTTTTAGGTACAAAATAGTCCATAGCTCTCAATTCTTAAGATAATTAGTCCACATAAAAGTGGATTTGGGTTGGATTTAAAAATGGCACCCCTAGTGTGTTTTCCTTTGTGTCATTGTATGAGTGTATATGATGTTTTTTCAGTCCATAAGATTTTATGTGTAACATCTGCAGTCCATAGTAATCAACTTTAAAAGTCCATGGCTCTATGGTACATGATTGTTTTTGCAATCTAACAATTGGTACACATATCTATTGTAGTTAGAAACCCTACATCATATAAATTTAGATGAAATATTGAGTTGTTGAACAGATATGGGTAATGCTGTCGCCCATTTCACTGGATTCTTGGACCTCGAATGTTCGTACCAATAATTCCTCCCTGTCCGGCCCAAAGCCCCATTGTTTGCCGCTCAGGAACTTGTAGTACGTGGCTTGCTACATGATTGCTCTGTCGATGTCCTCCGTTGTGGCCGTCACTACGTCCACCAGATGTGCGGCAGAAGACGCTCGCCAGGAGGAGTGGACCGATTCTGCCATATTCGTGTTCGGCATGTCCGTGTCTGAAGGTCACTACATAAATTGCCATGTTACGCAAAAAGTGAGACACCCAATCCTACAAATGCCAGATTGCCGTAAGTATACAGGTAGCATGATCCTTGTATAAACTATCCCATGGAGCTGAATATCTCCAGTGAGATGTTTGCAATTGGAAAATCATCGGTGAACATGGTACTACGTGAATTCGTTCAAGCTGTAAACGTGGTCTTCAAAAACCAGATTAGGTGGCCACAAGGCAATGACTTGCTTCAAGTCATGACAGGGTTCAAACAATTCTGTGGATTGCCTAAACCACGGGGTCCCTTCGCAGCGGATTACTACTCATATAAAAGTAAGGCACAATATGCAGTTACAGGCCGTGGTTGACCATGACAAACGATTCAGGGACATTTACATCGGCATGCCTGGGTCAATGAACGACTCCAAGATTTTGAGATTGTCTAGCATTTACCATAAGGCCACATATGATGGACTGTTTAACATCGAACGTGGCTCTCGGCATCCGGCCTTACATAATAGGCGATAAGGGTTACCCCCTGTTGCCATGGCTGATAGTACCGCACAAATACAATGCAAATGTGAATCACACAGTTTTAGAAATCTTATTCAACAGACACCTATGCAGAAGGAGGAGTGTTGTTGAGAACGCATTTGGCATACTGGAGAAGACATTCAGAGAACTATTGCACCAGAGCAACCTTCACATCAATTTTCTTCCTGATGTTGTAGTATGCTGTTGCATGTTGTATAATCTGATTTTAGATGGCCGAGACATTGACGTCGATGCTTTGCTGCATCAGTTGGAACAAGAAGGACAACCTGAGCATGGTCAACCTCAAGGTGCTAGAAGACACCAGCTAAACAACATGGTAGATCAACCAGTTCTAAATGAAGCAGAACCAGTACTTGAAGGCATTGAAATGTCGGGACTCAACCAACAATAGGCCCTTGAGACATTTTTGGGCAATAGACGGCCATACAGAGAGCAAAATGTTGCTTGAATTGAAACAAATGAAGTTCACCTAAATGTTTGGCAGATGATTGCATCGCCCAGTGACAAAGAATTGGAACTACAAATTGAAGTGCAGAGCTAGCATGAGTAAAAGATTGAAGTGCCTACTAGCTGGTAAATTGAGTAGAAATTTGACGTGCAGATCAGCTATTCTAGTGGCATATCTATTGAATCAGATATCATTGTTGGCTTCGTTCACTGTTGGGTCTTCCTGGTCATTTGAAGAATCAGACAAGTGGACTGGTGGAGGCATTAGTGACTGGTCTTTAATGAAGGCATGACACATTGCAGTGCTCAAATTTGCCAGGACACTGATCATGCTTTTGCTCATCTTCTGAGTCTTTTTGTCTCTGCTCTTCATATACAAGAGATTCTCCTTGAAAGTTTCTGCATTAGCTTTCTGCCTGTTCTTGTCAATGTCTACCTGAGTCGAATTGATCCGGTCCATAGCATCTACGAGCACCTTACTATTTCTATCCGTCGCCTCGATGGCTGGCAAAAAAATAGATGACCGCTTTCTTTTGACCCCCGTGCTCACTGGAGCCGTTGGCTGTGCATCTGTTGGTACTTGAGGAATGGTTGCACCTCTTACTGGTGTTGTACCCACAGATGGATCATCTAAAATGATGATATTAGGATTCTGTGGCTGGCCAAAGGACTGGGAGAAATCATGAAGATTGATCACATTTGCTGGCACAACGTTCTCAACACCGTGATTATTGTTAACTTGCCGAATTCCATCCTCACTAGTCCGATCCACGGGAGCATCTTGTCGCCATTCCGCTCTTGCATGAAAGAATGATTGTCTTCCTATTCTTCCCTTGGCTAGTGTAGGTTCACTTTGTGCATGGATATCTCTCACATGGGGTGGAGCATGGACTCTTTTCTCCCCTTGGAAGGCCTCCATCCCATCATAGAATTCCTCGTTGAATGACCTCGGCAAATGATATCTATCTCTCTCTTCTGTGTTCATATCCCAGTAGGAGGTGTTGTGACCGGTACCTTTATGATAGTCGCTGATTTCTTGTACTCTCCATTAATACAATTCCACTTGTCCTTGCACATTTTGCCGTTCCTTGGGGTCTTGGATTGTGTCATGGCGTGCAGTTGCTCTGAAATCTTTTTTCCATTTTTGCATACAGGTACCATGTTCGCCCTTGGATCAACGACTTGCTTCTGTGCAACATGCTCCTTATGCTTGCAGGCAATGAGCGCGAGTACCTCATCACGATGCCAATTAGTCTGCCTTTGCCGCGAGGTACCCCCGGTTCCCCTCCCTCTCCTCGCCCTCTTCCTCGCCCAGTAATGTTCCCTCTTGCACCACTGTCATCTTGCCCAGTCAGTGAATGTGAAATGGTATTTGTCTGTGAACTTTCCATCCTGCAAAACTACTCTGATCACGTCGAGGTGCTTGTTGCAAGTGTGGAAGAGCAGAAAGGCGAGGAGCGTAAGAAGACGACGATCTATTGATAGCTATCAGATAGGATTTGGGAGTGATAGTCTATCGATGCATTTAGGCGCGAGCATCAACGAATTTTGAAACATGTTACACCCTGCCATTACGCTGTTACCAACAATGATAAATTATCTCTAGAAGTTAAGGCCGGTGATAGTGGTGCCACGTCTGCAAATACCGTCGATAAATAGTAACAAGTGAGGGCAGGTCTGAACGTCGATATATTATAGCTGATTTATTATAGCCGCTATCTCCAGGTCTGAACGCACCTCAAGAATGACACCTAAAAAGTGGCAGAAACTGCTACTTATCAATATTAAAAAATATTTAAAAAAAAATATTCACATGTGGAAGCGACGGGCTAGATCGGTCGAGGCTCGTCCGGTTCAACCGGTCAATAACATGAATGCTGTGTGTGTGGAAAATACGAAAATACTCGCGACTGGAGAAGCCGGTAACGAGGGGCAAATGGCGGGAAATCTGGCATTAGGGCACAGGGTTTCCCGCATTCGTGATCGATCGATGGATCGTTGCTGTGTTCGTGTTGGATTCTTGGATTACTTGCGACACGGATTGTGTATGTGTTGCAGAATTTGCAGGAGCTGTGCTTCCGATCCGATTTCGTTACTGCGAAAATGGAGTTTGTTAGCTGAACCTGGCTTTGTTTGAATCCGGGTGTAGAAGGATTTGCTTAATAAGCTGCTCGATCGTGGGGGATGTGTAGGTTTGTAACTATCTCCCAGCGATTGAACTCGCCATTGCGACGCAGGCTGTAGGCTTTCAGCCCGAGAGAGAGAGGGAGAGCGAGACAGAGACATTGGCAGTGGCAGAGAGGGGGAATGGATGGGAAACGTAGGACGGGTCTGCCGTCGAATCTACCACCGTCGAAGCGGCTACAGGCAGGGGCTGGGCCTCCAGCACTGGGCGAGCCTATGGAAGAGGAGGATGAGGATGTTTTTCTCGAAGAAAATCTGCTACGTGATGAAGAGCTTCTCCATGATTCTGGGGTTGACGGCGTGGCAGCGCGATTATCCAAATGGAGGCGACCTGCCGTTCCCACTTGCAATTCTCATTCCCGAAGTATTGGTATGGAGTGCTGCCGCTTGCATGTGTGCTCCCCCCTCGCTTTATCTCTGTCACTGTTCATAATGTGAAATGGCAGCTAGAAGGATTTAGAGAGCTTCCAAGCTATAAGTCTCGCGCGTTCTGCAAAATTAAGAACCGGGAGAGAGGGCTAAGCCAACTCATGGCAGTGGAAAATTTGATCGATGATGATATAATAGACAGAACAGAGTCTGGTATGCAAATTGCAACATCTGTTTGACAAGAGTTGTCACGTACTTCAATCCCACAAGTTTCGGGTTGGAATTCTGCACAGCAAAATTTTCAGACTAAAGATAGAGCTGCTGTTCTCATAAAACTTGACACTGGTAGGAGCTTAGCATAAGCAAGAGCATCCTGTCTTCTGGTGGGTTTACTGTTTGAAGCATGGGCTCCACACTAATGGACAAACTTAATGTGGTGTGACAGTGTTTCAACAGCTGGAAATAGATTATGTTATAGGAGAAAGTGACCAGGATTGGTGCCGCAATAGGACAGGACCGGCTGCAGTTTTGCGAATGTTTGGCGTCACCCAAGAAGGTGCACATCGCACTGGGGCTCTTTTTGGCAGCTCACCTGTTTTGGCAGCTCACCTGTACGAGAATTTCTGTCAGTATATAGTTTGTTTCTTCTCACTCTCTCTACCCCTGTCTCTCTCTTTCCGCTCAAACTGGGCGCGGGGTCAATGGCCACAAGGCTACGGCAAACAACGTCTTTTGAGTACATTCTCTCTCACGTGAAGATGTCCGTTGCACTATGTTAAGCTTTGAGGAAATAAGCCATGGTCATGTACTCCTTGCTCAATCGAATTTCTATGAGCTGAAGTATCAGTATTTTGAAACAGCCTCCAAACCGAGTTATGTCCTGGCTCGAATGCATAACCAAACCATGCTGGCTCAGATAGTTTGGAGTGGTTCTGTGGAATTATGGGCTCACTTTTTCCATGAAGTAAGAATCTTTACTGCAGAGCACTTTTGTGTTTTTCTGCTTCCTCTCTGCCCTCCCTGTTCCTTTCTCTTCCTAATCTTTCCCTACATTGTGGTCTATTGATGTGGTGGGTCATGTCGGGCTTAAATGGTGGGCAGGAAACAGTGTCTGCTGTCAAGTGCATGGGTTTGAACCCTACTTTTACATCAGTTGTGTTGATGGCATTGGTCCCGATGATGTCCCGAAGTTTCGCAGTACGCTGGAGGTGAGGGATCTGGACCTTTTTTTGTACTTTACAGATCAAATTAAAAAACTCCTCAACTGGTAGACACCATGACATGAAAATGTTCATGGGGCTGGGGCACAATGTAACACGGAGAAGCCTGGTTAAGGATACTCTGACGGATATTATGAATGGATTGCAGACACGCATGCGGGAGGCCAACAGGAACAGCCGATCTCAAGTTTTCGTGACCAGGATCGAAATTGTGCAGAAGCGTAGCCTTATGTATTTTCAACTGCAAAAAGCTCGCTCTTTTTTGAAGATTTTTGTTTCTCTCCCAACCATGGTAGCTGGATGTAGAGGTATTGTAATTCGACACGGAAACCCTCTCCCCTTTCTTCTTTCTCTGTTCTGGTAAGGTCTTATTTCTAGGAGTCTGGGAAAACACTTCGTAATTTCTTGCTGTATGTATTTTGGCTCCTGCGGGAAGAATTGGATGTCCAGAATGGCCGGTTAAGCCACTTGGGAAAGCAGACACAACATGTGTATAGCTGAAATAGATTGTGGCTTGGGAGAAAGCTGTTTGCATGAGTGTGTCACCCAAGTGAGAAAAGCACGCCTAATTAGATACTTTATGTTTGCCTTCTGCTTATTTGAGCAACTCTGATGACCGAGAACCCGTGCTGCAACTGGGTGTTGGGGTTGCAGGCATTCTGGAAAGAGGAATAACTATTGATGGGTTGGGACAAAGATGCTTTTTGACATACGAGAGCAATGTGCTTTTTGCTTTACGATTTATGATTGATCGTGACATTGTTGGTGGCAACTGGGTCGAGCTTCCGGCTGGGAACTACCGAGAGAGCAAGAGGCAAATGTCTTACTGTCAGCTGGAGTTTGACATCCTGTATCCAGCTTTTGAGTTCCATGAATTGTGCATTTGTTGAGCTGATCATGCGAGTCTCAGTTGTTCAATTTACTGCAGCAGTGAACGGAGTTCATTTAGAGTTCCAGGAACACCAAGTTGAGGTCATACAGTTTGGGGCAGGATAAGGGAGGAGAGAGCGAATGTACTCATTGAATTTCCAACTGTGTTGACTGTGAGGTAACAGCAGTACCCGTGGAATTTCAACCCTCCCAGGATGCAGTTGTGGGCTTTCCACCTGTCAGGGTATGGAAACTCAGCCTGGAATTGACATAGTGCTTGTGCCAGACTACAATTTGGTTAAAGGGAATGGAGAGTTTGGTGCATGGGTTGGTAAGATATTGTGCTATTGCATAAGATTGATTCCAGCACAGCTGTGCAGCCCTCAATTTGGCCACAGATAAGGACTCCTGAGACAATGTTTGAAGGGTTCTTAGGAACGAGTTTATTACTGCCAGAGATGAAATGAAATGAGAGAGACAGAGAGAGAATGCAGTGCGCAGCAGATGGAAGGAAAACCAGCTACAGGAACACCAAGTTCAACAATATGATATGAATGAAGAACAACTTAAAGCTCAGTGTTACATGAGAATTGAAAGAAGGAAAGAACAAAGTGTGTCCTGTCCGGAAGCTCAAAAGAAGAAAAACCCACATCAAAACCTTCCAAACTTTAAAGTCCCTTATGAGATTGTACTCATAAGACGTTGTTTGCCGTAGCCTTGTGGCCATTGACCCCGTGCCCAGTTTGAGCGGGAAAGTCCCTTATGAGAGAAAGAATCAATGGAATTTAATAATGTACACGCGAATCTCAAAGAGTTTATGGGACAGAAGAAAGCAGGATACAAGAAACGAAACTCTTGGCAGAGTGTTGTTGTGTAGGGGGTGTGGGAAAACAAAGGAGTATTTGACGAGTGAATGAAATTATATATTGGAAGGCTTCATGAGATTGACTGAACCATGGGAAGCTCCTTGACATCATCTACAGCTACAGCAAGCTGATTAGCCACTCTCCAGTGGGTCAATACTCCAAGATGGCACCATTTCGAATTCTGAGCTTTGACATTGAATGTGCGGGCAGGAAGGGTCATTTTCCCGAGCCTGAACAGGATCCTGTCATTCAGGTAGTGTCAGGTTTCACATTTCAACATGAACAGGTCATTCCAGATAGGAGGCTGGCATCCAGTTATCTATGTTGCAATCAGTATCCTGTCTCTCACTTGCGATTGTCTGATGGAGCTAACTGTTAATGGCGCAGAAGATGGAAGTCTTACTTTTAATTGTGTAGAAGAACTGCAATGTGGATACTCATGAACTAGGGTCATCTTTTGACCTCACTGCTGTTGCATCGTGAGAACATTGCTTAGTTATATGAAATAAACTGAGCAACTTCTTCTTTCTCCAGTCCATAAATGTGTCATAGCATGCGCTCATAAGGACTGCAGCGTGTTCAGCTTTTAGTGTGTTAAATTGTTTCCCGAAGTTCTTCCTTAGTGTGGAACATTTCACCTACAGGTAAGAGGGGTGTGTGTGTGTGTGTGTGTGTGCGTGTGTATACCTGAAGTGAAAGCTATGTTGGTGGATTGGTGGCCAGATCGCCAACCTGGTCACGGTGCAGGGGGAAGATCGACCAATAGTGCGCAATGTGATGACTCTGAAATCATGTTCAGCCATTGTGGGTGCTGATGTCATGTCCTTTGAATCGGAGAGGGAGGTTTTGCTGGCTTGGAGGGTAAGTGCTAGCAGGTTTTAAATACTGTCACAAGGTACTACCTGGTTCTTGCCAAATCCAACAATGTTTTGGACATCAACCCCTCAAGTGCAAAAGAAGCTGTAGCATTTTGTCAGATCAAGGGGTTGAGATCAGTGGAGGGAGATTTTCAGGAAAGGGTTAGCGTTGGTTGCAGGAAATTAGAATGCAGAATAATATCATTAAAGTTCGTGGAGGGCCACCCTCCGAGACCTACCTGATCACCTTGAATGACAAGAATGTTACCTCTTTCTGCTGCCAGATATTGATCAATCATTTTGACTTATGGTGTGTTCAGGACTTGGTGCGAGAAGTCGATCCTGACTTGATAATTGGCTACAATATTTGCAAGTTTGATCTACCCTATCTGATTGAGGTACAAGACACCCTTACTTATGCATTGTGCTAGGTTCCTGGTGCAATGTTCTATCCCTTTGGCGATACCTCTGTGTTTTCGTCCCAACTGGTTGCTAAGAATTGATTACTGTCAATGCCTCTCTTTTGAACCCCTCAATTTGAGGTCTTTTCTCTGCTGTCTGTCAGTTTCTCATCCCTGTTTTCTCTTTTCTTGTTAAAACCCCCCTTGCAGTCAACAACTTCATTAAAACCCCTCAATCGAATTGGGTTTATGAGAACGTTTGTTTTAATCTTCCCTGCATCTCTGATTATTGTTGTGCAGAGGGCACAAACATTGAATGTTCATGAGTTTCCAATTTTGGGCCGTATAAAAAATAGCCGGCTCCGTATGAGGGACACATCTTTCTCCTCAAGGTGCAGTCTTTTCCTTCACATAATTGCATCTTTGGTTTACTGCACTAGCTTTTAACCCCCTCAGTCACTAACATGACATGCCAAGTCCCACCTTGTCGTCAAGATCTGCTTTACATGTGACTGACATTGTTGACCACCGGTGCACATTGCTTATCAAGTTTGCAGGTCTGAAGGCTAAATGCAGCCAATCTGTGGTGCAATGGCTACCTGGTAATCATTCTATGTATATCTCTGTGTACAGACAGTACGGCACCAGAGAAAGCAAAGAAGTAACGATTGAAGGCCGGGTTCAATTTGATCTTCTTCAGGTAGTTCAATATTTCTGACTGTATCACAGTTACAGGACTTAGCTACAGATGCTATGAGGTTGCGATCTTGTAATGTGCCCACAGAATCACAGAGAGGATTGAGACCTCAACTTGTGAGAGTTAAAGCAGGAAAATTGGAGTTCATAAAATGCGAGGTTTTGTTTGGTCGGCTCTCTGTTTGTTGACAGCAGACAATCTGATGTAGGTTACCTCGGGGGATGGCACGAATGGTCTACTGAGTACATCCCTTCATATTTGGCTGAGCATGCAGGCAATCCAGAGGGACTACAAGCTGAGCTCATATTCATTGAACGCTGTGTCTGCGCACTTTCTTGGAGAGCAGGTGAACTTCTCCCCATCTTTTCTGGTACAGTGGGTATGTTAATATTTAAGGGTGGGGGATGTGAGCGACCGCAGATAAGAAACTTGTGACATCACGAGAGGCCCAGAGGGTGAGAAAGAGACTTCATAACTTGCACTGGGGATCTGGAGGCCCCATGGGATGAATTAGTAGATCAACAAGGAGCAGAGGTGCAGTCTGGGAAGCATCAATGGGGCTTGTTACAATCTGAGGAAGGAGGGATATTTTTGTCGCATGGAATGCAGAAAGAGGACGTGCACCATTCTATTATCTCCGACCTGCAAAATGGTAACCATGAAACACGGCGGAGATTGGCTGTCTATTGTCTTAAGGTCTGCTCTATCCACTGGTCAATCCATTGAGATTCTGCTCAGTGCAAAGTCAGCTCCATTTCTTTTTGTGTGTCTGTCCTTGATGCCTTCTGAGACGCATGTGGCAGAAATTGGCTTTGTGGCTTTCAATCACATCTTCAGATTTGGATAGATTTATGGTACAGACTCAGCAGTCTACTGTGGTCAAGTTGGCAATTCCCAGCCTAATTCAACTTGACCAATAGTTGTTACCTGTGTGCAAAGGGTAAGCTAAAACCGAAGTTTAGTAGGTGCAAACTCGCAATTGGCTTCGGAAGGGGAAGTTTCCATGGGGCAAAGCTATGACAAGCCACTTCTGCGGGGAGATTTTGGCTCTCCGTACAATCTCCCCGTTTTGCATTTTTCTCTTGTTCTTGCATCTTTGCTTTTCAATTAATTTCCCCTCTACCTTCTTCTTTCTTTTCTCATGCTTCCAGCAGACTGATTATTGCTCACATATCGTGAAGGAGAGATTGGGACATGCAGTCATCCAAAAGTTGAAGTAAATCCAACGACTCGTGATGGTTGCTCCCTGCAGGACGCCTATCTTCCACAACGGCTACTGGACAAGCTGATGTACGTCTATAACTATGTCGAGATGGCACGTGTCACAGGCGTTCCTATCTCCTTCCTTCTTGCCAGGGGTCAAAGCATCAAGGTATGACTTTTCTTGTGGGGGGAAAGTTGAAGTCCCTGCCTTGCTTCAAAGATTGCGTGTGGATCGACTGAAAGAACCAGTAGGATAATGCGTACTTGTTTGAGCGTATCTTGTCAAAAGCTTTCCTTTGGGTTGGAGCTAATTCCGTTGGTTGGTTGCAACCTTTGCAGGTTTTATCACAACTTCTGCGAAAGTCAAAGCAGCGTAACTTGGTGCTGCCCAATGTGAAATCGCAAGGGGCTGGCCAAGGAGAAGGGTTTGAAGGAGCCACTGTGAGTTACAACCGTCTCTTACTTTATTCTGTATATATGAATAATCTGCAGGGACTACCTTCATGTGTGACATGCTGTCTCATCTAGCCTACCTACACAAGTCTCCTCGTCTTCTGCATCAGTTGATGTTTTATGAGGTGGTTTCTTACTCTCCCACGTAGTCCCATTGCACCTTGGGGTCTGGAGCATCATAAATTTTCTTGTTTCTTTTGTTCTTTTTTGGGCCTCCTTCAGACTTAAAAAAGGCCTTCTGTCTTTCTTTCTCTTTCTCAGTCTCTTCTTTTGCACTCTTTGGGCGTACCGGCATGAGGAACAGCATCTCCTAGTCAGTCTTTTATTTGAAGAGAACTTTGTCGTCCACAGAATGCAGAGGGTTATGGAGCCACAGAGAAACCTGAAAGCACATATCCTTTCCCTTCTCTTTCTTCTCTTCGATTCCTTTGGTTTTACTGTTTGTTGAGTGGTTCTGTGTTTTTCTAGGCATATTCCATGAGCCTCTCACAGACATAAATTCTGTGTGTTTTGCACTTCTCTGAGTGAGACACACCATGTTTCTGTTTCTCCTCTCTGGTACACGAGGAGCTGACTATATAGAGACTGCTAATGATTGTCAGAGGTCTCAAGTTATGTTTGAGAAGTGCAAGAGTAAATGTGCAGGAGGTATACTGTCTCCAGACACATGCTGGTGGAAAATTCTGAGTCAGTCAAAACTCAAAATCTTAGTTCGGCTTTGGGCACCTTATTTTTGGAACTTTCTTTTGTTTCCATAGGCCCTTTATGTCTCCATTGGATGTAATATATCTTCTCCTGCAGACCTTGCTGCTCCTCTTCCTGTCCCTCTTGAACTTCAGGAAGCCTTGTAAATGATGATATAAGGAAATTGAGACTCATTGATGTCCTAAGCAACGTTTATAGAGTGTGATATGTGTCCTCGCCTGGGTTTCTATTAACATCTCCGCAACAATGTTTCTCTTTCTTCACAATGACAGGTGTTGGATGCAAAATCTGGGTATTTTGAGAAGCCAATTGCAACCCTGGATTTTGCGTCACTATATCCCTCCATTATGATGGCCTACAACCTTTGTTACTGCACCCTGGTACTCTCCTTCTATCCTTTCTTGGTTTTCTGGCTCTTCAAATTTTCCTTCTAATATGGCGACCTCCTTTTGTGGAGAAAGGGGTGGTTTATTTGCATCTGTACTACTACAGGGCTTCTGGCTCAGATCTTGTGCATATCCTGGAATGCTGTGCTTAGATATGATCACCATTCCAGAGATTCTTGCATACATCTTTTTCACTGTAATGCAGAAAACATCAATGGGATTCTCAAACAAAACTTTATTCACATGATGCCAAACAAGTCAATGAATTCAATGGAGTTGCTGTAACAGTCAAAGAGATACACTGATCTGATGGCAAAATTTGACCGCTGTGTTGCTCATGGTTCAATGTGGCCAGCCATCCCAATTAACACATAGTTGTTTTGAGAAGGTGGTTAGCACTATGCCACCTGTCAACTAAGAACAGAAGAATGATGCCTGTACTGTGCTAGCCATTCTGCATGACTTCTTCACTTGTGAGGGCTCCTACTTCCTTTTGGACGTGGGCGTTTTCTAATGGCCAATTAGTTTATGACCAGGGCATTTTGTCACCTGATTGGTCCCCAGAGACTGAAATTGCCTTCAGGAAATCAATAGCCCCATTCATGGGTTAGGTTCTCCAAGCAAAACAAGCTCCAACATTGGTGCTGTGGATTTAAACCTGAGACCGCAACCTGTTTGGCCAGAGTGCCCAAACCACGGGTCTATGTATTGAAAGCTCCAGTCTGACTATGAGTACCTGTTGGACAGGTACGAGCAGAGGACCAGCACAAGCTAAATCTGCCCCCGGAAAGCATAACGAAGACTCCCTCTGGCGAAATTTTTGTGAAGCCCTCACTTGAGAAGGTCTGCCCCCACCAAAAGCTCTGCTTCTCAATTGCTCCTTTGAGGGATGCCTCTCTGTCTAGCATGGAGATAAGGGCACCTCATGGTTTTGTTGTTTTGTAAAATGAACCTTATTAGGGAACTGATTAATGCTCAAATCCTGAAAACTGAGAGATGCCTACCCAGAGCTGTCTACGACCATAGATGCACATAGAGTGCGGCCTAGCCAGGGGTTGGTGGTCGAGCTAACCACCTTGTATGGCCATAATCCTGAAAGGCATCTGGAGGCAAACTCAGACCAAGCTTACCAGGCCAGCTAGCTGCAGCAATTGAAACCAATCCTAAAAGTCATAATTTTTTGTTCGGCTCTGTTTTTTCTTGGGTTGGGTTTGGTTTTCTTTCATTTTCAATTCATACAGAAGTAACTGGAGGAGATTGAGGCTAGATACAAAGGTGGTGAAAACTGAGAGAGAGGAGTTGAAGTTCTGCACACATCTACCATCAGTTCTTCACTGGCTCTGATTTACAAGTGGGACTAAACGACTAGCTGATGGACCTTCCATGCTGGGCACTAGCCTGAAGTTCTACATCTGGCCAAACCTCTGTACAATCACCAAGCTGCTTGAAAAGGACCTTTGTACCCGATCTGTGGGGCATAGGATGGGGACGATAGCATGGCTATGGGTATCCTTATGCAGTAGAGGAGTACCTCTTTTTGCTTGGTAAAGTGGGCCACCGCCTCGATTTAGTAGATGGGGGCTTCCCGAAACTGGACACTCAGTGCAATGAAGGCAAGATTGTGATTTGAGTCCTCCCCTAATGACTAAGATTCCTATGGGCACAGCAGTCCAAGGAGATCGAAATGAATCCAAAAGCCGTGGCCCTTATTGTGTCTGATCTCCTGGGTAAATCCCCCCATCAAATTAATGCAATGTGAAGAACTCCCTTGAGGAATTCTGGAAGGCCAGAAGCAACGTTTGTTGGTACACCACTACTGTAAAATATTTTAAGTGCACACAATCTACCCTTCCCCCTGCCATCCCCACTCTCACGTGTTACCCCCTTTTGCTCCATTCAAGCCTGGTTTGGGTTCAAATCTGAGTCTTTCGAAGTCTTTATTGACATTGGGACACTTCAAATTTCTTAGGGGATATTGCCAGAGATTCTAGAGGAGCTTTTGGCTGCCCGCAAACGAGCCAAAGCTGCTTTGAAGGTATTTTTAATATGCTATCACTTGTGTTTATTTGTGATGTATTTTGGAATAGTGACTTGATCCAGAAAGGAAAAATGTGATATTACATTGGACGGCTATTTTGTCAAAAGAATCTGTTCATCTTGCTTGACAGTTTGAAGCTCTATCAATGACCCTGTTGTTGGTTTTATTACTGCATATTGGACGGTTTGACCTTTTTGAAAAGCCAACACCATTTTGTTTTCTTGGGGGACGATCCCATAAAAAAATGCACCTTGGCTGCTTAGAAATGCCCTGATGGCTGGACTGAGTGGCTGGCCGTACATCATTGGTTTTGAGAATCATGTGTGCTTGATGACAGGAAGCAACGGACCCACTTGAGAAAGCTGTGTTGGATGGTCGGCAGCTTGCCCTTAAGGTGTTTGCAGAAGCCCCCCTTATTAAATACAACTGGCCTGATCAGGAAATAGCTCTCTTGATCTCTACACGTTCTTAGGTACTGACTAAAAGAGAGTATATTCTTGTCGTTGGGGGTTAGTCGCACAGAGGCAACTGAAAGCAATAGACATAAGATCCATAATAAACGGAACTCTATAACATCCACAGAGTCAGAATGATCTAGCAGTTTTATAGAGGAGACAGCTGATGGCAAGTAGAGGGTGGCCAGAGAGGACTGGTGAAGGATTATGACCTTACCCAGTTTGTTTTAAACAATTTTTCTTCCCATTTTTCTTGTGCAATGCAGATTAGTGCAAACTCAGTGTACGGATTCACTGGAGCAACTATTGGGCAGCTTCCTTGCCTTGAGATCTCCTCCAGTGTGACCAGCTATGGTAATTAACTACTCACAGGTAGTCTTACAGTAATGTGAAGCCACTTGCAAACAGTTGAGTACGTAACTAAAGAGATTTCTTGGCCCAAGAAACCCAATGTCCTCTAATTACTCTTATCAATGTATCATGGAATTGAGTTATAATGATGACATATCTTACACCACAGAATGACGCCCTTATTAGAGTGACGCCATGTGTTCATACCTCCCTGGATTAGTATGCCTGAACGTGAACCAGAGTGATTGGCCGGAATGTCATCAAACTGAGTCAATTCCGAGATTTTACCAGCACAGGTCTCAATGGCTGTGAAACAAATAGATGTTTGTTTTGTTGACCATTGCAACAGATTTTGCCTTGCCTTCTGACGATTAACAGGTGTGTACATGGATTGGTGGTAGGGCGACAGATGATTGAACACACTAAAAAGCTTGTGCAAGAGCGTTTCAGCATAAGCAATGGCTATGGTCATGATGCTGAGGTTTGTGTGCCCCTGGCAGGTTCAATACCTTAGTTTACATGCCATTTCTTTCATGACCAATGCCTGAACATGGGAAGACAGAGCAGAGGGTCATGGAAAGGTAGCAAGGGAGTGGGGTAGAGAAACAGTTGGAAGTTGAGGTTTTCTTGTGCATTCGACTTCTGTTACATCCTTGACCAGAAAGGACTATGGAAGATACAGACATGTACATAAAGTTGAAGTATTGATGTTCTGGCCTGGTGATATCAAGGCATGTTCTCATCTTCTTAGTGCTTGTGGGGTTTGAGGGATCAGGTAGTGTATGGAGACACAGATTCGGTAATGGTACAGTTTGGAGTTCCCACTGTAGAAGAGTCCATGAAGCTGGGAAGGGAAGCAGCTGAGCATATCAGCAACACATTTACCAAGGTACAATTTGCCACTAACTGCACAGTGGGTCTGTTTTGAGAATTTTCTATCAGGGACGTAGCAGTCCGGGTCCAAGGTTTGTACTGGAAGTTTACAGTCTTTGGTATGGGAGGTGGAGAGGGGTGGTTGTACCCATAGGTTTGTTGGAGAGAGAAGTACATGTTGTTGGCTCCTGCAAACATTGGCTATGGGCTTCCCTTGAGGGCACAGTCTGCTAACCCTCCTGGAGCCAGCTGGGGGGTTTCAGCCTACCAGGGTACATTTGAGGCTCAACTCAAAAAAATTCTTTGTGCTTGCATGCCAATGTCAATTCTCGTCACAGTGTATTACGCATGTGATGTACAAGCTGATATGTTGGTTCCAGCCGTACAGCTGTAGTCCCCAATTTTGTCACATGACCAGTCACGGTCTACAGACGGGGAAAGAGAAGAAAGGAGGCCTATGGGGAAATGAATGTTTTCCCAGAGTTCTGTTCTTCTAGGATGGTCCCTTCCTTGCCAAAGAGAAGAAAGAGGAGACTGACGCTTTCTTGGTTGGTGAATTTTCCTGTGCTTCATGTGGTGGTTTTGAAATACAGCCCATTAAATTGGAGTTTGAAAAGGTGTACTTTCCGTACTTGCTCATCAGTAAAAAGCGATATGCCGGGCTTCTCTGGACCAAGGCAGAGAAATATGACAAAATGGATACTAAAGGTAGCAAGTTACCTTGATCTCTTGACTATTTTCAGCCTATCTGCTGTCCTAATTTTATTTAGAGATTGTACCAGTTGCAGTGTGTTTGACTCCTAGACAACCATTGAAGCTCAACTGACTTGCTACCCCAGAGGACCAGAGGGCCTGTGACAGCCAGACAAAATAGAACTGCACCCCAAACATTGCTGAGATTGCAGGTAAGCTGCTAAGCACTTCAGGTCCTTGTAGCTGGAGTCTTCTGCCAAGGACGGACTATCTGTGAGAAGACAGTGGAGGGAGATGTGAGAAAGACTCTTAACTGAGAGACTGATGACTTGTGATGTGTCTTGGATCAAATAGTTTTTTCCCTCTCTACAAGAAGGCACAAGGCACAGTGTGACTAGGCACAGTTGGACCGTGTGTTGACATACGCAGACAGACAGATTTGTGACGATTATAAAAGTAGAGACTGACAAATGTTTTCAATGCATTATCACATTTTGGATGCAGGGATAGAGACAGTGAGGAGGGATAATTGCTTGCTGGTGAAAAATTTGGTGACTGAGTGCCTTCAGAAAATTCTCATTGATCGCAACATTCCTGGAGCTGTGCAGTTTGTTAAAAACACCATATCTGATCTGCTCATGAATCGCATGGATCTCTCTCTGCTGGTTATCACAAAGGTCTTGAAATCGACCTCCCATCTCTCTCAGGGCGGAATTTGTTGCATGATGTTCTAAAGCCCTTCTCAGACATATATCTTTTTAGACCCACTCTGTAAGAGATAGGCCTCTTTTTCAAATGGGGAATAATTAAGGGAAATAGCAACCAAACTTCATTCATGATTCTTCAATGATGAGAATTATATCTGTAAATAGCTTGCCTTGTTGCTAATTACTTCTCACATTGGGCGAGCAGGGGTTAACAAAGTCAGGGGACGATTATGCAAACAAGGCTGCCCATGTTGAGCTAGCTGAGCGCATGCGTAAGGTAATCATGCAGTTGATGTTTGATCAGGAAGAGAAGATATTTGTTCAGAATTTAGTCAGATTTAGGCTTTAATGCAGGCCTTTCTGTTGGTAATACTAGTTGAAGGGAAGAAGATGAGAAGAGGAGGGAAGGCTGCAAGAGAATTACTATACTCATGAAACTGCGATTGCTATAGCCTGGGGCTAAGTCTGGTGCCCAGTTGCCAAACAAAACACAACAGAGGAGAGAACCACACGACAGAATTCATTATGATTGAAGTGATTATTGACAAGGCTTGGAGCTGCTAAATCGTTCCATAAAGGAATAGATGTTCAAGACATTGTGTTGCTAGAGTATAATAGTATATAACTGTTTGTTGGTGCAGCGGGATGCTGCCACTGCCCCTACGGTGGGTGATCGGGTACCGTATGTCATCATTAAAGCTGCAAGAGGTGCCAAGGTACGAATGACAGTTCCATGCACATACCTCAGCCTGTGTGTGCATCAAGAGATAGAAGCAAAGTCCATACACGGGAAGCCCAAAAGACCTTAAAGGGCAAAGATGCATCAGAAGAAAAAGTACTAGAATCCTGGTCCTGCACCAAGACGGAGTGCTTCATGAAGGTAAGCTGCCAAGCTGTTGTGGTCTCTGAAACACCATGTCTTGCGAGGGAGGAGCAGCCTGAAGAGGCAGTAGTTTTACAGAGAGTGTCTAAGTTTCCCTTCCAAGTGTCATACTCTTTGCCTTCTGCATTTTGTGCTAATTTATTCCTACCTCTTTGTGGCCTTTTGTTGGGGTTGTTTTTCCCTTGGAAGGCATTTGCTGTCCTTCTCTGCAAGTTATGGCCATGGGCTTTCCTCCTTTACTTTGCTAACAGAAATGGACTTCATAACATCCACTGGAAGCCAGAGGGGAGAGTCCAGGAGTGAATTGCTGGTGAGAATGTCTTGTTTGACGAGATCTAATTTGAGCCGGGGAAAAACTGCAGGCATATGAGAAGTCAGAAGATCCGATATATGTGTTGGAGAACAATATTCCAATAGACCCTCAATACTACCTTGAGAACCAGCTCAGCAAGGTGAGTTAGAATCGTAGACTAGCCAACTTCTCCTGCACTTGTTCAGGAGGGATGAAGCTACACAAATTGATGTGGAAGCATGTAGATCAAGAAAAAGATTTTTGTTTATTTGTCAGTTGGGTGACAATTATATTGCGCAACTGCCATTACTTTCACATTCATTTGCATCCTCTTCATGAAGTTCAGCTTGAACCTATGGTCCAGTTAAAAACAACTGTGACACTAAGCAGTACTTAATCAATTTGTTATCATGCGTTATGGACGATACTGTTATCTTACCACCAATCCAGTGAAACAGGAAAGCATGCCTGCATTAGAGAAAGAAAGAGTGTTGGTTTTAAGAGGGTTATCAATGGTGTCGGCCAGCCCTTACTGCGAATATTTGAGCCAATCTTGAAGAATGCGAGCAAGGAGCTGCTTCATGGCAGCCACACTCGTGCTGTCTCCATATCCACACCCTCCAATAGTGGCATCATGAAGTTTGCTAAGAAGCGTGTCAGTTGCATCGGTTGCAGGACCCCAATCAGGTAGTCCCTCTCCACAGCCAGTCAGCGTAATCAAACTTGATTGTGCAGGCAATGTTTCCTTATCTCCCTGTGTTTCTTAGGTACCTTAATCAAGTGCTTGAAGAAGGCGAGAATTAGTAACAATTCTTCTAAGTCGCGTGACTAGAGAATGTCAAGTGATTTTAGTGGCCATCCTTTCATCTTACCATGTTCCCTCCCTCCTTTCTGTTCTTTGAAGTTTTGACTGGGGTTCCTGTCACAAGGGTGCAAGGAATCCATGTTTTTCACTGTTAAAAAAGTTGTGGTTGATTGGTCTTGTATTCGTTGTATCTGTAAGTTGTAAGGCAGCATTCTCTTGGTTTCTTTCCTCTTTATGTTGTTTCTACGTTTCTACCTCAATGTGGTTTTACTCTATGGTTTTCCTCTCCTTCAGTTCTTGCTTCTCTTGTGTCTTGTGTTTTCATCTTTGGAAGTTCTGGACCTTGCATGTGATTCTCACAATATCTTTGGTTACGTCTCGTTTGTGAGTTGGAAGGCTCACATAGATATACTGTTTAACCTTCATGACTTTGGACATCATTTCTGCTGTTTTGGTGAGGGTTGTGAGTTGATAGCATAGCTTAAGTCATGTGGAAAGAGGTCGACCGTATTGACGACACACACAGGGAGTGCACGGCTGACATAATGCTGGCTTGCAGTGAGGAGAACCAAGCATTATGTCAACATTGTAAGGGCCGGGAAGCTGAGTTGTACCAAAAGACCGTAACCAATGGTACTTGGACTCTGCCTTGTTGCCCTCTCTCTGTGTGTGTATGTTTCTCCCTTACCTTGCCAAACAGTTGCACATAACTCACAGTTGCCCTCACCAAAGGACAAAAATTTGTGGAACAGGACATTAACGGGCATTTGACTCTACTAATAACAGGGGGGTTCTTTACTGGGTCCGTTGTTGTCAGTTGTGGATTGTAGCTTGACTGTCGTTGTTCCTTTGTTTGTTAGTGAGGGATCTGGAGCAGCTTTTTGGGAGGCTATGGACCCAGTGCCAACGCTGTCAAGGCTCTCTGCACCAGGATGTTCTTTGCACTAGGTTTGGCTTCAAACTTCTATTAGTGGTACTGGTTAGGGGGGATGGGGTGTGTGAACCAGATTTATTGTGGCTTATGACCATGGTTGTGAAATGGTAATAAATTGGTGTTGGGGTGGATAGAGAGACTGATTACAATCTAGATGTTGCCTTTGCTCAACAAAATGTTATAGAAAAAACAAATTGTGACCCCACAGTTCGTATTCTGTGAGTAAATATCAGGAGTTTACAGACAGTGGGTGAGGTGACCATTTGCAGGCTTGACTATCTATCAGAGGTGCCCGCCTATGATTTTCTTGATCAAGTCAGTAAGCTGAATTGCAACTAGACAATACTTTCATAAAACCGTGAATAAATTCAGTGTGGGGTTGTCAGCCGAGATTGTCCAATTTTCTACCGCCGCAAGAAAGCACAGAAGGATCTTTCGGAAGCCGAGGTGCAGCTGGAGAGATGGGAGTTTTAATCTCAAATTATGGAGCTGAGGAAATCACGCATCAACTCTCTTTAAACTCTGTAGTACAAACTCACATTTGCCCAGTAAGTGGTGATTCTTACTGAGGCTTCCCATAGCTATCACCGCATTTTTCAGTTGTTAGCCCTTATACTAAGGGGGGTACACACAACTTGGATTTTAAAGTAGGTTATCTCATTCCCCATGAGAAAGAGGAGGCAAAAGTGTACAATACAGTGAGACTTGCCTTCCTCATATCTGTCAGTGCTTCAGTGAAGCTGAATTTGTATGTGCTAATTGATACAATTTTATCTCTCTCTCTCTCCCTCTCCCCTCCTGGTCCCAATGGACGTGCTTTTCTCCACTCATTACATTATTCTCTTGTTGTGAGGAGACTTGTATAAACCTTAACTTACAATTATGGGGTCTAGTATGATATCAATAGCGGCACATCAAGTCAACAGTCTTCAGTAACCATATTGTCAGGGTGCTTGTAGATGGTGTCCACCTCTATGATGATTCATCTTGAATCACACGCCTTATGGTTGCACTTGGCTCATTTCGGAGTCAGGAAACTGCTTAATTTCCTTGTGGAAATGAATGTGAAATTTCTCCAGTGAGCACAAAATTATTCCATCTGCAGATCCACAGTAAGACTAGGTACCTTGCACTTGCTACCATGTTAAAAAAATCTGAATGTATCAGAAATTGACTTTACCTCTGTAGTTTCCCTGATGTACCTTTTCAAACCTGTCTATGCTGAGTTTCTTGGTCTTGCCTGCCCCACCTTTCCCTTGACAATCTATCACGCAACCGATTTTGTTTCCTCAAGAGCTAGGGCCCGGACACTCCAGGATCAATTGATGTTTACTCTGCACGAAATCCAAAGACCCCACAGTATATCAGGTTAATTTTGCAGGGTGCTGAGAGTTATGTGTGACCCCTCATGTTTATAATCCACATTTCCACCGTGACAAGCCTGTAACTCTCCTATCTCTCAAACCACTC
This sequence comes from Takakia lepidozioides, assembly GCA_030704615.1. Classification (NCBI taxonomy): domain Eukaryota; kingdom Viridiplantae; phylum Streptophyta; class Takakiopsida; order Takakiales; family Takakiaceae; genus Takakia; species Takakia lepidozioides. Next base: position 48,975,270 of record CM060733.1, on the reverse strand, counting down.
CTAAAGGCAACACTCTCTTTTCACAATTTGGTGCAAACCACGTGGTACTCTCGCTGCTCTGTTCAGTAGATGGGAACCATCGAGTGCTTGTTGATGCTTGTTGAACTTTAGGTGTTGAGGTATGTGGGAGATGGTGGAGTGTACACATCACTAGCGAGTTGCTATATTTAGTGTGTTTCTCTCACCCTTCTTCATGCTGAGGGAGGCAACCCCATCAGATATTTCGTCAGGGTCCTTCTTTCCAGCTTTGGGATTTTCAGGTGGGGCTTTAGGAGGCAACTTTTTCTCCTCTTTTGGTTTGCCAGAGACGGGAAGGGAAGCCAAACCTGTCTGAGGAACTTCGTTTGGCGTCTGTTTCCTTCTTCCGACTCGGGGTATATTTCTTAAGGCTGAAGGTATGGGTTTCTTCCTGCACTGGCAACCACTGTTCAGCAATAGGGAATCGTGTAGTAGTCTATAGTCCATTGGCTAGCCCTAGTAAGATTTGCAAACTTTACTGATGCTAAAACCAATACGCATGTGTATGCTATTAGTCTACTGGATCTTTCTTCACGGAGTTCAAACCAGAGCCCCCCTCTAGTCCTCATAAGAATAGAAGAAATGAAATGAGATTATGTCATAACGTCCGCAGAAAGCTAAAAGAGCTTATGGGACGAGAGAGGGGCCCTCCACAAGCAGCCCCAAAAACAAGTATTGTTCAAGGGATTGTCTAATGGATCCTCATAATGGAAGACGTCTCTGAGAGAGTATCTTGGAATAGACACTAGAATCTCCCATGGATCTCATAGTAGAGGACAGTGAAAGATATTCTGCACTTCTGATTTCCCTATCGTTTCCAGCGCAAGCGAGGCACAGGCAGTCCTCACGTTGTAGGTTGTCCCACCTACCAGTCTCTATCCACAGACTCCAGTCTGTGACATGGGGGTGGCCATCATGGATGGCCTCAAGGGTTACCCACTCTCAGCACCGGACTGATTTAAACTCAAGGGGGGAGCCTACCTTTGAACAGCAAACAAACGCAGAGAGGAAAGGGGAATTGCAAATGCCCGTTGTGTGGGCAACCTGAAGACAATATTCACTTTCTGATTCATTGTCTTGGGTACTCTCACCAGAGAACCGCCCTCTTCAAATCCGTCAAGGGATTTGAAGCCTGTACCTCTGTTTACCAACCCCTGAAAATCTCCATATCATGGCCTAAGCATGCAGCTAAGAAAGGCCATCCAGGTTTAAACACAGTAGGGGTATTTTACGATCATGGGTATCAAAATGGTTGCTGCAAAACATGCCTTGCAGCCCCCTTTTTTTGGTTTAACCTACAAGAGGGTAAGCAAAGCAAACTAAGGCCCAAAAATCAGATGTGTGTCCTACACAAACCATCATAGGCTCGGCTGTAACAGCATAAATAGGGCCTTCCACTGGCTGGGAAGAAGTTTCCCACCATAAACAACACCATATTGTTCTTCAGAAATAAAATAAAGAGGTAGGATCAAGAAAAACCATAGAGTAATTTAATTTTTCAACATTTTAAGATAAATCGATGGCCAGCAACCACCTCCACAGCTTCTACAACCCACTGAGCAGCCCAAAAACCCAGGCCCTTTGGGATGTCGTTGACGACACCTTAATGCCTGGTGCATGCGCTTGCTGATCCCTCAGGACACATGCTCATACAGTCCTCCATAGACCCCTCATCTGGACAACTTCTCATCCGTGCTTCATCCGTTCATCCATAACACTTTTACGTTCATCCCAAATCCATTCATCCGTGAATTTATCATCGTGAATTCGGTAGTATGACTTACCTTGGAAGAGACAATTGGAGTAGGTCCCAAAGGGCCTTACCTTGGAACTGACAATTGGAGTAGGCCCTCAGCCCCTGACAAAGGTAGTTTCTGTCCCTTTGTGTTCCACTCAAACTTGGCGTGGGGTTAATGGCCACAAGGCGACATCTTATGAGTACATTCTATCCGCAAACTGAATGAAAAACCCTTGGGGGACAGTAGAACAAGAAACCACAAGAAACTAGAGAGGGAGAGGGAGAGGGAGAGAGCAGACTTTATTACATCTGCAAGACACAAGTGGAACAACACAATACCACAAAACAAATAGGTCGACAGAAACTTCCAAAAAAGAGATAGGGAGAGAACCTTCCATAGGGTGCCTCTCCTCGGCTGAGATAAGTTTTATGTCTAGGCTTATAGCAAGTGTGATACTTATGAATCTTTTTCAGCCTCCTGAACATCTCTAAGTTGTGCTGCTCAATTATTCGCTGCTTATCTGTGGCACCACAGATAACCGTCAGACCCTTTGAAATTGGCCTTAAGCTACAGAAGTAGGCTCTCATAGATCTCAATTTTATTGTGAACCTGCACACTTGAGGTAGAACTGATGGGGTCGTGGCTATTACTGACACAAAGTCTGGCTCTAGAGCTATAGAGAACTCCTGCTATGAAGAGCGCGAGAGAGATGAGCTGTATGCTTTCCATTGCCATAGCTGTGGTCACCTATACTCCACAGGGGTTGAGCTCTACAATTGGTTGTGAGACAATCGCGAGATGGAGCTATGCCAAACCTCTCTCAGAGCCAATGCCAAAAGAGAATAATCCTGAATAGCTTGTCCCAAGCACTCATGGGACATTGAGTAGCAACGAGGGAAACTGGTACTAGTACTGGCGCGTCGGTAAGTTATGACCAACAGTTCTATTGACGACATGACCATTCCTAGAGTGACACACAGAGAGAGGATCACAATGTAATGTCGAGTTTGGCTTCATTTAAGACTCCTACTACCTCCTTTGGAGTTCCCCATAAAGACCCAAACAATCCAGCATGGAAAACTGCAATAACAGGATCATCCACATCATCAATAACTCGGCATTGAACCATGTTAATAGCCTCAGTTAGTATCCATTTCAACCCAACTCCCCCCAACCACCCCAACCCCTCGGCCGCATTTTCTATCTTTCTATCCATTTCTCTCGCTGTGTCACCACTAAGTTTCAGATTATGACTCTCCCTCTCTCTCTTTAGATTCCCTTCCAAGTCATAGCAGCATGAGCTTGACTGCAGAACCAGGTTGTAGGTAATGCCATCAGGCCCCCTTTGCTCACCAAACGGATTGATCTTCTCTTTCTTCTTTTCTGCCATAGCCAAACTTATTTGTATCAGTATGGTGTTGAGGGTCAGCAGATCAATACATACGGAAGAATGTGGAAACCATACCAGTTGGTGTTCCATGTCATCATGAGGTGGCTACCTACCTTTGACTCCAGTCTTGAGATACCAAATATGAGAACATGAAAGGTTAAACCAGGATTTGAGAGGAAGGCACGTAATGGATTTAATACAATAAAAGAGGCTGAGAAAAGTTGATGATAGCACTAATTGGGAATATGCCCAACTTCTCTCAATGTTAGAAGGAAGGAGATGAGAGAGGAATTTGAGATTAAAAGTTTTTTCCACAGAAAACAATTCTGCTGAGAAACACCTGATGTCTTTTCAAGCGACTGTCCCTCAAGTGTATTCAGAGCCTGAAGAAATGTATAAAGTTCTTAGGAAGCCCAATGTATTATATAACACACCTGCCACTCACTTTGAAATCTATTTTACGACATGGGCAAAGAAATCTCCTTTGTGACCAAATCAACGCCAAAGTGATCCTATCACTTCAAGGGTGAACGCCCAGATGTGGCTGACCTGGGCTACCTCCAAAACTCATTAGTCAGAGCTAAGAATCTGGTGAGTTACATAATGCAGTTCAATTGTGAACAGTGAATGGTGTGTTGTTTACCTCCTCTTAGAGTCAATTTCAAAGTTGACAAGGGGGGGCCGGTCAATTGGTACTTGCCAGTATAGTTTGATCCACCACCTAGAGCTAATTGAGCAACATCCCATGCCTCAGCCCTATGTCAACTCTGATGCCCCCACTAGCACTAGGGGAGCTTGGAGCTTGGAATTTGACAACAAACCGAGCAGGTGGAAAAATACTGAAGTTGTGAATGCTTAGGAACTAAAATATGGTTTGTCTCCTCTCTTCCTGTCTCTGTAGTTTGAGCTTTGAGCTGGTAAGGCTTGTGCAATGATTCAGTCCTAATTCAGATGTGAAAGAGTTCCATATGCTTTTGTGCTAGCATGGCTTCATGCATATGGCTTTGTAGCCTCCAGGGCATTGCACTCACAATGCTTGATGAGCAACTCTCTCCATCTCCTCTCTGCCATATCTCAAGCAGAACCCCCCCTTCATCCCTCTTCTCTCTTGTACTCTGTACCCGCACAGCTGTTGCATGGATGCAACAATACTCGGGCTCAGGAAAATGCAGAGTAACATGCTCACCTCCACCAAAGTTGCATAGAGAGTTGCATACTAACAGTGATCCAAGTGAGGAATCTAGAAAAGAGCAAAACCTTGAGCTTGCATATGAGCCTCTTTTTGGTATTTATTCGATCGGGGAGGGCCACAGTCGATGCTTGGCTTCATCCTCCGAATGCGCTCCCGGTGCCTTGCCAGCTCCTGAATGCGTTCATACCTACTCCACGGTGTCTCCTTCATGTACATGCGTGCTCTTCTCTCCGCCTCGGCCATCTCCCTTCAATTGTGCCTCAAATGATTGTGCCGTCTTCTGGCCCGCCTTTAGACTGACAAACAAAGATACACATGTACACAGACGAGGTATTAAGAAATGAAGCATTAGTTACGCAGTAACATGTCTGGAAATGTATAACAAACAAAAGAAGCAAGATCACTAGAGAGAGAGACAGAAAAAGTATTAGCTCGACACTAGGCCCGCAAGGTGTGAAAGAACCGATCTTCAGAAAGCTCCACATAAGATTTCCATGTCCAAACCAGAATAAAATCTTTTTTATGCTGTACCCAATAGTATAAAGGGCAAGAGTGTGTTGACAGATGGGGCTGAAATTCTGAGAACGTGAACCCTGCATGTTTTCCCTTCTCTCTCTTGTCCTCTACAGCTCCCTCTCCCTCTCTCCTACTCGTACCCCCGGGCATGGGTTTATGCAGGTTGTGGGTACATGCGATGAATTCCTTTATATCTTTCTTCTCTCTCTCTCTCTCTCTCTCTCTCTCTCTCCAACTTTTAGAGAATCACTGCAAGTTGAATCGAAGTTTTATTATAATCAGGTGTTGGAGACCCAACTGTTGCAGTCATTTTTCCACCTTTCTAACTGGAAAGCAAGAGAGTGGTGCTAACTTAGTCTTGGAGTGTTGGCAGACAGTCGAGCTCCGCCTGCACACCCACACCGCAACCCCTTCAAGTTTCCCTCTCCCTCTCTCTTTGTAACGCTGAATCCGAACGCTCCCCGACAATGGCCGTCGGATCTCTCATCGACGACCCTCACGCGCATGGATCGCCCAAACCAAGCGGCACCACCCCCGCCACCTTCGACCGATCCTCTGCGACCCCTTCGCCTCCTGCTTCGGCCTCTCAAACCTAAACCCGCACCGCCTGCCTCGGATCCTGGATGAATAATTGGTCGTCATCCGTCTCTGCATTTTTGGATGATTTGTAGAGTTTATTAATAGGGAATGATTTTGGTTGCTAAAATTACCTCATTTTTGGACTAATAGTATCTGCACAATGGCATTGCATTGGCGTGTGGGTCTGGGGTTCAAACCCCTGTGAGCTGTCTCTCTCTGCCTGCGGGCTGGGCTCTGCCCCTGTTTGGCTTACTTGAGCCCTTTTGCTTTTCTGTTCTACGTAAGTCTGTGGGGTTTGTAGTTTGTGCCCTTGACAATCTCGACGAGTACCCATCTCTCTCTCTCTCTCTCGGTGTCTATCTGAAGCTCCACAAGCCCTGGCACTGGCACAGTTACTTGTATTGAATCCAGAGGGGCTTTCGTGGATCTGGTAGAGAAGGTTGAATTGAGCTTTAGGACTGGTTCGAAAGTATTACGGTATGACAGGTTGTCACATTCTTTACAGCGAAGTGCTATAGCCTGTGGGGGTTTTACCGAAGTGACTACATGGTCTTGTGAAATTCAATGAAATGGAAATGCCATCCTTGATACAATCAGGCTGCAAATTTCTCACAGTGGAAGAGAGACTGCAGCTGGTGTGGATTGGGTTTCCTTTCCAACCACCGGAAATGTGTGTAACATGGGCATGGGTGCTTGCATGGGAGCATTTAACTTACAGTGTCACTTGATCTCTCGGGTTGTAATGTTGTATGCATGAAGAAAGGACACTCAGCCTGATGGAAGTAAGAAGGTTTGAAGGTCGAATAAGAAAGAAAAGTGTGATCTCATTGCAATAAAGCAAAAGATCGCTCAACAATCGACCGAAGAGAAAGCAAGAACTAGAAAGATTGTTTGGCTTTTGAGGATCCGTATGGTGGTTTTTAGTTTGGTTAGGATAATTTTTCTTGTGGTGGCTCGTTGCTCTGTTTTTCGCTCATGAGCTCAATGATGGAAAGGAAGAGGAGCAGGAGGGAAGTAAAGTACAAAGTCCAGTTGATTTTTGGTTTGAGCCAGAAGCTTGTTATGCTTCGGTCGGGGTAAGTTACAGAAAGCCTCCGCCTCAAAAAGAGATCTTCGTTCTCTCAGAGGCACAGGAATGGCAACGTGCGCTATCATGTGTGGGTGGGGGGAGGCCATACGCGTGGCTCCGTCTTCTGTTTGCTGTCGCGGGTCGTGTGGAACCATATCAGGCAGGAGATCAACGTTTCAGGTTGTGGAGCTGCATTGGGCACCCACCTTGACTTTGCCTGGCCAAAGCCCAGTGATGGGTATCACACCTCTCCATCCTTCGGGGATTCCAATGAAAGGTAGGGACATGAAGCCTTCTGTGAAATTTTTGGTCTAAACTGTGTGTGTCTGAGCGGGATCTGGTTTTGCAACTGCAGATATAACTCTTGTCCTTGAGCTCCTTCGATAGTATACTGATTATCCGAGACTCCTGGAAGTTTCCCCTGTCCATTCATTGTATGGTGGAGAACAAACAATTTTTTTGTATGGGGAGTCTCCGGCCACAACCATGTGAGATACAACCTGGTCAGTACCGTTCTCCTCGCTCAGAGCGAGGACAGAGCTTGCACACAACCACTGAAATCCCCTGAAAGATTCTAAGAGATGCAAGCAAGTAGTTTAAGGTCACTGCACTTGTTGGTGTAGAACGTACCACAGATGTGACACAGGTAGCAGGGTACCACATTTCAGAGACATGGCATGGCATATTCCAATGGGATGAGGGGAATAACTTCTCTCTCGTTTTCTGAGACCGACAGGTCGTCGGGAGCGAAGGGCCGTAAGAGTGAGCGCAAGTGATGGAGCTCAAGGTACTAGGGGAGGGGGCCCTGAGACATTTTTAACTATGGAAGAAGCAGGGCTTATCGAAATGTCAAACCTGGAAATGCATGAGCGATTTCTTGCCCGCCTGACAGTAATTTTCTTTCTCCTTGGCCCCCACCCTCCCTCTGTCACAGTGGAATGAGTGTATCAATGTTTGGTCTTAGCTCAATCTTCATTCTTGATCCAGGTCTGGTGACACACCATGGGGGTATTTGGGTGTATGGGCACAGGTTTCCTCACTGAATTTACTTCGCGTCATAGCAGAGCAAGAAGGTGTCACCATGGAGGATTTGAATGCTGGCAAAGTGTGTGACTGGTTTCAAAAAGACAAAGCAAAGCGAGAGCAGGACATTGAGTCTGCCACTCTCAAGTGGTGAGAGCAGAGCAAAGCAGAAGCCCACCTCATTGTCTTTTCATGGCTCCTTATATACAGGAGATGGCTTCAGATCCCACGGAGTATGAGCTCCATCTTCTCTCCCTCATCGGAGGCTTCTCAAGAGTCAGAAAGCTTGGAAAAGACTACAATACCAAACCTCAAAAGAGCTGAAGCGCCAGATCAACAGGAAAGTTAGGTTTTAACTGCGAGCTTCTACCCTCTACACTTGAGTTGCTTAAAACCAGAGTAATTAATATGATTGAAGGAAAACCTAAAGTGTGTCTATCCATTGTTTTTTGCTATGTTGGATCCTTGATAGTTCAATCTTATTCGACCGTCCTACAACATATGCCACAGATGGCATGTTAGGAGTAGGCATGCCAAACACATCCCAACAAGTGGTGAAATAGTTGAAGGTAATTTCATTGGGCCGAGCACCCACCCATTATAAGGCATTGTGGATGTAGCAACAATATATGGCGAAGGAGGCGTGATAGTGAGGCGTGATAATGAAGAGAGGCTCCCTGCCCAAGCCTTAGTAGCATATGAGCAGTTCAAGAGAGCCCTGCACCCTCGACAAACTAGCACAAGCCTATACCCATAACACCATCCCCTCGGACATCCTCAAGTGGGGGTATCGCGTAGATACTGGTCAACAAGGCAACAGACCTCAGTAGCGAAGTGCTTTGGGGGTTGTAGTTGGCTAGTGTGGGTAGTGGAAGAGATTGATCCGGCGAAACTATTGTTGAGTGTGTAGATGTTGGTCGTTACAAGACTAGGGCATATGATGGGGGAGACTAGTTGAATATCCTTGTCTGGCACCATTCAGGGGGTTGGTATCGTGAGGACATAGCATGAGCATGCTCACAACCCACGGTAATGGGGGTTTTATGTTTTTCTTAACCTTGGTCATAGGAGGAGTTATATGCATAAGCGGGTGTAGAGGATTGTTGTGTTTATAGGGCATAACTGTATCAATTCGATAAACCAGCTGGCCTATCTATACATTTATAAACATTGAATACACTCCAAATAATCACTTGCAAACCAAAGCATATTAAATACTTTAATATTAAACTATTTTTGTGGTTCACCTTCAACGAAAAACAATAAACTCTAATTCAACCAGGGTTTCGCGAAGGCGAAACCTCGAGTAAAAACCTATAGCAATGGTGGCGGCGGGCTCGCATGGAGAAAAATTTGGTGATATAGCCACAAACTATGGCTATACCAAACTTTCTATATGAAAATCCCAACACCCAACAATTCCACATCCAAAATTAGCCCAATATCGGGGTAAGTCTTAGCATAATCATGTTTTGATATTCATCTTCAGTGTCATGAGAGAGAATAGGGTTTAGGAGATATGTTCCGATATATTCTATGCATATTCAATGGAAATCTCTCCGGATAACTGGAGCATAAACCCTGTATTTTTTTCTGTTATTCCCTAAGAAAGTATATCTCAAAATGTAAAAGTAGTTTCAGGGGTCACAGTTTCGCCCTGCCAAATTATCCATAGGTGAGGACCTTAAATGTGACTTGAAGTCTCACCGCCCACTCTCACGCCTATTATGAAAAGGGTATGGTATCGTGTGAGCATAACGCGAGGAAAATCCACGTCTATAGGTAACATATTTATCAAGTATAGGGGATACTGGTTCTTTATGTGCTCATGTGAACCGCTGGAAATAGTTTCGCACGTTTATATTTCGCTGTAGAACATTCTCCAGGTATCAAGGGAATTCGCAAAATGCCCTTATGCTTAGGCAATTCACGCAAAGAGGTCCATACCTACCACTGTTCGGTCTCCAAGTCCAAGAGCCCTTCTCTGTCCAAAATGTGATGTGTCAGTGGGTTTTGGGTTGAGGGTGAAGTGCTTGACAATGTGTCTGCTACTTTGTTTTACCAAACCAAGTCTTTAGGTCCTTTGAAAGCACTTTTCTCAATATTGGGGAGAATTTAGAAAAAAAATCCAAGATATCTTGATAGGAGGATCTCTTGGCTCAAGATACATATCACAAGACAGATTGCAACAGTACTGCTATGGTGGATATATATATATATATATATATCAAAATAATTTGAAATTTTTGTTTTTTATTGTGTCATTGGACGCCCTCAGGAAATGCAGCACCAAATAAATTGGATTGCGAGTGAGCCGGAGGCCACTCCAACAACGACAACTAGCCCCGGAAAAGGTAGCTACGCAGTGATGACCCGACAACAACGAGATACACTAAGGAAAGGCCCTGGGTATGAGGCGTCGGAGTCAGCCACATCCACATCGGAACGGGAGGATCTGAACTTCACAGTAGTGAAGTTAGATGCACGGAAGGTGGCGGAGACTGTGCTTTGGGAAGAGGAAGTCATCCATCCCAAAGAAAATGAGGTAGCATTCGTAGAGTATGATTGGGTTGTACGTTGGTTTGCTGTTGCTGAGGCGGCGCCAACATAGACGCTTGATGTCCTCCGTGCACCCTTACAAAGGTTCATATTCTTTCTGTGCCATGTTTGTCCAATTATAGACGTACATGAGAAGTGTGGATGTTTAGGTCAGTTTCGGGGTGTGTACAATATGCAATTGAAAACACATAAGTGATGACACCGTGTGTTTAATTTTTCCTCTTGGACACAAGTATGGTGAATATGCTACATAGATAACATTGTAAAGGCAGGGGCCTGTTTGCAATTACCCATCTGTCAAGTTCAATATACAAATGACACACTACTTGAGTGACTTCAGTGTATGGAGAGGAACCACGTACCCATATGCATCAGTACTTGTTCGGCGGTTGTATATAAGGTGCCACAAGAGGGCTCACTTATACTACTACTCCAAATTGTGGTTTTTATGACTACGTTTGTAATGACTGTCATGTCACGTATGACTATATGTCATTGAAGTGATGAACACCAAGTCATGTCGACCATGAAGTCATATAATCATATGTGACAGTCTATATGGTAATGTGGCACTCATGATCCACCGATGTAGTCACATTGTCATTCTTATGACTAGAATATATGACTGCATATGGATGTGGTGTGTGGCAATTAGAGATCATGTATTTCACGAGTTGCTTAAGAATCGGTATTAAGCCATAAGTTTTTTCTTGCCAAATTTGACTTCACTTCATCACTAAAAACCCTCATCATGATTGCCCTCATCTCTATCACAGACATAGCCCAGAGGAACTTACTATGAGTAAATACCAAAAATTACCAAGTTACCATGTTATCAAACATTATCATGATTTACTATAATTTACCATGATCTATCGTGATTTATCATTAGTTACCAAGTTATCAGAAGTTTTCCAAATTACCGAGAGTAACTTGGAAAACTGCTCAGGAAGCTTCCTTTGGATGAAACTTCTTCATCAAGATACCTCCTTTGTTTAAGGAAACTTCTCCATCAAGAAACCTCCAATGGGGAAGTTTCACTATGAAGTCAACTGAATCAACCTCAAGACCACCCATATGTTGCAAATGATTTCAAATTCAAAGATGACTTTCTTCACTTCAAGGGACTTTTCTATGTACCTCCAGGATCTATACGACTTCGAATTCTTCAAACAGGTCGTGATCTTCCAGTTACAGGACATTTCGGCTTCAACAAAGCAATGGAATTAATATCCAGGGACTATTGGTGGCCGCAGATGTGGAAACTCGTTAAAGAATTTATAAAATCTTGCGACACATGTGCTAGAACGGATAACTTTATTATACTGGTAGCTCAATTGGTAAGTGCACGGTATCACCTTGCGGGTTCCAGGTGCAAATCTACTGCCCTGTCCTATGTGTGGATTGTTCCTGGCGGTCTGCCTTCGGGTACTATGTGTCTCATGGCCCAGTGGTAATGGGTACATACCACGTTGGATGTGGTTGTGGGTTCAAACCACGGTCTGGTGTGTCATGAAAGTGTCCACCTTTCAGCTGGAAGGCAGTAGCCCTTGTGGTGTGATGAAGAGACGCCATAATTTATGCTCCCTTCGGGAAGCGTCTTTTGATGTGTCTCATGGCCCATGGCCCATGGCCCATAAGGAAATGGGGTTATTTTTTCCCCCTCCTCAAGGGCCTGAATGATGGGCATGGTTCCATTTAAAAATAAAACAAGCCTAAAATGGCGATGGGGTCTCTTGCTTTGGCAAAACATAAGAGGAAGGTGAGAGTAAGGGGCATGACTCAGCAGAACACACCAATCGGAGCCTTAACACGGTGTAAGGTCCTTTGACCACATTTTCTCCGTTGACTTGAACATATTGCAAAGTGTCTCTCTAGAAGACAGCCAATAAAATAAAAATAAAAAACCCTAGGAATGACAACTTACATTTCAGGCCCTTTACAGAGGAGGAATAAAAAATTGGGAAGCTATTGGTAGATGTGAGACGGAGGCGAACCTATTGGTTTCCTCAGTGGACATTTGTCCCTTTTTCAAACAAGCCTCAAACACAGCAATTGGCTCTCTTGCTTTGCTTTGGCACAACATAAGAAGAACGTAAGACTAGGGAGCATAACTCAGCACAAACACACCAATCAGCGCCTTGACACGGTGTAAGGTCCTTTGACCACATTTTCTCCATTGACTTGCATGTCTCCCCAAAGTCTCTCTCTACAAGAGGGGCAAAAAGTAACCAACTTAGTCTGTTATCATTATTTTAATTAAAGATAAATAGTTCAACGCATTAAGATTTATTATTCTATCTTGTTAAACTACGATCAAGCAACAAAGCAGAAAGCAAGGGATTGCCCAGTCCTCAACGCCCTTAGATGTGCTACATTATGGCATATTTGGAGGGCGAGATGTAAGAGAACATTCTCTGGGACTATATGTCTATTTCCACTCTATTAGCAGCTATCTATTATGACCTTCTAATAGAAGCAAGAAAAGCGTGGATCAAACTTCAAGCTGCTAATCTAAAAGCCCCTCGGAACGCAGGTCAACTGCACCAGGGCTTCCCATTTACCTGAGCACTTGGAAGCATCATCTGTTCTAGCACTTCACCAGACCATTGTGAATGGAACAAGCAGCCTCTACCTGGCTGGTGCAACCTCGGCTCTGCAGTCCATCGCATCGCCGGAGTATGACAGGGACGTGAATTGGAAACATATCAAGGACACTGTCAAGCCATCCAGGCTTCACTTTCGCTGATGAGTACTTGCATTTTGCTAGCACCTACTTCACCATCCCGCAATCTCTCATGATACAGGACCGGAGGCTTCATATCGCAAGGTTACCTAGGCTTCATACCGCAAGGCTATTTAGCAATTACTAAGGCAGTAATAGAAGGATAGAATTGTTCTACCAAGTATAGCTTGACTCGAAATTACTCCGCTAGTATGGTTCGTCATTCACTGACATCGCCTCATGGTTTGATAGAGGGTTTTAATTTTTTTCCTTCCAATAGGTCTAAATAAAACTTATCCCAGGGCTCCGTCCCCTGTTTATTTTTATAAAAAAAATTCTATATGACCATTAATATTACAAATATTATATATACATGTGTGCCAAAATCCCGTTTTTCAGCCACCACTAACTGTTCTCTGTATATAGTGGACCCTCTATAATAATATTTTCCGTATTTGTTTATTATTTAGATTTTCGCGACATTATGGATGACTTGCCGCAATGGTGAATCCTCATCCATCTTGGAATTACCTCCAACATGAGGGCATCGGAATATAAGCCAATCCCACATGGACAGATGGCTACCGGAAAGACGCCCGGCGAAGGTGTCGGCGAAAGCGGCAGCGACGGGAGAGGCTCGACTACTCTGCCGTCTGCACTGCGCTCTCTCTTCTCTTCTCGCTGCTCGCATCCCGCAGCTATGGCGGAGGACAAACCCAAGATCAAGACTAGCATACCTCTCTATGGAACTTTCGCAAGCAGCGCCTTCAGTGCCTGCTGGGCAGAGGTGCTTCCATCTCTTCCATCGCTTTGCAGCTGCTTCGTGTGCTATTCCATGAGTTGAATTAGTATAGAAAGCATCGCCTGTCACTCTTCTGCCTTGATTATGAGATTTCGGGGTCTCTGGTGATTTTTCCCCTGGATCCAAGTTGTAAGTTGAATTGGCCTCTGTAATCGACTTTTTCTGAACCGTCTGCATATGAGATTCTCCTTCTCTTTTCTCGTGATTTTTTCTTGGATCTAGTGCTTTCATTCTGTTGGGTATTTGAGGTGAATTAGCCTGTGTTTTGAATTTTGATCACGGATGTGGATTTGTATGAGATTATTCGGCATTACCTCACACCTCATTCCACATAAGTCCCGATCTCTCAATGTTTTCTACATGCATCCGGGTTGGATCAAATTTCGTAACACCGGAGATAGCTAAGATATGGAGTTGGAAGGCTTAGGGGCTCTGTGTGATCGCGAATGTCTGCTAGATTTTTTCAGTTCACTTGGATTTCATGCCTTTTCCTTTCAGGACATTGGAGAAAATATGTGTCTGTCTTCTTCCTATGTGCATGGGTGTGTACATGGAGGGGAGGAGAGCTTCTGGTGACTGATTTGAAAACAATTTTAGGCCTCACGGATTCACCTATCGACAACAAGCAAAATGCTACTCAAAAGTGCTCAAATTGGGGACTTTGATGCAAGTTCTAAAGAGTAAAGCTCGTTCACTAATATCAAGGCACGGGGTGGACGGATGGATGACAGATATGCACTATCCCGCTAGACACAGCCAAAGTTAGGCTGCAGCTGCAGGGGAAAGCCCTGGCAGGTGAACTGGCCGTAGCTCCCAAGTACAAGGGCATGCTGGGGACCGTTGCAACCATAGCAAGGGAAGAAGGTTTAGCTTCTCTTTGGCGAGGCATTGTTCCAGGTCTTCACCGACAGTGTCTCTTTGGAGGCCTCCGCATCGGACTTTATGAACCTGTGCGTTTACCTCTCCCTTACACCAACTTTAAGTAAACTCTTGCTCTTACACTCTCCATTATGTGCCTCTAATACCTGGGTCAATGCAGGAAGTCTGGATGTTTTGGATCCAGGGCTTAAACCCTCCTTAGCATTGACACTCCATGGTATCTGGATCATAGTTGCAAAGTCTCCTTTGAGTCGAGAGCATCAACCCTGGCCCTAGCACTGACTCTTCAATCTAGTGAAGTCACTTTAACTTTTACGCACCGTATCCTGATGTCAACTCACAGCTCTGTTGGGAGGGGTTCTGACGCCACAAGCATTTCAGTAAATTTTTCAATATAACCTAGAGAAAGACCTGAACTTTTTGGAGTAGAGCTGAAGGAACAGTAATGCCAATTCCAGAACAGTTTGATGTGGAAGATTAAAGTTTCCAAAGAAAGTCGATAGTCTCAACCTTGTGTGAGTTGGGGTAAGAATGATAGATTCCTCTTAGATTGGTGAAGAATCTGCGAAGATCCTCTTTGCCACTCCATTTTCACTGTCACGATCCAGCCTGATTTGACCATCCACACATCCTTGTTTTGCCCACTTTTGTCTGTTTGAAGTCTTGAGTGCCAAAGTAGCTACTTGCAGGATTGTGGGTGCAATCTTTAGAAGAGTAAATGGGACATGGGGAACAGATGGTATTGGTCAGACTTCAGTTTTCTTGCTTCATGCCCCCACAGAACAACCAGTCTTTGATTTTGTCATACAGGAGGTCACAGAACACTGATAAGGAAAATAGATCAAATCCTAAACTTTGCCCAAAGACAGTGCAGGTAGGTTAAAACTGCTAAGTATTTCGGTCCTGATAGCTGAAGGCTTTTCTTCTAGGAGGGAGGGAAAGATGAGAGATACAAACGAAAGGGAAAAGGTGAAATGGCCAGAAAATTAATTGTATGGGTTATGGGAAGACAAAGATAGTGAACTTTTGGACTGATCAGGGAAGCTCTATACTTGTAGCCCCCCCGAATGGTTTGCATGGCCAAGTACAGGACCAATAAGGCTGCCTCTGGTAAGTGTGAGTCTCAGTACGAAACTTGCTGATAGTTTCTTTCTGTGGTGTGTGGTAAATTTCAGGTTAAGAACTTGTACATAGGGCCTGATCATGTAGGAGATGTCCCATTGCTGAAGAAAATTCTAGCTGGTCTCACTACAGGCAAGCCTATTTCCCTCTATCTTTCTTCTCGTCCACAGTCAACCCCTGTCTTCCAACCTTTGCGACTGGGAGTGGCCTATCATCCACTCTGCCTTCATGTCTCCATTCTCCTGCCACAATCTGATTTTATGTGTCATTCTTGCCTACTTTGAATCATAATGGTGGTTATGCTGGCACTCTCTTCATACTGTTGGGGTCAAAATCTCGAGTATGGGGGTTGGTGGAAGCAGGTGCAATAGCCATCACTGTGGCCAGCCCCACTGATTTGGTGAAGGTGCGGCTGCAAGCTGAAGGCAAGCTGCCTCCTGGGGTGCCTCGGCGTTACAGTGGAGCCATGAATGCTTATTCCACAATTGTCAAGCAGGTTTGAGGCTTACCTTGCTCAAGTGAGCTGTAATAACGAATGATGGGTGAGGAGAGAGGATGTCTTGTGAAGCATTTAGCATCAGAGTTACCATGCATGCTCTCACTTGCATGGAAACATTTTATCAATTGATTTAACAGGTTTTGGTGGTGCACTTATCGTATCACTGTCATTGTTGGTACCTTCTTTAATACTTTTCAATTTTCTTTCCACCAGGAAGGAGTTGCTGCCCTATGGACTGGGCTTGGCCCTAATGTGGCTCGGAATGCCATCATCAATGCTGCTGAGCTAGCCAGCTATGACCAAGTCAAGCAGGTGCGCCTCTCAGTGTGTAAAATCTACATAGCTTAGCACCATAGTGATGCCACCACATGAAGTTGAGAGCGACATTTCTGTTCAGTTGTGCTGAAGTCTGTTCTTACAGAGGCAGGCCCTCTGCGCCCCATTAGTCTATTAATGTACTGTGTGGGACATTGCAGACACTGCTGAAGCTGCCCGGTTTCTCAGACAACATTGTCACTCACTTGCTTTCTGGGTTAGGTGCGGGCTTCATTGCTGTTTGCGTTGGCTCTCCCGTCGATGTGGTATGTGCCCAATGAATTCGCTCCTTCTCTTCCTTTGGACGTTTATTCCAATGGTATATTAAGGAGCTTTTTCTCTGCTCCATACATCTATGTCTGCCAGTCTCTTCATAGTCTCTTTCTCTCTGTCCCTTTGGTTTCCGCTCAAACTGGACGTGGGGTCAATGGCCACAAGGCTATGGCAAACAACGTCTTATTAGTACATTCTCTTACTCAAAATACTTTCCTTCAAATATGAGACCAAGTGGATGGTTGACATACTCTTTGGTTTCTAGTTGTTCTACTTGCTCCCGTTGGCCATCTAGCCTCCTGGAGGTATCAAATTCTCTCTCTCTCTCTCCCTCTCCTCCCCCCCCTCCCAAACATCTTATGAGTACATTCTCTAGGGGAAAAACCCCGTAGAAACTTCAGTAGAAAACCTCACCTCAGTAGAGCCGAGAGAAGCTGGTCCCTCAAAGTTCCATCATGACATTGGGACTTCTTTGATTGATAATGCTATTTCTGCTTTATTTATCGTGAAGACTGTGCAAGTAGACTTCGGAGAGTTTATAAAATCCGGTTGAGTCGTAAATGGAAGTTTTTGGGGGCCTGCGGGTAATGGGGGATGCAGGTGAAGTCACGAATGATGGGAAACTCCACAGCTTACAAGGGCACAATTGATTGCTTCATCCAGACTTTCAAGAATGATGTATGCTGCCTTCTCACCCCAGCCCCTTTTTTCTACTCCTCTCCTTCCCTCCTCTACTTTTCTGGTCTTGTCACATGCGTTTTATGGGTAGATACTCGAACTCAAGGAGTCTAGTATTGCTGCCAATTTCTTTGGTAGCAGTGCACTGTTATCTGACATAAGAGGGAAGCTGAAAAGAAGAGATGAAGTCTTGATAATTTTGCTTTTTTAAGTGTCGGTAATGATAAACTCTGTAACAAGGAGACTGTTAGTAACAGGGGTATGCTTTTGGATTTTATGCAGGGCCCAATGGCATTCTACAAGGGCTTTGTGCCCAATTTTGGTCGACTTGGCTCCTGGAACGTCATCATGTTCTTAACTTTGGAACAGGTTGGTAGTTTTTCATACATTCCCTGTCATTCACATTTCAGTGCAGGTCCAGAGTTCCATCTACAGTTGGTGCTATTGTCAAGTGTCCCAATTACGGCATAGAAATAATACACCCCTCACAAATCATCATCTTCCACAATCACTGAAGCTCTTAAGGTTTTGCTTCAAACATGGTATGCGAAGATGGGTTGTTTCCCAGGTTGCTCTGCACCCTTCACTCTGTGACATGAAAAATGAAATCTCCTCGGTACTTCACTCCTATGGTATGACTCTCTCACTAAAAGCTGGTTTTGATTTCTTTTGGATCAATTTTGCCCCGGTGCAGGTGAAGAAGCTGTTCACCCAGGAGGTTAAGTGACTGAGAGAAGTTCTACTAGCCCAGCTTACCCTCGAGTAATGGCAGCAGGTTAGCATTGATACAGGTTGTTGAAACTGGTTTCCTGGGATTCAACAATAATTGTTAAGTTGAGAGAAAGAGAGACAATTTCTGTTGCGGCTACCCTATCATTCTTTGCAAGCTTTCATCATTAGTATCAAGATTATTTTTGGCAGACATACTTACTCTCAATTTTTTCATCATACCTGAGAATTATCAATTTTATGTCAATTGGCATCATCCTGTCACCCTCTATTTGCTGGAGTTTTTCTTTTCCTTATGTTTTGGCAATATTGTAACACAAATGCATAAATCTGCAAAGGGTCATATTAAAGCTGCATAGGAAGGTGTGTGCCCGCTAATGGCGTTCAATGATGGTTTCTCAATTTCATGGCTTGTATGCATTTGCAACAGAGGCTTCTGTCTGGATTTAAGTCTGGATTTTGCATCTGCATGAGCAAAGGGTTTAGGTGCAAGCCTTGGGGATGATGTATGTATGCACACTCTCGGGTTCAGCGCAAGTTCAAGGGCACCACATTGATGCCTAACATTGGTTATGGGTCAATCAGGAAGACAAGGCATGTGCTGCCAAGTAGTTTTGTCAAATTTTTGTTGCACATTGTGAAAGAACTAGAACTCCTCATGCACAAGACCTGGATCTCTTCCTAATTTTGATGTTTGTGCAAAAGACATTGATCGTTGTGCTTGTTTTAGATAAATGTTGGAATGACATCCTCATTCAACATTCATCCACTCTCTCCTTCATCCATATTTGTCCACAATTTCTCATCCACATTCATCCATATTTGGAGCGTCCCATCCACATTGGCTCTCCTTCATCCTCATTAATTCATCCACAACCATTCTTCTATATTCGTTTTCTGCAAACACTCATAAACATTCACAATTCAGCAACATTCAGTATAAGCTTTCTTGTGCTTCTTCAGCTTTCTTTTCACTTATCCAAAATTGCCACAAAGGGTATATGTACCTATCCAGTGCCCATGTGACGAGAGTAACGAGGTGGCAGGCTCTAAAAATTGACTATATATAATAGGTGTCACAATTTTTGAGGTCCCTAAACCCTAAATTTTGGCTGCTGATATTTGACCATTGGCACTTTTTGGCGATTTTTCCGAGTTTTGCTCCCAAAATTCCTTTATAAAAAGTAGCTGACCCATTTCACAGGTTTCGTCTGCCGAATTTCCACCAAATTTGCTGAACACTGCTGCTGCCCTCTCTGCTTATACTCAACCCCACGGTAATAGGGCCCTGTTCAAGAATGTCCACGGGTATAGGTCCATTCGTCAGGGATTGTCGGTTGCCATGTCATGCAAGAAGGATGACATGGTATGGCCATGCCTACACACATCATCATCACACGGCATCCTTCTTGCATGACGTGGCGTGAGCCTGGCTGCGCTCACACGCTCACGCGGCCAGGCTCAGGGTCTAGCATCCCTGGGTCAGGGTGTTGTCTTCCGGCTCCCCAGCCCTGCCACCATTTTAAGAGCAGAACTTATGGCCATCCACAACGCTCTTTCCCTGCTTGACGCCCCCCCCACCATACTATATCTTCACTGACAGCCTCACCTCCCTATATCTTATCCGTAACCACATCTCCCGCCCCTCTTCCCAGCATCATCTCCCCGACCGTAACCTTATTACCGCCATTGTCCAAAAAACCACCTCCATAAACCACCCAGTCCATTTACTCAAAGTCCGCTCACACACTGGTATTCATGGAAATGAGGAAGCAGACCTACTCGCTCAACTCGGCGCTTCCAAACCCCCAGTAGTACCAACGAACGACTCTATATCACTCACACCCACCCCTTCTGGTTCATACACCCAGTCCCGGACCCCCCTGCACCTAGACCAGTCCGCAACCTTCTAACCACGCTGACCAAAGAAGCAAACAAACAAGCTGCCGCCTCCATCAGCCATACCAAAGTACACATCAAAAAATGGACTCAATCCGATATACTACACCATAAATTCTCAAATCACTTCTGGCTAACCAAAGCCACCACTGACGCACAAATCCGACAAAACACTCAAATTCAGGTACGCCCAATATATTGGCCACCAACGCGCTCACTCCCTTAGTCGAACTGTACAGATACACACTAAAGAACTTGCGATTTTTACAGCAAATTATCTATATGCCCTGCCATAGCCGTAAATAATACTATAATTTTTAAGAACTAACATCATGGGATGACATATTCTAGACTTGAGAAGCCATCATGAATGACAATTCCCTTCCCAAACGACTTGGGTGATCAGCCCACTGGCCCTAGAGTGAGTCATTTAAGAAAGGAGAGGCTGTTCATTTTAGTATATTATGTTGTTTATGCCTTCATTTGTAGTATGTCTATTGACATTTGACGGTTTGTTTGGCAGGACAAGACAAGCACCATCCGCGAATTGGTAGAAAAAGTGTCATTTGTTGGAGGGAGGTATGGCGGACATGAGGAAATTCATGTCTGAAGCCAAGGAGTTCAACAGGCTTTTGGCTATGAAGTTTGGCCTGAAGCTTGACCCTTGTTCCGATGGCAACACACGTGCAGGCTCATCTATCGTGGTAGATGGAGCTACACATGTCCCTACCGTGTCAACTCGTCTGGACTCACGTTTTAACATGATTGAGGCGGTTGGCAGTAAACCAGTACTGAACGTGGAGGGTTCACAGTCCATGCGGTCACCTTATCCAGTGCGAGAAGTCAACAGCAACGGAGACCCAGTTGATAGTGATCGTGGATCACCTACTTCATCGAGCAAGGGTCAGGGCATGTTACCTGCACAATTTGAACCTCCTACACCCAGACATCTATTGATTTTGGACTTGAATGGATTGTTGTGTGATGCCACTCACCATGTTCTTTCTGTCCCAAAAGGAATTGTGTCCAAGAAATGTGGTTCAAAGCTCGTGATTTAAGACCGGGGTGTTGTGAATTTATTGCAATTTGAAAGTCTTTGAATTGGCTATTTGGTCCTCTGCACAAATTCACAATGTCCGGGCAGCCGTCGATTGGATATTCAGGGCGCATGTTACAAGGCTTCAGTTTGTATGGGATCAGTCCCACTGTGAACGTGAGGAAGGGAAAAACATGCAATCCTCATCAAAGCCTGTTTTTACAAATGTTTGGAGAAGGTGTGGAAGGCAATGCCACAGTGGTCAACCCGAAACACTGTCTTAGTTGACAACAGTCCTTACAAGGGGATGCGCAATCCCGCCTACTCTGGGGTTTATCCAGTTTCATGGACACATGACACAGGGGTTGCTGACACTGGGCTGTTGGACAGTGTGTGGCCCTACCTCGAAAGACTGGCACAGTCCCCAATGTGCCCGAATTCATACGCACAACAGGGGGATATGGACAGGGACCTATTACTACAGAGGCTGAAGGCGTGGCCAGAGAGGTACACTCTGGCCCTTACCTTGCATTAGTGAATGTTAATATCTTATGTTAGTCATAGGTTTGTGGACATTTGACGATAGTGTTTGTCATTGTCAGTATTGTGAACAGCTATTTGACATATCGTTGTTGTACAATGCAATATCAGCCGCATGGTCGCAGAAAGCCAGGGACAGCGAGGGTTTCGGGCGCAGCAAACACTGCCTTGGAGAAAAATATGGTAAGATCTCTTACTTTTTTTGTGCTTACAGTTATGAGGACTATAATCATTTACCTGTGGGAGTTCAATTGTTTCTTGACACATAGTTGGCATGAGGTTGAAGGGCACAACAGGGCACATTGTGGATGCAACCCCCGTAGCATGACACGGGTAAGGCAAAAAACACCTGGCAGTGGGCTGATCTCCTTTATGTTTGCGATTTCCCCACGTTGTTGCAGGTTGGACATAGAAAGCAAGCTGTCCTAGTGAAAACAACACCAGCTCAGAAGATCATTATTCCAACACCCTCGGAGCAAAATGGGGTGAGAAAAACTATACACCCCTATCATCTTCTCATGATTGCACTGGTTGCATGTGACTCGGTTCAAACCTGTGAAATATGGGACTCATTTTTAATTGACACTGCTTGTGGATTGTGGCAGGTGATTCAAGGCCATCGAGTGTGGCTTTTGGATGCCCTATCAAAAGCCAAAGTAGATAGTGGTTTGGTGATGGGTTTGCAGTGCAGTACACCCCCAGAGGGATACCCATCTATACCTATTGGGTACGTGGCTGTGCGTGTGGATGACGTATGCACGGCCAGCACCCCGCTTGCATACTTCAATACTTCAGTACGGCCAGCCCACACAGAACTTGGTCACACTCTGGACTTTGTCACAGTGTGGAGTGATAAGCTGCTGAAAGTGCTGCCTCAACGATGATTTTAGATAATGCTCTTACTTTGACATGCGGTTACCCTTGAGTGATTAGCTAAATAGATCTCATGTAGTACTTACACGAACCAGTGGATTGAAAGCAACAACCTCTTCTCAGCTAGTGTTGTTGATCTGTTTATACATGTGTGCAGTGACGTGCAGGACATGCGATCATGATCTCTTGTAAGGAAAGAGGCAGAAGGTGATGGGGTAGAAGGAGGCATGCTATGGACAATCAACGAGGAGGAAGGTGCTCGGTTTGTCACATTTTTGGATTCATATATGTGCAGTGGGTACTTGGGTACTTGGGCTACCGTTGAGAGATTAGATTCTTTGAACTCTCCACTTTTGTGTTGATCTGGAAGCACTGTACAGACTTGAAACAAACCATTGTCTTCCTATCATATTTTCCATCAATTGTCGAATCTTTTTTTTACCCAATTGGCTCATGACACCGTGTATTTGTGCAAAATGATATATTCTCATATTATAAATTACATATAAATGGTATTATATTTGAATACATATAAATATACTAATTCAGTAAACATATAATACAAATTAAACCACTATCCACTCTAATTTGAAAATAAATAAAATACAAAATAAAAATAAACAGAAAAAAATGTACTATTAAGGTAAATATTAAAAATCCAACTAGTTAGAATACTACATGTGGAGTAGAGATGGGTCATGCCCATGACTCAACTAGGCACCAACAGCCATGCAAAGCGTGACACGTGTCCAGGCATACTCATGAACTCAAACCAATGAGGTCATACTCATGACTCAAATACCTTTCACATTTCAAATTCATACCATACATTATGCGCCACGTAGCCATTCAATGAGAC
Source organism: Takakia lepidozioides (assembly GCA_030704615.1). NCBI lineage: Eukaryota > Viridiplantae > Streptophyta > Takakiopsida > Takakiales > Takakiaceae > Takakia > Takakia lepidozioides. The sequence goes on along the minus strand of CM060733.1, from coordinate 48,951,956 downwards.
TTGAGTTAGATACACGACCACCTAAAGTTATAAAATGGTCATTCTCATGACCAAGATGGTTATGCTTCTGACCAGGATAATTTCCCACTCCTACCTGATACCATACAAAGAGCGCCACGTGTTCAGGCACGAACGCATCCACAGTCAGATTTATGACTCTCTAAAAGTTGCTAGATTTCAACACGTGGTATCGCTCAACGTGAGAACATGGCCCGTTGTGGCATGCGTACGAGATAACGTGGGTGGTTGAACATAGCGGGCAGTATGGGGATGGAAACAGGCTGAGTTCAAAGACACCTCCCCATGCCCCATCCGATTCCAGCTTGACTTTCTGTACCAGAAGAGAATGATCTATTCTCGGAATGGTCGAATAGATCATCAGAATTGATACTGGAACGTGTGGTTGACGAAGTTGAAGATCTTGAACCATTCAGATCTTCAACCAGTCCGATCTTCAACCATTTCGATTTTGAACCATTCTGACGAATGTTTGATTTTTCTTTGAGAACCAGGGTCCTCAACTCGGGAAGTTGCAGGATTGGGTGGATCAAAAGCGGCACATGTTGAGTCCATTGGAAGTCCATGGAAAAAAAAAAAAATTGAGTCTATTGCTTTCAGTTTATTTTATTTTTTTAAAGATAGTAGTATATATAATATTTTTAGTAAATCAAATATTAAAAACATTCCTTATTAGATATTTTAAAATACTTAGCCGTCAAAATCTAGAGTTTATAACCACTTGTCCATATACCACCTGACACCTCTAGATTATAGGTTTGTATGTCTTTTTAGTAAAACACCTAGCGCGTGCGCGTACTATAACTGCGCTACCGAGGGGGTTGTCTTGTAGTGCGGATTAACGCGGAAACTACGTGCTTCCGTTCACGTACTATAATCGTGTAACCTCGGGACGAAGTCGTAGTGCGGCTTTGGCGTGTTCCCGTACCTCAGGCCAGCATTCCAAAGCGGACCCAATTGTAGTGATTGGGGCGCGCGGTTGGTTCAAGGTTATCTTCCTAGTAAAAAAGGGTTCAAGGTGAACCCTTGCTCAAGGTGATGCCAAAAGTGGCATTATGAGCGGTCACAAGCAATATTGTTGCAGTAAGGCGATTCGATCCTCGGGGAGGATCGTTCCTTGGCCTTGAAGTGGGCCAAGAAGAGTGCACTGGGTGGAGCTCGAGAGGCTCCACCCTTGGCCGAGACTTGGAGGAAGTCGATCGAACTAGCTAGTGGAGAGTAGAGTCAAGTGGGGGTTTGGTTCTCTACCATGGGACGTCATGGTACGGAAACAAACTCCTTGATGTGGGACGCCACAACTTGGATGTTAGTTTCTGCAAAATGGACAAGTCGATAAGAACATCGACTCCTTGTTGGTAGGGGTGTGTGTCGCGGCCCTTTGCCTTGAGGGCAGGGGGGTCGGGACACAAGAGGGGCTGCCCCTGTGGTGGGGGCAGTGGCAACAATAGGTACGGGGGCTGAAGCACCCTTGAGTGCCCAAGGCACTCAAGGAGGCGGAGGCGCTCACTAGGTGGAGCCCCGCACACCGGGTTGCGGTGGGGGTGGTTCCACGAGGTGGTGGTTGCTTAGTGGGACTTACTGGGGGTGGCATAGGACTCACCATGGGGCAGAGACCTTATGGTGGGAGTCGTGGGGAGTCTTGGGACTCATCATGGTCCAATGGGGCCGTGGTGGGTGGACCAAGACTCACCGTGACTCATCACCGGGAGTCGAGGGTCTTCGTGGTGGTTCGCCATAAAATGGCAGGGTTGTTTGTGAAACCCCCGCGGACAGTCACAGAAGTATATATAGGGAGTAGTAACCCCGAGAACGGTGCAATCCCGTTGGTGACCAAAAACTAGTGAGTGAGCGAGCGAGCCGGAAAGCGACCAAAGAGTGGGGAGCTATTCTGGACTGCCATCTACCAAAGGGAATTTCCACTAGGCCCAAATTGGTGGAGGGTCTTTTGGAGGAGCAAAGGGGGACCGTTATGTCCCGGTGAGCAGCCGAAGCTCTGAGTTGGCCCGGCGGCCAGTTAGGGAGTTAGGCGCGCACATCAAAGCGAGTAACTATGACTTGAAGGGGAGCTTACCGAAGTGAGGTGCGCGACAAGTTCTGTCAGGAAGGGATGTCAGCCTTCAATATATTTGGTGGTCCTATGCTCAGCTACCATCTTCAGGTGAGCTAAGGATAATCACCTCCTCGTTGTTACGACTCAAACGTCGACATGAATGTCAACGTCAATTGCCACTGTTATATTGATTTCGTCATTTGAATTTTGTTGACTTGGAAATAACAGTGATCAGTTCTTTTGTAGGCACACGGAGTTCATGTTATGGATGTAAACCTGAAGAGCCAAGTTCAACATTGCAATGATAAGATGGAGACATCATTCAAGGTTCTGGAAGTGGAGAAAGGAATAAAGTTTCAGGAAGAAGGAGATGCTGATAAACATGAGGGTGCCTCCAACACAAACAAGGTCGTGGAGGTCTCTGATGAAGATGAGGACATTGAGGACAAAGTGGATGTTGTGGACAAAGAGGAGATTGAGGAAGAACCACATGCTGATGAGGAAGCAGAAGATGACATTGATGGTCAAGAGAGTGGTGGGAGCTCGGACGAGTCCACTGAGGGCAAGGATCCGGAGGAGGATAATGATGACGTTGAATAGCAGGGGGCTGAAAAGCTTGAAAAAGTTAGAGCAGTTGGATCAGTTGGTGGTCCTGACAACAACGAGACGGAGAAGGAAATAAAAAAAGATGACCATGTTGAGCAGGCAGTTCACGAGGCTGATGAGGATAATAATGAGGGTAATGAGGGCACGTGGCTCAATGACGAGACCAATATGGAGGACTTGGATAGGGTTGTGGAGACTGTGGTTGTGGAGATGTAGGTGTTGAAAGCAATAATCTGGAAGTAAAAAATAAGCAAGCTATAGAGACAGAATCAATCACTATTGCTGACGATTCCGAGCCTGACACATTCACGCCGGCTGCTGGTCATTTTTCAATCGGCATAGTATCCCCAATAATGGGGCGTAGCAGCAAGCGGAGGATGAAAACCAAACTGGACCACAAAAATGTACGTGATATCTGATACAGAGCTGGTTGTGTAAATGGTTCTGAGATTTTCTCATTGTTTTAAGATATTCGCATATCATTTTTATAGCAAGAAACTTGAGTCTTCGAATGGTTGATAACCAGAGCATAATTCAAATCCCATGAGTTGAGATGTAGATGACAAAATCCAAAACGTTAAGACCTCTCACTTCGAAGAACAACGCTTCGAACAGACTAGTAGATGTGACTGTGAAGAACACTGCTCTGACAACAACTTTTGTGGGAACATCAACCTCAATGGCGAGGTTACCGACCGACTCCATCGAAGAAGTGACGAGTCCCCAGCAATGAACACAGAAGGCTCACAAGCAGATATGACTTTATTCTTATATTTATAATCAGTAATCCTTACTTTGTTTTGAGTTTTCTAATCAAGTTGCACTCTATAGTTTTTTTTTACAACTTAACCCATTGAATTCTAGGATTCGTTGAAAGGGTGTATCTGCACAATTGGAACGACAAGACTTTATTTGAAACACTGGCAAATGCCTTATGTTATGGCAAATGTTATGGAATATGTGGTTAACATGGTAAGTATGGCCATGTATCCACAGGGAGTAAGTCCTAGGATTGCGAACGCTCGTATGAACACATTTTTCAGTGATATCTTTCTTTTTTACCGAAGGGATGCAACTCTGGGTTTTATCGCTAATGGTAGATTACCTCGACATTAGTGTCGAGGTGAAGTTTTATATGTTCGACTGATACCTTATTTTCTACTGAATCAATCCCTTACTCTGTTCTTCTATTCATCCACAGATTCAACCACCACCTACGTCTTTAGCTATGGATAGTGGTAAATCTCGTCTGATTATATTTGATCTGAATAGTGTTCTCTGCAAAATCATCCGGTCTCAAGGATCTAATAATCCTGTGCCTAAATACTCCGAGAACGACTTCAGCATTCCTATTGGGGTCATTAGAAGGCAAATTTTTAGGCGGGAGAAATATTGAGAGGTGTGGAAGCATTTACATGAGCGATTCCACCTAGCTATTTGGAGCTGCATGGAGCTAAGGAACCTCAAGCCCGTCCTTGATATCATGTTGGAATGGTTACCACAACCAAACTTCATTACGTTGCAGGAGGATTGCCTTTCGTGTCCTAGCAAAGTCTATCCAAACTATAATGATAGATTAAAAAACTCCGCCACTTGCGGGGCTATGGGTGAAGACGAGAGGAAAGTTCGATGACAGAAATACGCTTCTGATTGATGATACTCCTCTAAAATGTCTACTCAATCCTGTAGGGTCATGCTTATTTTTGAAGACATTTGAGTCAATTGAGACCGACAACAACTACTTGTTGGTGCTTCAAAAGTTTCTTGATGGGATGCTAGAGAGTCCATTAAATGTTCCAGACTATGTTGTTAAGAACTGGATTGGGGTTGATGTACATATTCACTTTGCGCAAATTTTGAGTAAACGTTCAATCTAGCATGTTTTGCAGGCTTACATCGTTGTTGTTCCGTATGAATGCTAAGATTGTAAGTAGCTAAAAACTTTTAAGTGTTTTATCGTTTGATGACGTTGCTTCATCATAGAACCTGTGTTGTCCACTAAGTGTACTTTCCACTAATTTCGACAGTAATATCGAGGATGTATCGAGGTTCAGTCTCATTTGATCATGTCGTGTCTATTACAGGTTTCAAAGTCGGTACAAAATGTTCAAGAACATCGTGTTATTGAATGTGACAATGGAGTTTCCACAAGACTTGAGTCTATTAGATCTTAGTTGGAGGATTTGAGCGAAAACAAGGTTATCACTCAACAGAGTGACAGTCAGCCATCTCTCTTGCTGTGGTGGAACGTTGTCTTCAAGAGATTGAAAAGCTTGATGATATGTGATATCATCAATCCATTGAACACAATGTCAATCCAATTACAACTCATTCAGGTATTGACGATGTACAGCAAGTCGACGATTTGCCTCGGAGGAATATCCCAACATTTATCCCACAACATCATGGATGGACAAATGGACACTTGAGGAGGAACAAGGTGAATTTTTGCCTATATTTTTCTTGTTTTGTCTTCCTCATTCAGTCTTTTCTTTTTTCTGATGATCTTGTTTTACTCCAGGTAAGATTGGATGAAGTGAAGCGACGTCTTCTCCTGCATTATAATCCAACATAATCTCAATATTTGACGTTCAATTCAAGATATGAAGATCTCAAGTCCGGATGTATCTCCAAATGGCCTCATGTCATCCCCTTGTGCACTCAACGTCCAAATCTTTGAAAGGAAAAAGCAAGTGGATGATTTATGTCGCGCGTCTGGCCCAAAAACTTCGGAGTGTTCGAAGAAATCGCGATCCACTCGTAAGAGGCTTATCGTTTGCTCAGACGTGAAGATTGCGTTAGATGTTTTACTGTCCCTTCAAAACTCAACCGACTCCCGCACTAGTTCTACAAAATTTCAGTCGAGAGGGTTGCAGAAGGTAACCGACTGATTCTTGTAATGTATCTGCATATCATTGTATATTCAATCGACCATGTGGACGATGCTCTCATTTGATCCGCTAATGATTAAAGATTGTAGATTATTTCTCTTCTGTTGGACAGAAGGAATTTTGGATGTTTGAATTTTCTTCCCATGACCAGATGACACCATCATCGTCATGGATTAAGTCTATGTCAACGTTATGTAAGTGTATAGAATTTGTTCTACAGAATCTCAATGAAGAGGGATTCAGAAGGCGTAGTAGCTGCATATTTTTCTCTAATGCTCGACTCTATAGTTTGTCTAAAGTATTGTGATTCATTTATCCATTTGGTATATCCTCATAAAGACTCTGTAGTGTCGTGGAGATATTCAAATTATCTTCGGTGAATCTCAATGATGCATTTACCTCGACATAAATGTCGAGGTTGCATAGGTGTTCTATCTGCACTAATCTCAATTACATTGGTTTCAGGATAATTATGCTTCTTCGGACAAAGATGCCTTTCCTCCAAAAAGGCGGATGAAGCTCATAATATTGAGTGTTAATGGTCTCTTTTGCTATCGACTACCTCCGACCGGAAGAGAGATGTTCAAAAACAGATTTTCAGGGAGAAATGTGACCATTAAGGTCCCGGATACTCCTTTTGTCATTCCCCGGCCTGGAGCGGTGGAGTTCCTGAGGCGTCTTTTTAAAAACTTTCATGTCGCAATTTGGTCTTGCTCTGAAAGAGACATTGTTCTTAAGATGCTACAATCTTTTATGCCCATTGATATGATAAAGCTCTTCTGTTTTGTTTGGTCCAATGAGCATTGCAATGCGACAGCCGGCTATATTAAGCCTGGGATGAGATATCTCATTAAGGATATTCAAACCGTTCTTGCTAGTAATTTTCGACTACCTCCGGAAGTGAGTCCGAAGTTCATACCTCCGTATGCGGGGCCCTTTCGCATCCGGAAGGTTATGAATGAGGATGTGTATGAATTGGAGCTGCCGGCAAATAGCAAGGTGCATCCGGTATTCCATGTCTCCCTTTAGAAGCCTTACTTCAAAGATGAAGCGCGTCCAAATCGACATCAAGTGTTGCGTCCGCCACCTATGCTGTTGGATCATGAAAATGAACCTGAGTACGAGGTGGAGGCAATGCTTAAGTCGAGGAGGTTCAAGAATCAAGAAACGGAGTATCTCGTGAAATGGAAGGGCTATCATCAAGTGGAGGCAACTTGGGTGCGTGCCTCATAAATGAGAAACGCATCCAAGGCGGTTGCAGCTTTCGAAAGACGACCTCAAAAGCGGAAGAAGCGTTGATGGGGACATCAACCTTGGATCGTGGGGGAGGAAATGCATGCTTAGTCCGGCTTAGCTAACTCAGGAATCCGATTGCAAAAACTTGTGTTATACAAATTTGTTATAAATGAAATGGTTTCCAAATGTTGTGCGTCTTATTTTGTTAGGAATGGTGATGCATGGTATGATTGGCTAGTGTGTAGAAAGCATGTTAGTTTACAAAGTGGGAGAGGTAAATTGGATTAATCGTGTGTTTGCGTAGTGTCGAAATCGGGTGACTCCCATCCAAGGGGCAAGGAAACTTGCGTCTTCTTTGGGAGTTCACATGCTAGTGCGAAACGACACCTCAAAAACCCAAAACATAAGATGCTCTGGACTAGAGCAAATCAACATGTTTTTAGGTACAAAATAGTCCATAGCTCTCAATTCCTAAGATAACTAGTCCATATAAAAGTGGATTTGGGTTGGATTTTAAAATGGCACCCCTAGTGTGTTTTTCTTTGTGGCATTGTATGAATGTATATGATGTTTTTTCAGTCCATAAGATTTTATGTGTAACATATGCACTCCACAGTAATCAACTTTAAAAGTCCATGGCTCTCTGGTACATGATTGTTTTTGCAATCTAACAATTGGTACACCCTACACCATATAAATTTAGATGAAATATTGAGTTGTTGGACAACTATGGGTAAAACCATGGAGGGAGGTCCCTGCAGAAACTGCCATGTTACGCAAAAAATGAGACACCCAATCCTGCAAATACCGACTCATACTTGTAAGTCACTAAAAAATATCAAAACCCACAAACCCAATCAGAAACAACCGACTAATTGAGAAACTAAAATAAAGAACAGTACATACCTAAAAAGAGTGCATGTTACCATTCAATATTTATGTAACTTTGACATGAATGGCGAAGTACATACCAAGGTAATTAGGCTGACTTGTCCACGGATGGAAAACAAAATGATCCAAATATCGCCCATACCAAGACCATAGTGGATGATCCCGATCTATCGCTGCGCGAGATGCTTTTGCAAAGCTCTCACTCACGTACTCAACAACACTGGATAATCCTATCATGTTCGAGATGAATGGCCACACTGCATCATTTATATTAGACAGCTTATTTTTTGACCCATTAAAAGTTAGAGGTTTCACAGCTCTAATTATACGACTGCATCACTACACATGTCATTTTGAAGGCACATACACGAATGTATTCATCCATTGGGTAAGTTCATTCATCAATGATCAAAGTGCAAAAGATTAAAAATTTTCAAAAAGTTGCTTATAGGGTTACCCATTAGGGTGCCAGCTGTGAACAGAGGGCTGGGACTTGGCCTCTTTTTGGGTTTTTTTTTTTCTCCCGCCATACCATATGTTTTCTTAGTATCCACGAGCCTAGAGCATGGAACGCAATGATCGCAGGATGTGCAGGGGCGTGGGATGGAGGCTTTGCAGACCTATTCTTGAGCAAATGATGCAGGAAGGGGCGAGGATAGGCACAGCGAGGCACTTCAACACACTATGGTTTTCAGCACCGTCGGTATTTCACTATGAATTTCACTATTTGCCATTTTTCACTATTTTTAGAACCACGTAGTGAAATGTGCTGATACTAATAAAACAATTCACTACAACTATCAAAAGTTTCACTACAAAGTCCTTTATTCTACCACCCCTAAGTCAAACATTGACACCTTTAATTATGAAAATATAACTTATAATATATATATTTCAATTTCAATAACTCAAAGTGAAAGTTTCTACTATAACTTTACTAACAATTGTTCAAACCAGCCCAATGGTAATATATTTTACTACCACTGTCAAATGTTTGTCTACGTGGTGTTTTGGTTTTCTAGATAAGCCTGGTAGCAGGATTTTAGCCTCTGACCTAGAATGAATCAAAGTGCAAAAGGTTAAAAAGTCAAAAAGTTGCTAATAAGGTTGCCCATTAGGGTAATCGTGAACACAGAGGAGGGTTGGGACTTAGCGTTTTTTTGTCTCCTGTGCCACACCATGTAGGCGAGGGATGGAACGCGATGATCGAAGGATATGCAGGGGCGTGGGATGGAGGCGTTGAGCAAATGATGCAGGAAGGAGGAGAGGAGGAGGAGATGAGACGAGGAGAAGCTCACAACATTCTTGCGAGCTCGCCGTTCTTGGGAGAGTCAGCTTGGTCTTAGCAGGCCGTGTTTCAATCTTTGCCTACCCAGCTGCACCATGGTGGTTCGATCTCACAGACCAATCCGACATTACCTGACTACAGACACAAGCAGCACACACAAAAGGTCCTTTTGGGTTGATGGTCGGTCAAGTCATGACACAAGCTCAAGGACAATGTGGTGAGGGCACCTTCTTCTTTGACCTATTTCAGCCTGTTTTGCCCTCTCACATCATGTTTGTGTGCATTGCAATGCTTGTGCAAGCCTGGCAGCCCTTGAGAAGGGCAAAGAGGTGCATGGGGATATCATCAAAGCTGGAATTGTACCTAATGTCATTCTAAACACTGCCTTGGCAGCTCTGGAAAAGAGTAAGGAGGTCCATGGTGACATCTTCAGAGCTGGAATGGTACAAAATGTCATTCTGAACAATACCCTAGTGGACATGTATGCAAAATGTGGGTGCATCGAGGAGCAAAGGGAGTGTTCAACACTATGGCTGAACGAGATGTGGTGTCGTGGAGTGCGATGCTTGCAGGGTATGCATAGCAGGGACGTGGGATAGAGGCTTTGGAGACCTATGAGCAAATGATGGGGGAAGGGGTTCAGCCCAGCCACATCATGGTTGTGTGCATTGCAGGCCTGGCAGCCCTGGAGAAGGGCAAAGAGGTGCATGGGGATATCATCAAAAATGGAATTGTACCTAATGTCATTCTAAACACTGCCTGGCAGTTCTGGAAAAGGGGAAGGAGGTCCATGGTGACACCTTCAGAGCTGGAATTGTACCAAATGTCATTTTCAACAATACCCTAGTGGACATGTATGCAAAATGTGGGTGCATCAAGGATGCAAAGGGAGTGTTCAACACTATGGCTGAACGAGATGTGGTGTCGTGGAGTGCGATGCTTGCAGGGTATGCACAGCAGGGACGTGGGATGGAGGCTTTGGAGACCTATGAGCAAATGATGGGGGAAGGGGTTCAACTCGGCCACATCATGTTTGTGTGCATTGCAGGCCTGGCAGCCCTGATTTAAATCAGGCACCTCAACCATGACCACAGCGAATAAAAGAGGATCAAGAGAGGGAGTCCATAATGCCTTTTCTGGCTCTTCTGGGCATGTGAAGATGCTTTGTGAGGCAGGCAGACAGAAAGAGGCTCTACAACCTTTAAACCAAGGAGCATTTCAACAGATTCAGATATGTATGTCTGTCTCTTGCTTAAGTGCATCAAAATGAAGGTCTGGAAGCTAGAAAGCAGGTGCACACTCACATTATCCAAATTGGATTCACGCCAAGTGTTTTTCTCCTCAACACCCTTGTGAACATGTATGTTAAGTGCAGGAGCATCATGAATGCACACCGAGTGTTCAACGGAATGCCTCAACGAACTTTGATCACGTTGAATATAATGTTGGCAGGATTTAACACGGGTGTGGTAGGAATGCTTTGGAGACCTATGAGCAAATGCTGCGTGAAGGGCCGGTGAAGCCCAACCACATCACGTGTTTGCAATGCGTGTGCAAGCTTGGGAGCCCTGGAAAAGGGGAAAGAGGTCCATGCTGACATCGTCAAAGCTGGAATTGTACCAGATGTCATCCTAAACTGACAGGTTTGCCAAATGTGGGTGCATTCAGGATGCGAAGGGAGTATTCCACACTCTGGCTGAACGAGATGTGGTGTCGTGGAACGCGATGCTTGCAAGGTATGCACAGCAGGGGCACGGGATGGAGGCTTTGGAGACCTATGAGCAAATGATGTGGGAAGGGTGAAGCCCGACCACATCAGGTTTGTGTGCGTTTGTAGTGCGTGTGCAAGCCTGGCAACCCTGGAAAATGGCAAAGAGGTGCATGGTTGCATCGCCAAAGCTGGAATTGTACCAAATGTGATTCCCTGTGGATCAATAGCTACAAGAAACCTGCATGGATAGATGGTCAACTAAAGGTTGCAGCTGCAGCGGCACAGTTGATATAACCAGGCACCTCAACCATGACCACAGCTTCTGAAAGAGGAACAAGAGAGGGAGTCCACAATGCCACTTCTGGCTGCACTTTTGGGCATGTGAAGATGCTTTGCGGCAGGCAGACTGACAGAGGCTCTATAGACTTTAGACCAATGAGGCATTTCAGCAGATTTAGGACCTACGTATGTCTGTCTCTTGCTTAAGTGCATCAAGATGGAAGGTCTGGAAGCTGGAAAGCAGGTCACACTCACAATATCCAAAGTGGATTCACGCCAAATGGTTTTCTACTCAACACCTTAAGTGCAGGAGCATCATGGATGCTCACCAAGTGTTTCACAGAATGCCTCGTGGAATATAATGTTGGCAGGATTTACCAAGCATGAATGTGGTAGGAATGCTTTGGAGACCCACGCGATGCTTGCAGGATATGCACAACAGGGACATGGTATGGAGGCTTTGGATACCTATGATCAAATGATGGGGGAAGGGGTGAAGCCCACTGACCACATCACGTTGTGTGCATTTGCAATGATTTTGCAAGCCTGACAGCCCTGGAAAAGGGCAAAGAGGTCCATGGTGACATTTTCAGAGCTGGATTGTACCCGATGTCATTCTGAACAATACCCTGGTGGATATGTATGCAAAATATGGGTGCATCGAGGATGCAAAGGGAGTGTTTGACAGTATGGCTAAACAAGATATGGTGTCATATAATGCCATGCTTGCAGGAGATGCACAGAAGGGGCGCGGGATGGCCTTGGAGACCTATGATGGGGGCAGGGGTGAAGTGTAACCAGATCACGTTTGTGTGTGATTGCAATGCTTGTGCAAGCCTGGCAGCCCTGGAAAAGGGCAAAGAGATCCATGGTGACATCATCAAATCTGGAATTGCACCTGATGTCATTCTGAACACTGCCTTGGTGGACATGTATGCCAAATGTGGGTGCATTGAGGATGCAAAGGGAGTGTTCGACAGTATGGCTGAACGACATGTGGTGTCATGGAGTGTGATGATTGCAGGGTATGCACAGCAAGGGCGCGGGATGGAGGCTTTGGAGACCTAGGGGCAAATGACGAGGAGAAGTTGTGGAATGAATACTTTTCTAACCCAGTCAATGGTGGGACAATCGATGCAAGAAGGTGAATGCCTGTTGGATTATAGAGAGTAGCAGATGCAATTGAGCATAGGAACTAGTGTGATAAGTAGGGTTGGGGTGTTTGTTGGAACAATTCTAGGCTGTCATTGTCAGTTGCTAGCAGCAAGGCGAGGATGTATGCATGATTTGTGTAGAGGCATGGATAGCTGAAGGAGCAGGGATAGAGTGTGGGTCCAGAATCATCCAAGAGGGCCGATTTCTGTTTTTCCCTCTTATCAAAATCGGCCCTCAATTTTCATTATGAATTCTGCAAGTTAGCTGGTTGAGTGAACCTTTGATAGTTTGGAGTGACTTTGACATGAAATTGCCAACGTGACAATAAGAAAGTATCCAAAAACAGGTAACAGAGACAAGGAGAAGCTGTGGAACTTTTATGACCCCAGTCAATGGTGGGACAATCGAGGTTTTGGGCTGATGAGCTGCAGGGACGTCTCTCCATCTCGTGAAGAATCTTCGGGTGTGTGGTGACTACCACACTGCCACCAAGTTCGTTTTGGAGTTGTTGGCCAAATGCAGTTGTAAGGAGTATTGCACTCGATAGTTGTAAATAGAGTCCTTCGTTCTAGTAATACCAAAACTGTAGTAGTACTAAAAACCTTATGCCCTTGTGTCGGTTTGCTTAATTTTTGCTCCTCATTAGACTTTGAGGCATCCGTGGGGATGCTTGTCCAATTTGGAATTTTGTAATATGATTTACAGGACTTGTACAAGCCCCGTTGGCCTTCCATTCTATTTTCCCAAAAACATAATGAAGAATTAAATCAATTAATAATCTAAATTTTGTAATTTTGTAATTTGATTTATTAAAATTAAAAATATTATTCAAAAATATTTTTAAAAAAAATGACGTGTCAAATCCGCAGTGGCGCACGTGTCCATCCGGCGCCTCTCCATGTAGACATCGCTCTGCAAACATATAGTCATATGATCCCCTCACGAATGCGTGACATGTCGCTTGCGCAGTGGTGCACGTGTTCCACTGAAGCCTCTCCATGCAGGCAACGCTCAGCAGACAATGTAGTCATATAATTAGTCATATGTAAATCATAGAGTTGTGACTACATCACTCTCCTCTACATGACTACAGGTGCCACGCACGCAGTTACGGCTATGACTTGCAAAACGTAGTCCTAAAGACTAGTCGCTATCACGCAGTTTTTTTCACTTCAGAATCATGTAGTCATGAACGCATATAAGATTGAAAAAATAGTCATATTTGCAGTCATAAAAACGCTCATCTGTTGTAGTGTGTTCAACCAAACCTCCGTGCCTGCCTCAACCTTAACTTCCATCCACTTCCGATTCGTCTGTCGTTCATACTGTTTCCTAACTTTGGCAATGTTGTACTTTGCGAGCTTCAACAAACGCTCGCGTTCTTCCAGCACTGCTGCTGCTGCCGGTTCCTCAACGTCTTGGGCGGACCAATTTGTCGGCACCAGAGGTGCTTTTCCATAGACCAATACAAAAGGGGAAACTCCCGTTGCGGAGTGTTTTGTGTTATTATAACATAACTCTGCCGCATCCAAGTACTCACCCAGTCTGATTGGTCTGCCGATACATAATTCCGCAAGATCTGTTTCACCACGGAATTCACTCTTTCCGTTTGGCCGTCTGTCGTAGGTCGGAAGGCCGTACTCATCTTGAGTCTCGTCCCCATCTTCTTCCAAAGTGCCCTCCAAAATTTACTTGTAAACTTTGGATCGTGGTCCGAGACAATGTCCTTCGGGAGTCCACGATGCTTGAAGACGTGGGCGAAGTAAAGTCGCCCCGTCTCCTGCGCCATTGCCGTCTCCTTGGTGGGGATGAAATGGCCCATTTTACTGAACCTATCCACCACCACCATGATTGCATCGAATCCTTTTGATAGCGGCATAGTAGTCATGAAATCCATCGAGACACTTTCCCAAGACCCCTCTAGAATCGGTAAGGGTTGTAATAGCCCCGCTTGCTTTTTGTACTCGCTCCGGTTTTGTTGGCATATGGTGCATGTCTTGACATACTCCTCGGCCTCCTCCCTCAGTTTGGGCCAGAAATACTCTTTCTTCAATGCCGCGGTGTGCTTGGCTCCGCCGTGGCCCGCAAGCAGGCCATCATGGCACTCTCTCAAGAGACTATCTCTGATCTCTCCCTTCAGCACGTAGAGACGCTTTTGCTTGTACCGGAGCAGTCCATTGTATAAGTGGAACTGTGATTTAACCCCCATCCTCAAGTCCCGCATCACGGACCTTGCCATCTCATCCTTCCGGTTAGCCTTCCGGATCTTCCTTTGGAGCGCCGTCTCGCCCCTGTACATCAACATGAGCTGCTGCTTTCTACTTAAAGCATCGGCCACCACATTGTCCCGTCCCAGTTTGTACTGGATATCCACGTCGAATACCGCCAAAGTGTCTTGCCACCTAAGTTGTTTTGGGGACAACTTAGGCTGCGTGGCAAAATACTTCACCGTGACATTGTCCGTGAACATCTTCACTGGGTTGGAACCAACATAGTGGCGCCAAAGCTCAAGGCAATGCACCACCGCCTTCATTTCTTTCTCGTGCATAGGCCACCTTCGCCCCACTTCGTTCAGTTTTTTACTTTCGTAAGCCACTGGACGTCCATCTTGCATGAGTACACCCCTAATTGCGAAGTCCGACGGATCTATATGAATCTCAAATGGACGGTCGAACTCCAGGATTTTCAAGACTGGAGCTTCCGCCATCCGCTGCTTCAACTCGGCAAAAGCTTGGCCACAAAAGGTGTTCCATACCCATACCTTGGACTTACACAGAAGGTCTGATAGTGGCCCCGCGATCTTGGCAAAATTTCTCACATACTTTCGGTAATAGGAGGCGAGTCCTAGGAAGGATCACACTCCCGGGACCGAAGTTGGAGGCTCCCACTCCAAGATCGCCCTCACCTTTCTGTCATTCATTTTGATCCCATCCTGTGTAATCACATGCCCCACGAACTCCACTTTTGTGACCCCAAATTCGCACTTTGAAGCTTTGGCATACAGCTTCTCTTCCCGCAATCTCTGGAACACCCTTTTGAGGTGCTCCAGGTGCTCTTCCTTTGTTTTCGAGTACACCAAGATGTCGTCGATGTACACGATCACAAAGTCATCCAACCACTCCTGGAAAAGGCTGTTCATTAGCGTGCTAAAGGTCGCGGGTGCGTTGGTGAGCTCCAAAGGCATCACCAAGAACTCATATGAACCATATCTTGTCTTGCATGCGGTCTTCTCCTTGTCTCCTTCCGCCACTCGGATTTGATGGTAGCCGGAGCGCAAATCGATCTGGCTAAAATACTTCGTTCCTGCCAACCAATCGAAGAGGTCATCAATCCTTGGCAAAGGGTACCGGTTTTTGATAGTCACCTTATTCAGAGCCCTGTAATTGACACACATCCGCAGCGTTCCATCCTTCTTGTCTGCGAATAGCACCGGGGCTCCGTAGGGTGACTTACTCGGCCGGATGTACCCCTTTGACATTAGATCCTTGAGCTGAACCTTTAGCTCGACCAACTGTCTGTGGCTCAACCGGTAGGGTGCCTTCGCAGGCAGCTCCGATCCCGGTATCACCTCAATCTTGTGGTCAACTCCTCTTCGCGGTGGCAAGCCGCTTGGTAAATCCTCCGGCATCACCACCTGGTATTTCTCCAAGATCCCCTTGATCCAATCAGAGCTCGGCTCCCTATCGACTTCTCCTTCCACTTGTCTTACGTAAAGCAAAAACTGGAGTTTGTGTGGCTCCTCCACGGCCCACTCCTTTGCTGACAGCAGGTTTATTCACCCTCCCATTGGGTTGGGCGTTTCCGACACTCGTAAGACCTCACCACCATTCCCACACGGTAGCGTGACTACTCTCTTGCGGCCATCTATGACCGCTCCGGATTTGCTCAAAAAGATCATCCCCAAAATGAGATCCACTCCATCGATCTCGCAAATGGTGGAGTTTTCACGTCCCTCCCAACTCCTGAGTTGAAGAGGAACATCGAACGCCAACCTTGTCGCCAATTGTGGTTCTCCTTTGGCCAAACGCACTTCAATGGAGGCCCCCACATCACTTGTCGGGAGCCCCAGCTTCGTGTCGTTGCCGGTGTCATGAAGGAGTGCGACGCTCCTGTGTCCACCAACAACGACACGTTAGTTCCGAAAATTATCCCACTCACGAATATTAACTAACTCCCTTTACGCAAGGGGCCGGTCTCCTGGTACAACTCACAAGAGTAGTTTCCCACCTTGCAAGTCTTGGCGACCACCGCTTCCACCAAGCGGCTGATGGAATCTTCGGACAACTCCGTGGTTGCCCGAGTCATGTTTAATTGACGGGGCTTCGTGCATTTCTTAGCCATGTGCCCGCGCTCCCCGCAATTAAAGCACACTCCATCGAAGGTCGCCTTCTGTCCGCCATAAGCCGTCGCACCTAATTTTTCTTTTGGAGCACCGGGTGCCGCCTTGACGTGTGAAGGCCCTCTCTTTGATTTCCATGTGCCATTGTCGTCACGTGGCCTATCCCACTTCTTTTTCGGTCGGAAGGAGTCACCCTCCCGCCGGGTCTTATTGTGGTTCAGCTCCGTATGGCCTTGTCTTTCACCCGTAGGGACATCCGAGAAACATTCAGCCCTTTCAATTGCCTCGTTCAAAGTCTTAGGTGGCTTCTCCTCCAACTTCCGCCTGGCCCATGGGGCCAATCCCGCCACAAAGTTGAAGACCATTTCTGGTTCCGCCATATCCGTAACTTCGAGCAACAACACATTGAAAGCGTGAACATATCCCCGAATGTCATCCATTTGCTTCAATTCCTCATCTTGTCCCGGGCAAACCACCATTGTTGAGCATAGCCCCTCAAATAGGTGGGAGCCACTTCCACCTGATCCTCGTCACTCAACTTGGCCGCCCGGAAGTACTGCTCTAGCTCCAAGAGCCAGGTGTTGAGTGCCTTCCGATTTCGGACGCCCTCGAAGGTGTCGGGTTTCTTAGGCTTCACCTTAAACTTTGCCTTAAAGTGGCATTAGCCACCTTCAACACGTCTTTCAACGTCCTGCCAAACTGCGCCAACAACCCTTCCCAAAAGGCTGCTGGCATGGGAGGCATCTGTTGGTCTGGCGGAGCCTCCGGGAAGTCCTCGGGCTCCTACTCCCCAGATTCATCCCGTTCCTGAGCGGCCTCGCTTTCAAAAGCATGAATCGCCTCCTCAAATTGCCGCTTTGGTGACACGTCGCTCCCATCGGGCTCACCAGGATCATCATCTTTCGGGCCGTTCCGCTTTCGCTTTGGCTTGCCCGACCCCATGATGAGGCCGATCTCAAGGACGATCGTGTACTGAACTCTAAGCTCCGATACCAAGTGTCGCGCACCTCACTTCGGTAAGCTCCCCTTCAAGTCATAGTTACTCGCTTTGATGCGCGCGCCTAACTCCCAAATTGGCCGTCGGGCCAATTCGGAGCTTCGGCTGCTCACCGGGACATAACGGTCCCCCTTGGCTCCTCCAAAAGACCCTCCACCAATTTGGGCCTGGTGGAAATTCCCTTTGGTAGATGGCAGTCCGGAATAGCTCCCCACTCCTTGGTCGCTTCCCGGCTCGCTCGCTCACTCACTAGTTTTTGGTCACCAACGGGCTTGCACCGTTCTCGAGGTTACTACTCCCTATATATACTTCTGTGACTATCCGCAGGGGTTTCACAAACAACCCTGCCATTTTATGGCGAACCACCACGAAGACCCTCGACTCCCGGTGATGAGTCGCGGTAAGTCTTGGCCCACCCACCACGGCCCCATTGGACCGTGATGAGTCCCAAGACTCCCCACGACTCCCACCACAAGGTCTCCGCCCCATGGTGAGTCCTATGCCACCCCCACTAAGTCCTACTAAGCTACCACACTAGAAGAAAAACGTGGAATAACCACTGGCCCTTTAACCACTACTGTCTTTTTCCACTCTATAAACCACTAGTAACCACTAGCCAGTGGTTAATCCCAATGAAATGCCACGGTGGCATCACAGACAGTGGTTGGAAGTGGTTTCAACCACTCAATAGTCCACGTGTAATAAATTATTATTTATTATTATTATTATTATTATTTATTTGGTCATATATTTTAATTAATAAATATAATATTCCACGTGGACGAGTGCAGTGGTACATTGTGAGTGGTTATAGACACCTCAGTGATGGGAAGTGATTGAAACCACTTGCTCCTCCACGTGTAATAATTCAAATTTTATTTGTGATTTATGATTTGGAAATATGTATTCATTCATAAATATAATATTCCACGTGGACGGGGACAGTGCTGCACGTTGATCTTGAGTGGTTAAAGACACCTCGTTGATTTGTACCACTTTGATAGTGGTGGAGAGTGGGTGGTGAAAGATACTGTAGTAATTGGAACCACTATTCTAGTGGTTGCCTACAAACAAGTGATTGGTACCACTTTTTGGGTGATACATGAAAAATTTTAAGTGGTTTGTGCAGCTGTGACAGACTTTGAAAAATAGACGAGTGGCCAGACCATTGTGGCATGATGCTATTGAACAAATGGTTCCAACAATAAAACATATTCGTCACCCTATGAATCACTTTGCTCAACTGGAATAGCGGTTGGTTGCACAAACGCCGCTTGAATGGTAGCCAACATAGCCAGGTCTTCTTTATTTAGAGCCGTGGCACCATCTAATGACCTAGGTATTGACTGATCTGATAAGGTGGACGGTGTCTGAAGGCCATCGAAATCTGCATTTTCTCCAATGTCACATTGATCTATGTCCGCCACAATCCTTTTTGCTCTTGGATCCTTCCGAATGACTACCTTCCACTCCGAACTTGGGGACTCATCCGAAAAAAACACATGTTCAACTTGAGATGGAAAGATGAATGGCTGATCATTGGCGGGTAACATCCTCCCAAAATTTGAAAGTAGAAAACCATACGAATCCTGCTTCATTGTAGCATTTTGTCCAACGAGGTTGGCCCGCACCCAGGCACCACGAAATACAATGGGGTGCACTCGTCCATAATCCAATTTGAAGATTTCTTTGATGACCCCAACGTACTCTAATGGTGACATGACTGGATTTCTATCACGCACACTATTTCTGCTCTGTTGCTGGAAGACGGATGCAACTCCGGAATCAAAAGAGACAAGAAGACGACTTCCGTGTCATCCACTCGATAATGATTTCCATACGCCTTCATGCCGCGAAATGAAGCTGATCTCAATGAGGGGGGAGTAGACAAATGAATTACATCCGTATTCTCAACACCATGCTTAGAGACATGGGTCTGGACTACACGGCGTATCCATACCGGTAGGGGTGAAAACTCCAACAAATGGGGAGGGTATGGCACCGGAAGGCGGCGGTGACGTCGACGATTGGCACGCCACTCACGAGCACATGCCTCTCTGTCTGCAGTGAACTGTGCCTTCTCTGTTGCATACTTTCTGTCACAAAATGACAACAAAAATGACACATGTTAGCAATGAAGTGTTGCATTACTTTGCAAAAAATACCTAGCATGAATGATACTTTGAAAACCACTGGATGAGTGAGCAGAATGACTTGTAAATGAACATGCTCTTCCAAAAAGTCATTTACTTAGACATTCAGTTACTACAGAAGTGGTTATATCACGATGAACCACTGACATTTGTGACTTTGTGGGTGGTTCTATTACACTGGTGACAGTCACAATTGCATTTGAACTTGATATGAATAAGGTGCAATGAAAAGAAGAACTCATTGCACCCAAAGAACCATCACATTGGTATTGTTCAGCACATACAAATGTGCTGCATCTCTCTCAGCTCCACTCATGTCCCGCTTTTTGCCGACACTTTCCAAGACCTCGTTCTCAACCCCTTCCTCCGCATTTGCATCCCAAATCCGCCGTTGAGTTGCATCAAATGATTACATATACTCACTCATGAAACCCATGGCTCATCAAGAACATACCCTGCAGCCATACTCCATTATGGCTTTGCGTAATTCCTAACGTATCCCTTGAGATCTTTCATGTAACGCTCCATGGGATACATCCACCGTGAAGACACCGGACCACATGTGTCTAGTTCATCTACGAGATGAACTAGCAAATGGGTCATGACATCAAAGAAAGAAGGGGGGAACTCTTTCTCTAACAGACACAAGGTTATAGCAACATCCTCACGCAATGAATCTATTTCATTAGGGTCCCATACTTTGGCACAAATCCGGCGGAAAATGCGACTCACACGTATAATGACCCCACGTGGGCCCCCCGCCATGCAATGGCGAATACACACAGGTAAAATCTGTTGCATTAAAACGTGATAATCATGGGACTTCATACTTGTCAAATATTTCCTAGACGGGTGTATGTGTTTCTGAAATGCACCTGCAAATCCCGAAGGAGTTTTGATAGCCCCTAAAGTATCAAGAAATATCGTGATTTCAGCGGGAGTGAGAACATACGGTGCTGCTAGTTTCATGATACGTGAAGGGTTCTGTGGATCAGGCCGAAGCCACAAGTGACGTCTGATGCCGATTACCTCCATGTCGTTCCTCACCTTCACCGTGTCCTTCCGTCCGAAAATCGTCTTCAACAAGTTTTCACAAAAAATCTTTTCGCAATGCATGGGATCCAATAAGTAGCGTTGCAACAGATCCTGCAATTGGTGACACCATTTCAGGAACATTCCGACAGATTGCAGTCCTATACAAATCAGATTCCTTTATGAGCACTATATACTTTCATGTCTAAAGTGGCTGTGATGCATGACAGTCCCTCCTCAATGGTTCAAACAACTCATTTAGTGCATTATTAGCCTCTCAAGTGATGTCAACAACTTCCTGAGCATCATGGATACTACCTTTTACCATTCCACGAGTTATTAATGTGAAGTCCAAATTACATGCAGTACTGCTACTTTACCACTCGGAAAGTAAGAAGTAACCACTACAGGGGCACTACCTTTGTCATTTACAAAGAATATTGAACTCAAACAAGTACAAGTGCAGGGGGTACCTTCCAGTATGGTAAATCCCATAGGCAGCTGCACCTTTTGATACCATGAACCTTGGCTGGATGAACTTCAGCATCAGGAAAAGCACGGGGGTCAAGGTCATAACCTTCAGCCTCAACACCAGCGGCCTCTTGTTCAACCGGTGTGAACGGATGTGGCTTCGCACGCATCTCCACCTGTCCATTGAAGTGTATGCGGTTCCTGCGGTATGGATGGGCCTGAGGGAGGAACCTGCGGTGACCTTGGTAGACAGTTTTGCCCATAACTTTTGAGTGTCTTGCATCTACATGAGGACCGCATACTGGACACCTTTTGTAGCCTTTTGTGACACATCCTGCAAATAGGCCATAAGCAGGAAAATCGTGGATGCTCCACAGTAGTATGGCGCGTAGTATGAAGGTTCTCTCACCAACAGGTTTGCATATGTCATATGCCCGAACCCCCCTCCACAAAACAAGTAACTCCTCCATCAGTGGTGCTAAGTACACATCTATGTGCTCACTTGTAACTGACTGCTTTCCTGGAATCAAGAGAACAAGCATGACAAAGAACTTCTTTGTAGTGAGCCTGGGAGGTAGGTTGTATACCAGCATCAACACTGGCCATGTTGACCAGCAATTGTTCTTATCACCAAACGGGTTGACTCCATCGAAGGAAAAACCAAGCCTTACATTGCGAGGCTCTGCTGCAAAGTCGGGCCAAGTAGCATCAATGTGTTTCCAAGCCTTTGAATCAGCTGCATGGCGCACAAGGCCATCGTTGCTTGCATTTCGACTGTGCCATGTCATTAATTCTGCAATAGAAGAACATCTATACATACGCAAAAGGCGTGGTATCAATGGAAAATGGCGAAGCACCTTAACATGTACCTTGGATCTCCCCACATTTTTGAATCGGGCGCTTTGACATTTGGGGCAACTCTCTGAAGTTTTCAAGTCCCCCCTAAACAACACACATCCCTTTGGGCAAGCATCGATCTTCTCATAAGCAAGCCCAAGCTTGCTCACCATGGTCTTTGCATGGTAGAAAGATGTGGGTAGTACGTTTGGTTGTGGCAACAAGGTTTTCTGCAGCAAAGAGAACATTTCATCCGCAAAGCCATTTGTAACCCCATGTGTTGCGCATAGATTCATTATAAGCATGGTGGATGCAAGCTTAGAGGATTTACAGCCTTCATACAAAGGTAGACATGCCTCTTCCAATGAGATGGGATCATCAGTGTGAGAGTCCCCACCCGCAACCGGGTCATGGGCTAAGGAAGGGATGTTCGTGTCACCGGGAACATCTAGGTCATCTAATTCCACTTTTGCCCCATTTCCAGTTTCAGGTGTGTCTATGATCTGAAAGGTCTCTTGGATCATGCGCTGTACCTCAACATTTCTGTCCAATTCTCCCTGTGTCCGATGATTTGCTAAAGCTACGTCGTCACCAACCACCACGGCCGTGTCTTCCCATTCATCGTCAGAAGCATGCCTCCTTGCTCCTCTCCAGGATCTAAACGTAGGGGGATCTATGATTGGCCATTAGATGTTTTCTCACTCTCTCTATAGAGACCGGTCGTCCACCCTTACAGTGATTGCAAGGGCATCTTAACTTGTTGAGACCATACTCTCGACACCGCGCAACCTCACGCTGAAAAAGAGCATCGTCGCACTGTTGTAATCTCAGCACGGCAGCTGCTCTGTCAGGCTCCATGATGCTAAGGAATTCCTTTCCTGGTATGAGGGGAGAATCAAGATTAATATACCAAGTCCCTAAAAAGCAAGAATTTCAACAATCTACTATACGTCTCTACTCATAGAGTTGTAAGGTACCACTTTCTGAGTGGTTGTTTCACACCTCATATTTCAACTTTAGAACTACAAAATGAGTGAGTATGACTCTGACAGTGCAGAAAATGGAAAAAGCTGTCTCTTGTCATCTACAAACCACCTTCTTAGTAATATTCAGAGTGGATTGAGTCACTACGTGGTGACCTAGCAGACCCTACTTCTAGGTACAAGCTATAGTGCTTTAAGATAGGATGTCTTGAAGGTTGTGAGCAGTAGCCCAGCCCATCATATGCATTTGTAGTTAGCACAAAGGCGTTAGCCCGTTTGTTGTCATGTGTTTATATCTACAGCCTCCTCCATCGCTCAATCTGAATGTGCACTTGTAGGGTTTAGTTAGGCTCAGTCTCTTTTCAATTTTGCTGAAGGAGAGTGCAGGTTCTATGGCAAAGAGTGAACGCAGCCCAAAACATTTGAACGACGATGGCACTGGAGGCGATTTGGCAATAGCACCTGGTTCAGCAGAGAGCAAAAGTGGAGGAGAAGAGGAGTCACTTACCCCAGGAGAATGCAATGGGATGGTGGAATATGAACGGTATCGTGCTATCAGGGTAGCTGAAAACAAAGCTTGGTTGTTGGATTGGAGCTCCAAGGGCACTGCACTGTAAGTCGAAGCTATCTCCCTGCTCAAATACTGTTTCATGCGATGATTCCTTCCCTCCTTCATTGCATTGTTCCCTCCTTCCCTGTACTTGCAATGCGATCGCAACACCTGAGCCGAGAGATGGCCTCCCCTGCGTTGCTTCCATGCCAGACTTACGTCTATTTCATGAAAGGTAGTTGAGGTCCCAAGAGCCCCTAGAAGACTGCCATGTCATCAGGATGTAGTGGTTATAGACACTAGTGTAGTGGTTAATATGTACCCTAATTTTTTTAATAAAAAAAACGACGTGTCCACATCCCATCTCCGCCATTGGATGGACGTGGACCGTCGGATGCAACCCGGCACTTGGACAACCTCATGTCTCTCACGCGAGCGTACTAAGTGTGTGTGCTTCGCTTTTTGAGCTTCCCGGGCTTGTGAGGGCGTTTTGTTGTGAGTGACCCGGGCAATTGTGGGAGAGTAGAGAGAAAGAGAGACCCCCGCGTACTGCCCGCTATGTGTGGAACGGCCCAGTGCGAAGGAGTACTTGTTTGAGGGAGAGGAGTCTTGTTCACATGGGGGTGGCGGAGAAGGAGTCCAGCAACTTGGAGACCAACCCAGGGGAGGATAGTGGAGCGACTCCCAGTGCTGACTACTCAGCAGAGAGCGAGAGCACAAACGAGGAGGAAGACCAGAGTGCTGAGAAGATCGTCGTTTGCATGACTCCTTCCAAGCGGCCCTTAAGGACATCCACCCCAACCAAGGAGGGTAACAAGCCCGCAGTGGGATCCCTAAGACCCCTTCTGTCTCTGTCTCTATCTCTCTCCCTCTCTCACCCTTAGTTAACATAGTTGTGTCACTGTTAACGGACAGAAGTCCAACTTCTTTGACATAGACCAAGGTGTAGCTCAAGGATGTACTCTCTCCCCTCTGCTCTTCAATGTTTTCATCAATCAACTCCTCGAGGATGTGGAAAGTGAGGGATTTAGGGTTAAGGGTGGGTGATACCACCATACCAACCCTTATGTTTGCGGATGACTTCGCAAGCATAGGAGAGACTCCAACCAATCTCCAGGAGTTGATTGATTGCGCGAAGAGATACTTTGATCTTTGGGGGCTAGAGGCTAATGTCAGCAAATGTGCAGTGGTAGCATTCAACGACAGAGGAGAGGGAGGAAGTGATCTTAAGTGGCAGTGGGGTACCCAAGAGATCCCTGTCCACCCTAAACCCTACACTTACCTGGGCGTTCAGTTTTCCTCCAATTGTAATTGGGATGCACATATCCGGAAAGTTGTTCAAACTGGCAAGGGCAAAGGTCTAGGGCTCACTAAATTTTTCCACTGCAGAGGGGTCAACTCTGAGGTTAAGAAAACCATGCTTTGTCGCGTTATTAGACCTGCATGGAAGTACAAATCTGCTATATGGGTTGATAACTCCAACCAGGCTAAGTCTGTAGAATCCATTCAAGTGGGGGTGCTTAAGGAGTGTATGTCGACATGCTCCAAAACAGCCAATGTGGCTGTTCGGGGTGAGTTTGGCATTCCGTCCTTAAGCTCCCGACGAGATGAATTCAAGGTCAGATGGTGGGGTCAGCTGCAACATATGCCCAACACCAGATATCCTAAGTTAATCGACTCTATATCTTGGAAACAGGACCGCCATGTCAAACAGGCTAAGTCCTGGTAGAAGAGAGTAGAAGAGATTCTCAAGGACCTGGACATGGATCCCCAAGTCTTGACCCTGCTGGATAAATCTGACTTAGAGGCTGTAGTGTCCAAAGCCATGTCTGTTGCCATGAGATTGTCTGATGGAAATGAAGATAGGCAGAAAACTTCCCTGAACTTGTTTCCAGTCAGTGACATGGGGGAGGACATCTTGGATGACCTCAAGGGTCTACCCACTCTCGGCACTAGACTGAAATTTAAACTTAGGGCAGGAAGCCTACCTTTGAACAGCTAACAGAAGCAAAGAGGAAAGGGAGAGCGCAATTGTCCGTTGTGTGGGCAATCTGAAGACAGTATTCATTTTCTGATACACTGTCCGAGGTTCTCTCACCAAAGAGACGCTCTCTTCAATTCTATTAAGGGAATTGTGTCTGTACCCCTGTTTACCAACTTTGAAAGTCTCGAGGCTGAGCCAAAAGCCCAGGCCCTCCTGAGGCCTAGTTTTTGGGCAAATCACACACAGCAGATTGATGCTTGTGTGAAGGGATTTCTAGAGGATATCTGGGAAACCGGGATTAATTCTTTATATAAAGGTAAGTCTTACTACCAATGTCAGCCCCTGACAGAGGTAGGTTTTGTTCCTTTTGTTCCCGCTCAAACTGGGCGCGGGGTCAATGGCCACAAGGCTACGGCAAACAACGTCTTATGAGTACAATCTCACCCTTGGTTCCTCTCAGATTGCAATTGAGCATTTTCATGATGTGTAGGGTTTAGGGTAGGGTTTTGTGTAAGGCAGAGGTAGAGGCAGAACCGAGCAAGGTTTAGGGTAAATCTAAGTAAGTTCCTGCAGACACAGTTCCATGTTGTAAAAATTTAATTCATTCAATTGACTCGATAGTATCCAACTTCATTCTAATAGACGTCCATAGCATATAACGTTGACATAAATGTCGAGGTTCTAGACAAATTTCAAATCTACTTGTTGAATTCTAGAGTCAAGAGACATAGATATGGTTAGCGAGTACCTTGGCAGCCACGATCGTGTGTTGCCCTCCGATAATGAAAAATTTCATCGAAGAATCGTCGACCTCCACTGATCTCATTGGTATCTTCTCATACACTTCGTCCCCCTTCTCTGGATCAAGTGGAGTGAGGTATACCGGATGTTTGGCATCCAGATGTCGGAGCTGTAGGAGTCAGGTTTTAACCTCATCATTGTGATTGAGGTTCAAAGGTCAGTAAACCATATGTCTAGGAGCAGATTCATTCGCAATATCGGTATTTTGAAAGTTCTACTAAAACCAAATGGAAACATGTCTCCTTAGTATTTTTCCAGATTTTTTGCCAGTTTTATTGAGAAATCCATTGATCCAACCTTTGGTCCCGATGTGAAGAGACCCGAGGCATCCGACATTTACGACAAGGATAAGTTGGGGTGTATGGCGGAGGAATGATCTTTGGAGTGATGAACTGATGGAGAAGGGAGTGTATGGGGCTGGACTGAGAGTGAGGGAGAGGCTAGAGAATGGCTCATGAAATGTATATGCTTACAGTGACTGAGATGGTGATTGGTTTATATAACCAAGCCTATTACTACTATGATTGGCTTGTGAACTTAAGGCATGAGTGGTCGATTGTTTCATTTCGAACCTGATATGCTTTGAGCCTGGTTCTGGAGATTTATGTCCAAACCTGCAATCAGCTTTTGTGACGAGTTTACAATCTACATATATGGTGGTAAATGTTATATATCAAACCTTGGTTCTTTCCTAAATGTGAATGACCTGGAAACTTTGTTAGAAAGATGAATGGCTTACGAGTTGGACTATGTATGGCTTGACTGCTGGATTAAATTTCAAAGGGTTAGAACATGTGTTAGGGTTTTAATACTGAATGGATGTGGGACATTGCTAGGGTGCCAGAGCATGACATTCCATGCATTCACGCCATTGGATGCCAAACTTTTCTTGGCACGTTGGGCCAAGGTTTGTATGCAGTTCACGAACTGCCGACCTTGCTCGTTGCCCGGTTGACCTTATTTTCCATCATTGCTAACTTTGTGGGGTGGAGGGGCTTGTGTTAGGATGCATCAAAGCGCGCAAAGGAAGGGGGGACCGAGGCTGTGGCAAATGCTACTGGTCCACCTACGACATGGGTGCAACAAGGCCCGAATGGCCCTTGGGGTGCAATCCAGAGGTGGGCAAACGTGGCTGCAGCAAGGAGCACCTACCTGGCAGCAGCCCATGGCCCCTCCACAGATGACGAACACGTGGTCATGGATTCCAAGTGGGTCTAATGGAGGACCCCAAGGAGCTTGGGTACAAGGAGGTGCCCAAACTTGGGGCCCTCCATGCAATGCCGCTGGTGGGCAGTGGGCAGGCCCCCCTTTTAATGGTGCTGCTCCTCCATTCACCCCCCCCTGTTGGTGATGATCAAGATTCCACACAGCAAGGGGATGTGGCGTCGCAGGCTGCAAACAAAAAAAGACAAAAAAGGCTCGCTGCAAAGGAACATGAAACTGATGCGAAAACCCGCAAATCTGTTGGGCTGAAGCAGCACAAGGTACAACTAAACTCTAAGGGGGAAGTAGACCAGGGGTGTGAGGGGAAGGATTACTGGCAGAGCTCCTTGCGGGGACTCTGCATCAGATATCTTGATCCTAGCATTTTGCTAGCAGACAAACAGGAACCCAGTGACATGGCCAAGGTTAAGGAATCCATGGACGCGGATTTTGAGTACTATTGTCGCGCGGCTTTTACTCACCCATCCCTTTGCTATCCGAGGCGGAAACTCCAAGATAGAAGAGTTGGAAATCTCTAAGTACTCAGCCCGCGCAGAACAATCAGTCATGACCTACAGCTAGTGTATCATGGGGGTGTTTCCTATTTGTTTCCCTTTTGGCATTCATGTTAGCTACCTTACCATTGATAATTAAGTATCAGTTTCCTTCATCAATCTATTGGATTCCATCAACTCATCCATTCATTCCACATCTTCACTCAGATCTCTCTACACAGTGTGATTGTATCGTATAAGTATCAGATTATGATTTATCAGGTATCAGGCCGAAGCCATTGTGTCTCTAATCTGCTCTACAATATCACTATAGCTTTGCATATAACAAGCATCTACTCATCATCTCTCTATCTTCACTTCCGTTCTTCATCTCTGCCGGATCCCCTCTCCTGCATGACCAAGAAGTCCTCTCCCGTGAAGTGCTTCCCCTTGCCCAAAAAGCCCCCCTTCCATCCTTGCTTCTCGCTTTATCTTCCTACCCGTGGCTCTAACCGTTTCCCTCACTAATCGTCGTCTGTGAACTAACATGTTCCATTTGCAGGTGTTGTTCCCCACAGTCGTTCCTTGTCCTGCTCTCCGTTCCCTATGGTCGTGACAGCTGTGTCAAGCTGTGACTGGCTGTGTGAAACTGTGACGGGCTGTGACTGGCTGTGCGACTGTGTTTGGCTGTGTCGGGCTGTGACTGGCTGTGTGGTTGTGTCTGCTGTGACGACTGTGACGGGCTGTGTTGGCTGTGTCGGCTGTGATGACTGTGACGACTGTGACGGCTGTGTTGGCTGTGACGGGATGTGTAACCCCCCTCTACAGTGCGCTGCTGTCACCCCTAAGGCTCCTGTTGGTCTCAGTCTGTGCCAAAATTAAGGGTACCCTATAGATCCCGTATAAGTGTCTAAGTCCCCGACAGTCCTCTAACATTACCCCTTCCCCTCTCAAAAAGCCGTGTCCTCACGGTTTACTGATTGCGATTAGCAAACCTTTGTGAGTGAGCACCTTTCTGACGTTGAGAGTTTCGTGGCGGACTGTGTGTACGAGCCCGAGGTCTGTCTCTGCTTGATGGAGATGGTTGATCACTACCTGGATAAGTGAGGCCCTCTGGAGGCTGATATCGAGGTAACCTTTCAGGCATAGGAGACCCCCGTCGCTTCTTCTCTGCCATCTGAATTGCATAGTCTTCTCCCATGTCAAAAGAATTCGGTGAAGAAACAGTTGTATCAGAATCCTCATCGCCTCTCAGGTGTTTTAATTTTCGAACTTTTTGTGGAATCCTCTGGGGCATACAATGCTGTCCTACCATGTCTGGAAGTTTATATTTTACAACTTGGTGTAACCGCTGAACAACAAAATTGGTGTAGACACTGAGCTCCTTGTCTGTCCAGGTGAGTGGGGTACCAATTATTGGTGCAGCGTGCAAGTATTTCCATGCCACATGTCCCTTTTAGAAAATATCATCAATGCCGAATTTCTGTGTTGACAAATTGTTCCAGGCCGCTTGAAACCATGAACGAATTTGAGAATCCTTTTGCATCATAACTTTTGCGTCATATAGGTACATATGAGGTGGCACCGAAGGTAATACCCAATGATCCCCACTGGAATAACTCAGAAAGCGTGCTTGCATCTTTTGTTGCTCAATGTGATAACGTACTAGAAAACAAGCAGCGTAGTATAACCCGCATCCCATGACAATACTTGCTACCTCCTTGGTCTTGGTATAAATGAGTCCATGTACAACCTGGAAAGCAATCAATTCCCTCAACATGGTACCTGCCTCGTGCCAGTACTGCGCAAAGTGATGATCCTCAATTGGTCGATTGTTCGGAAGAACTTTAGTCCTAGTTGCCACTGGCAGCCAAATGCGCATGATTTGGTAGTAATGTGCGAATGACTGCGGAGGACTAAATTCTTTCCAAGCCAAATCCAACATGATGGGAATTTGGTTGAAGGGCATAATCATAGCCTTACTGTACTCCCTTGCAGCTGGAGTTTTAGGTGGGTTAAAAGCAGCGTTGCCCCATACCTCAGGCTATGGTGGCTGCGCTGTGGTTGTAGTAACAATAGGTTCAGCTACTGGTACAGTGACTTGTTGTGGTGTTGGTGGTACTGGCTCTTGTATCATTGGCATCTCCTGCACCTCCTGTGAAGACTGAAAAGCCAAAGTTCTGGCTTGTAAATAAGAAGCCATTAGCTGTTCCTGAGGGATATAGACTCTTTTGTCGATGTTTGAATTGAGGTCATCCACTTGAGTCTGCAGTCCGTCTACATCTTCCTGTAACTCTGCTATCCTACTATAGACATTGTCTATAGTAGTTGTGGCAATGTTCTGCACTTGTAGTCTGAGCTCATTCATCTCGTTTTGGGTGAGCTTTCGTGGTGCTTTGCCCTCTACCGGCCCTTGTGCTAACCAGACCTGCATAAGGCTGTTATCCACCAAGTTGCTTATGGTTCCCCTGAGAGTTTGCTCATCTCTTTGCTTGTACACTTCTAACTGCTGTTGTAAAGCCTCCATGCGCTTCGCATGAGGTTCAACCAAATTCGCATAAGCAGCCAGTAGATTATTGGCTTCCCTCCAAGCCTTGTTATTGACCGCGATTTCATTTCTATTGGCCATGATGGTTTGTTGCAACTCCACGATGTGCTTTTCTTGATCAGCTTCAATCTGCCTGTATTGCTTGAAAGTATCCTCATTGCGACAGATTGTATTCTTCATATCGACAATGAGTTTCATTTGCTCAACATTCTCTTCATCTGCCTTCGTATATTTTTCCGCTTGACTGTTTATTTCTTTTGTAGATTGGTCAAGCATAGTTGTAAATGTAGCACATTGTATCGTCATCCTGTCATGCACTGTCTGCAACTCCGTATGTAGTGCATTCACTTCTTGCAACTTACTTTCATGCTGCACCTGCATTTGGTATAGCTGTTGCTTATGTGCTTCGTGCAACTGGTCTTGTGCGAGGCCTGCTTCAATCAATTGTTCCTTGGCCAATTGCAAAGCCGCTTCTGTATTTCCCAAGTCCTGCTGCATCTTGAGAATGACCTCTTCATCGACCTTGTTTGCACACTCAGTGGCTAGTCGAGCCTCAAACTCCTTCCTGAGTTCCTCTCTCAAGGCTGTCAATTGGGTAGTTGGAACATGGGATTTGACATAAGTCCCCAACAAATTAAGTGTCCTACCTATGGAACTCATCAGCATTGCATGTTGAGGGTCATCATGGTGAGGTTGCTGTTGTTCCTCCTGATCCTCAACAGTGTGATGTCTCACGAACCACTCAGGCCATTGTCCCACCGGATTTTCTTCCTGAACCACTTCATCTATCACCGGTGCTACAGTGTCATGACCTTCTGCCTGTGGTACCTCCGACACAGGTGTGTGTATTATATGCACCTCAGGATTTTCCTTGGGCAACTGTTGCACCTCTGGAATCTCTGTCTCCTTGACCAGACCAGAATATTCATAGAGAAGGTCCCCCTTCTCCATTTCTGCCACTATCTGTTCTGTAGTTGGAATATCTAACCCTTCTCTTTTCAAATCAATTATTTATGGTTGAGCTGCATGGACAACTTGTGACCTTGTGACAAGTCGATCAGCTGGCTGTGATGGTTGTGATACTGAAGTAACTTCCTCCTCCCTCTCTGAAGGTCCTGCTTCCAGAAATAGCATTTCTCTGTGCTGTTGTGCCCCTTCCTGCACATGAGCTTGGGAAACATTATCATGCGAAATCCGTGAAGCCAGTGGATCCGCCACTACAGTTTTTCCCCGTCTCTGCCTCTTAGTCTCGGGTTGCCCTGCTAGTCCACCCTCACTGTGTGAAGAGGCTTGCTCTTCCATTGCAGTGGTTTCTGGCTCAAACACTCCCATCTCTTTTCTTTCTTGCGCATCAAGTATGCCAGAATCAAGAATTATTTGAGCAATGATTGGGCCAGACACTATGATAGGAGACTTTGCGGTAGTACCT
This sequence comes from Takakia lepidozioides, assembly GCA_030704615.1. NCBI lineage: Eukaryota > Viridiplantae > Streptophyta > Takakiopsida > Takakiales > Takakiaceae > Takakia > Takakia lepidozioides. Next base: position 48,920,010 of record CM060733.1, on the reverse strand, counting down.
TGTAATCTTTTCATCTCCTCCACCAGTGCGTTGTACATTATGTCCGCCCATTCTACTTCTTGTCCCTTCAGGGCTTTGAGTATTTCCTCCGTGAAGGATCTGCTCAAATACTGTTGGTTCTGTTTCATGGCAATCAGAACGTTCAATACCTGGCCTACCTCCTTTAGCCCTGGGTACACAGCCTTGGTACAAGCATAACCCTGAGTTTTAAAGAAACTCCCTTCTTGGAATAAGTCCCCTATTTGCAGTCTTGCCCTGTGTTCCTCCATATGCACCTGACCTGCTGGCAATCGAAACAATTGCTGGAGGTATAGGGGAGTAATTGCTAATTCAACTCCCTTCACCGTTGTTGTTCCTGTCCTTGGCTCAAAGTTCTGCAAAAATTGTAACATGTACTGTCTATGGTGTAATGTCCAATCTATGCTTTGCAATCCTTGCAATCTCAGCTCCTTCAGTATATGTATCGCCTGTGGGGTAGCAATCGTTTGTTTCTGCAGAATTGTGGTGCTCTTCACCCTGATTTCCTCCATTCCTCTCACTCTCCTTATTTTCCCAGAAATATTTTGGCTGTAACAACTCCAGAAATGCCTGTAGTGCACAAAGCATAAACGTATGGTTGCCACAGAAAGCTATGGGTAATTTCTTGTAAGCCTGCGGGGCTTGCAAGCATCGCTCAAGAGAAAAGTTCCGCTCTGTTCTTTCGTGTCTATGCCACTGCGTAAGTAATATTGCGAGCGTATAGTCTGTTAGTTCCTCCATAGTTTCCAAGCTATAGCATTGATGGTCTGTCCTGTCGAGACGCCCGTTACTCAGAACGACGCCGCCTCTTGCGCTCAATTTCCCTCCATTTTCTTGATCATTTCTCTGGTTTTCTATTGGCTGTATCCGCTGTGACTGGATTTTAGATTTTATTTTCTTTAGTGGACTTTCCCTGCTGGATAGTCCACTAGGATCACACATGTGACAAGAATTTTCGCTTTTCTGTACTTGCCGTTCGTTCCGTTTCCCTTTTTCCGTATTCATTAATGGGCCCGCCTTTCATCCCTTTTGATGGCCGGTCTTGTCCTCTTTCTTTATGACACCTGTTCTTGCACTTCCTTCTCAGCTGTGTGTCGCGCCCTGCCTTCCACGTGTCTATTTTTAAACTAGTTTCCGTTTTTTCTTCCGTCAGCCATTTTCCTGAAGTTATTATGCGTCCACCTGTCATTGATTCTATGGATCGTGTAACCCTAGTAGGCTGTGTTGAGCTGTGACAGGCTGTGTCATACTGTGATACGCTATGACAGGCTGTGTTTAGCTGTGACAGGCTGTGTCATACTGTGATACGCTATGACAGGCTGTGTTTAGCTGTGACAGGCTGTGTCATACTGTGATACGCTATGACAGGCTGTGATGCACTGTGGTAAGCTGTGATAGGCTGTGACACGTTGTGGTAAGCTGTGATAGGCTGTGTCACGTCGTGATGGGCTGTGATAGGCTGTGCTTTGCCTTGATGGGCTGTGATAGGCTGTGTCACGTCGTGATGAGCTGTGATTGGCTGTGTCACGTTGTGATTGGCTGTGATAGGCTGTGTCACGTCGTGATTGGCTGTGATAGGCTGTGTCACGTCGTGATGGGCTGTGATAGGCTGTGTCACGCTTGTTTTGCCCGCCCTGGTCATATATGCTCGGCCTAGCAACAAGTGCTCCATACTCCGTTCGTAACACTGGTGCAGCCCGTGACTGCTCTTGCGTTTCAACATGCAAATCATGCTGCAATGGTTTGTCATGGATACCACTGTACCCCTTCAACTTATTGGCATTGACTCTTCCCAGCATTTCTTTGTTAATGGTTTGTAACATGGCGGTGTTGTTATCATACATCTTTTGTATGACATAAGGTCCTTTCCATGGTGATTTAAGCTTAGAAGCTTTAATCTTTCCCTTTTTCTGCAACCATAAAACCAAATCTCCCGTCTTAAAAGTTTTTAACTTGCCTTCATCAAACTGTTCCTTCCTCTTCATCTGAATTCTGGTCATATTATCAGCTGCATCAGCACGTACTTCTTCCACATGGTATAATTCATGTTTCCTGACCTTAATGGAATCTTGCAATTCCATTCTTTTTCCCCACTCCGTTCTCATGGTAGGTAACAGGAATTCCACTGGAAGTAAGGCTTCCATACCATAAACTAATTGGAATGGTGTATACTTAGTGGTGACTTTATAGAAGTCCTGTATGACCACAAAGCTGTCAGCAGCTTTGTATCCCAATCCGTTCTGTTTGCATTGACTATCTTAGCCAAGATAGTACATAGTATTTTGTTGGTAGCCTCTGCCTGCCCATTACCCTGTGGGTAATATGTTGTACTCTTTCTATGTACAATCATGAACTCTTTAGTCAACAACTCAATGGTCTCATTCATGAAGTGACTTCCCTGATCACTGATAAATTCTAAGGGACAGCCAAATCGTGTAAGTATGTTCTCGTACAGGAACCTTGCTGTGGACTTGGCTGTGTTGTCCCTCAAAGCTTTAGCTTCCACCCACTTCGTAGTATAATCAGTGGCTATAATTATGTACCTGTTCCGTGTATTCTTGGCTGGTGGGTTTATCGGTCCAACAAAGTCTAGTCCCCATTTCTGAAATGGTTCCGTAGGCATTGTAGGATGCAAGGCCATCCTTCCAGATCTCTGCAAAGGTCCTAGCCTCTGACATTCATCACACTTCTGACAATACTTGTGTACATCTTTGAACAAAATAGGCCACCAGTAACCTGCGAGTAGTATTTTCCTACTGGTAGTCTCTTCTCCAAAATGACCTCCAGCCACTCCTTTATGAACTTCCGCCAAAACTTTATTTACTTCATGGTGGTACAAGCATCGTTTTAGTACTCCATCAGGTCCTAGCTTATACATTCTGCTTCCTACCATAGTATAAGGTAAAGCTTTGATAGCGATTCTCTTCCTCTGCTCCTTACCATAACTAGGTGGGCACTGACCATGAGCAAGGTAGTATCTGATTGGCCACTACCAATCTAACCAGTCATCTGCACTTCCCTGCACCTCCACTGCAAAGAGACTCGCATCTGGTAATTGATCATCTATTCCTGTGGCTGGTTCTCCTGTTGATAACCGTGACAAGTGATCCGCCACAAGATGTAGTCTCCCAGGCTTGTAAACAACCTCGAACTCAAACTCGTGCAAGATTATCAACCATCTTGCTATTTTTCCGCTTATCAGAGGTTTGTTTACCAGGTATATCAGAGCCTGGTGATCCACATAGAACATAAACTTCTTGCCCAACAGGTAATGCCTGAATTTCTTCACTGCATAGATCATTGCCAATGCTTCTCTTTCCGTCGTGCCATAGTTCCTTTCAGCACTGTTCATCAACCTGCTAGCATAGTACATAGGTGAATCTATATTTCCTGTAACATTCTGGGCTAACACCGCTCCCAATGCTTCTCCTGATGCATCACAGTGAACATGAAATACTACATGCCAGTGAGGGTTAATCAGCACAGGTGTAGTTGTTACTGACAATGTAAGTTCCTCAAACGCCTGTTGACATTCAGTTGTCCAGGCAAACACTGCATCTTTCTTCAGTAGTTTGCTCAATGGTGCTGCTATTTGTGCAATACCTTTTGACAAATCTTCTGTAATAACTGGTTTGCCCCAAGGAATCTCCTTAGACTTTTAACATTCACTGGTGGTGGAAGGTGGTAATGGCCTCTGTCTTCTGGGATCCACAAGGGGTCCCTTCCTCCCACAGGTGTCCCCCAGAAGCCCCCTTGAGTTCACACGAAAGTACACTTCTACTGGATTCAGGCCCAGACTCCATCCTGCTCTAGCCAAACAAGAACTCCAATCTCCCCTTCAGCCGAATCATCCGGACGGCCCCCCACTTTCTGACTGCATACCGTTGGCAGTTATTGCGCCAAGACCAGGGCCGCATTCCGGAGACAAGTTCCTTTAACACCGACTGTGGATTTTTGAGATAGTTGGCTCCCTGGATTTGGATCATGCTTCGTCGCTCGGACAATCGGCACCGCATTCCTTCCCATCGCTGCATCCCCTTCTACCAGGGGAGCTTCCCCGCACGCCATCCTGGCAGTCTTGTGTGCACATCTCCCATGGCGGAAACCGAGCGCTACCGTGTCCTGCCCTCCTCACGAGCATAGAGCTTCATTTCCGTGCAGAGGGGACATCTGCCGGGTGATGGAGAAATATCTGTGCGTTCGATACCACCCCTGAACCGTGGTCGGTTTTTTGGAGGAGGAAAGGAAGGACTCAAACGGCCTTAGTTGTCGAGAGTATTGGTGTGCTCCACGATGATTTCGGCGATGGCAGGGAATGGCGAGTTCCACCAGCCCATCGGACAACGTCATATACAAGGCTGTTTGGGACTTCAGTTGCCCGCCACTGCACCTTCTATCCTGGCGCCTTCCACGAAACAATCCGCGAATCAGAGAGGGCTACCTCAAAGAGAGAAGTCCGCAACGAAGTAAATCCAGGGCCGAACCCCATCCATGAAGAACGAGCGAGAACCGGTTGTTCCACAACCGTCCGACTCAGATGAGGTCATGGAAGTCATATTCCAGCACGAGCACCGCAGTTCGATCTATTCTTGAAATTCTGCGAGGGCTTCACCTGGAGGGACACGATCGTCAGTTGCCGGGCTGGACTACAGCAAGTTCGCAATTAAATTGGTTACATGCCTTCCCGCCGACGTCGACGTTAATATCTTCTTTGAGTTCCCCCTGCGGGCGGACCTACTCGAGGGCAGTCCGGAATGTTGACAGATATGGATAGAAAAACATACGGGGGGTCCCCCTTGGTTGCGTTACCAAAACCACCAGCATGAAGACTCGATTGTGTGGGCGGGTGCGCTACGTTGTTTGTGCGGGCGCGTTGCGGTAGTTTCTCCCCAACTTCTTCCACTTTAAATCCAGAGGTCACAGGAACGAGACCGATTGGACATCACACAGCTCATCAACCATTTCGAACTCAGGAGAAGGTTCCGAACTCCACATTTAAGTGTGCGCATTGCAAAGAACCACCACCTGCATGGCTGTTTGTAATGCCAAGTAGTGTCTATTTGTTGCATTGTTTCCCTGACCTCCCCGGCTTGCAATACACGTTGGTTCCCCATTGTCACAAATTGGCGAGGGGGAACTCGTGGAGGCTGCCCACGATGCAAAGCAGCTGTCAGGAAGAGGTTTGTTGAGACCGGTGCCAACCCAATCAATACAGCCCAAGCGCGCATAAGATGGCATTGGCCAAATTATGTCGGAAGACGGCTCGATAGAGTTCCTCTCGATGAGAAGGAAATGGAGGCATTGCTGGAGTCGTGTCCCACGTATGTTCACCGAATGTCCGAAACCACATTGTCTCATGCAAACGAAGTGGGCGTGGCTTCGGATATGCACTCCATTCTGGAGTGAAGCGACGATGTGGATATGACTACTTCATGAAGTAGGTTTCCAGACAAGGGACTGAGGCAGATCGTTGTTCGTATTCAAAATGTCCACGTGTGGACCTGGCAGCGGCGTTGAACTGGTCGACAGGATGTATGGGGGACTTTCAAACATTGGTTCATGTTCGACCATATCAATCGAATTACAAATCACCAGTGGGTGACAATGGGTGCACATGTCTACGACACCACCCTGCAGGATGCTAATGACAATTGCTATTTGTGAGATGAAAGGAGGAGGACACACAATCGGATGCGTTCTTCTTTGGCAGGGAATAAACAAATAGATAACCAGCGGGATTGCCCCCTCCCATTTCCGTGGTTTCATGGCGGACACGCACAAGCAAATTGGGCTGCCATCCGAAGGGGTACGGGCAAGACCCCAATGTTCCCATGGAAGGCAGAGAGATCTTGTGGGTTCCATTTTTCTGCAGAGCCTTTCGCAGTCACAACCATGGCTCGTGGCGCCAGATTTCAAAGAGGAGCACCGTTCCCATGTGCCTTCGTGGAAGCGTGCTCCCACCTAGATGATCAGAGACACAGTTTGCATGTATACGGGGCTGGGTGGACAATCGTCAGGTGCTGTAAGGAAATCAGACGAGGGAGCTATGTCAGGTGGCTAGCATGTTGCATTATCGTGGGTTCCCTCCAGTTCGGCGACTATATGCGGGAGGTGAGTGCAACGAATTCGCCGTCCCGTTGAATATTATTCTTGGCCATATTTGTACCTTCTTGTAACCTCAACATGTGCTTGTGCAGGAAATGTGTCTCGACTCCAACACCGACTGCCCACGACAAACATGCCGAATCAGTGCACTCTTCCTAGCGTGCCTCCTCTGCGGCGCATCTGGTGGACATCCTCACTGCCACAACAGAGGACATTGTGAGGTCATTATAGCAATGCAGGACCCTACACGAGTTCTTGAAAGGGAAACATCACTCTACTAACAAAACCGGGTTTTCCAACACACCCATAGTTCACACCCTGGCACTTTGAACAGCTCCTCTTACACCCATGTGAGAGGAGGCAAGGTGTGATCTGGACCATTGTAGAAAACCCACATGTGTTACAAATTTCACACTCGACTGACACCCATACGGTCAACGGGTGTTGACCAAGATAATGCATATGGGCATTTGACATGAGTGTGAATGAGTCATGGAGTGTGAGGTTAGTGTGAGATTCCTACAGGAATTTGGGGCAACTATGGCGTGGCACATTGACCATCCAGGTGGAAGATAGTGGATAAATGACTTCCACCTCTATTCACATGCCTTGGACGACATAAACACATGACTTTTGTTTAGAGAATTTACAATTCAAAAATGTTACTAGGGTTTATGGGGTCTGCATGTAGAGGGCTATGGGACTTTGTAGTTTTTCTTTGCGGCTCGTTTAGAATCTGAATGCCCACCAGTGCAGGCCATCCATTTCAGTGATGCCAAAATGCATTTTCATCCAAACATCAAAGCTCTCAAAATAGACAACCTCAGTAGCAAATGAGAAGGAGATCGCAAACCGAAAGGCATAGAATTCTCTTCAATATTGACACTGCCTGCACTAGGGCTATAACTTGCCCTCTGTCCTGTCACATATAATCCCTTCGGGAACCAGAATCCAAAGATGCACTGCTCATTGCAGCTACGACATATCGTATGAGAAATGTCACACTATAATCAACAATGTACAACATTGCTTTGAGAAGCTATAGATAAAACTACCTCATTCGTCTCAAGATTTGTGAGCACCAAAAATGTCATCCCATTCGTCCAGTCAACTTGAAACCAGTTCGTACATGTCAAAATCATCCAAGAGCCATGTGTTGGAAAATTGCCCTTCGCATCTTGATGCTCCCACATTTGGCATACAAGTCCACGAGGGCACTGTCCAGAATCACATCAGGTACAATTCCAGCTTCAACAATGAAACCATGGACCTGATCGGAACCTTTTCCAGAGCTGGCAAGCTTGCCCTTGATGCTCCACATTTGGCGTACATGTCCACGAGGGCATTGTTCCAGAATCACATCAGGTACAATTCCAGCTTTGACCAATGAAACCATGGACCTCTTCCTTTTCCAGAGCTGCCAGGCTTGCCCTTCATGCTGACACATTTGGCATACATGTCCACGAGGGCATTGTCCAGAATCACATCAGGTATAATTCCAGCTTTGACAATGAAACCATGGACCTCTCCCTTTTCCAGAGCTGCCAGGCTTGCCTTGATGCTCCCACATTTGGCATACATGTCCACGATTGGCATACATTTCCCGAGGGCATTGTCCAGAATCACAGTCAGGTACAATTCTAGCTTTGACAATGAAACCATGGACCTGATCGAACTTTTCCAGAGCTGGCAGGCTTGCCATTGATGCTCCCATGTTTGGCATACATGTCCACTGAGGGCATTGTCCAAAATCACAATCACGTACAATGCAAGCTTTGACAATGAAACCATAGACCTGATCTTCCATTTTCCAGAGCTGGCAGGCTTGCCCTTGATGCTCCCACGTTTGGCATACATGTCCACGAGGCCATTGTCCAGAATCACAATCACGTACAATGCAAGCTTTGACAATGAAACCATAGACCTGATCTTCCCTTTCCCAGAGCTGGCAGGCTTGCCTTCATGCTCCCACATTTGGCATACATGTCCACGAGGGCATTGTCCAGAATCACAATCACCTACAATGCAAGCTTTGACAATGAACCATAGACCTGATCTTCCTTTCTCCCAGAGCTGGCAGGCTTGCCCTTCATGCTCCCACATTTGGCATACATGTCCACAAGGCATTGTCCAGAATCACAATCAGGTACAATTCCAGCTTAGACAATGAAACCACGGACTTGATCTTCCTTTTCCAGAGCTGGCAAGCTTGCCTTGATGCTCCCACATTTGGTATCCCTAAGCATGGACCTAATCTTCCCTTTTCCAGAGCTGCCAGGCTTGCCCTTCATGCTAACACTTTGGCATACATGTCCACGAGGGCATTGTCCAGAATCACATCAGGTACAATTCCAGCTTTGACAATGAAACCATGGACCCGATCTTCCCTTTTCCAGAGCTCCCAGGCTTGCCCTTCATGCTGAAACATTTGGCATACATGTCCACGAGGGCATTGTCTCGAATCAATCAGGTATAATTCCAGCTTTGACAATGAAACCATGGACCTCTCCCTCCTTTCCAGAGCTGCCAAGCTTGCCCTTGATGCTCGCACATTTGGCATACTTGTCCACGAGGGCATTGTCCACAATCACAATCAGGTACAATTCCAGCTTTGACAATGAAACCATGGACCTGATCAGAACCTTTTCCAGAGCTGGCAGGCTTGCCCTTGATGCTCCCACATTTGGCATACATATCCACGAGGGCATTGTTCAAATCACTCAGGTACAATTCCAAAAATGTGGCCCTCTTGGATGAATCTGGGCCCACACTCTATCCCTGCTCCTTCAGCTATCCATGCCTCTCACAAATCATGCATACATCTTTGCCTTGCTGGTAGCAACTGACAATAACAGCCTACATTTGTTCTAGGAAACACCCAACTCAACTTCTCACACTAGTTCCTATGCTCAATTGCATCTGCTACTCTCTATAATCCAACATGAATTCACCTTTTTGCCACAATTGGCCCACCATTGACTAGGGTCAGAAAAGTATGCAGGCCACAACTCCATGACTGTTTAGGGTTCACTGTCACAAATGAAAGTGTGTTTGTCAGAATTTTGCCCACCCCAACAGCTCAGTCACTCCCACCCATGCAAGGTACCATGTTGTATCAAGTCTAAACCCTGGAAAAATACATGCAATAGTAGAAACCAACTCTAGACCATAGCACAACTGGCCTGGTACCTCCCATGTGGAGCTTGCCTCCGCCTTCTACCATTTTGCCTCTGCCTTGCAAGTGCATTCAAGTTGGCAATGGCCAATTCATCTGCCTCACTCAAAGGAACACAAACAGCAAGCTCAGTCATGATGTTATAAGGAATTTCAGGAGGCACCATGCCTACATAAGTGTCTCCCTCACCCAGTGCCACTTCTGTAATATCGTGAACCACTCGTCGGGATCGAGGGTCCTTGTGAAGGACCACCTTCCAGTTCCCTCGTGAACTTTTTTCATCCGAGAAAAAAACTTGCTCCACCTGACTAGGGAATGTCCAGGGCTGCTCCATCCGAGGTAACATGCGACTGAAGTCAACCAAGAGAAAGCCATAATCATCTCGTTTCATGGTGGCATTCCGCCCACCATGTGTGACCTCACCCATCTACACAAGAACAGAATTGGGTGAAGAATTCCGTAATCCAGTTGAATTATTTCTGTTACAACACCACACATTCCAATTGGGATAACACTCGTTTGGACATACCTGCTCTATTTTCGCTTTCCTGATGGAATACTTGAGCAACTCCAGAATCAAATGTCACCCTGTCTGTGGCGCCAGTCCCATCACGTATTGCTCGAAAGTGATTGCCGTAAGCATACATGGACTTGAAGCCCAAGGATGTACTGCTGGTGGTATACATAAATGGCATATGTCCAAATCATAGGACTCACCTGAACTCACCTTGCGTTGGACAGCACCTTCAATCCATTCATGGAATGGAGCCAGTAAGCGCATATCTGTTGGGTATGGAATTTCTCCATTGTGGTGGTCTTGGTCTTGTCCACAAAGGAATGCTGTTCTGAACTCAGTGCGGGATGCTTCTATGAGTGCCATCTCCTCTTCATAGGCCGTGTCCAAATGAGAATTGCAAATTAGGATTACAGCTTATACCATTGGCAGAAATGAAACACACAGGATATGATAAGCAACATACTTACTCAAGGAATGGTTTCATGCAATCTGTGTTGTGCAAAATATACTCGTGTGCACTGTCTCGTTCTTGAATGGTGAGGACTCGTACACTTCCCAATCCTTGAACCACCTCCCCACTAACTGAGTCTTCTTCATTGGAGTCCCACACCCTTCGGCTTGTAGCATGAAATTCAGCCATATACTCACTTAGAAACCCTAGGGCCTCATCCAAAGCATACCCTTCCGCCATGCTCCCTTCAGGTCGGCTCATATTCCTTACATAGCCTTTTAATGTCTTCATATACCGTTCCATAGGATACATCCAACGGCTAGACACGGGACCACACACCTCCAATTCGTCCACAAGGTGTACAAGCAAGTGAGTCATGATATCAAAAAATGACGGAGGGAATTCTTTCTCCAGCAGACACATAGTGATTGCAACATCTTCTTTTAAGGCCGGTAGCTCAGTTGGATTAATGATCTTTGCACACACTTTTCGGAAGACTCGAGAAAGCCTCATAATTGCCATCCGTGGACCCTTTCCCAATACCCCTCGAATGCAAAGAGGTAAAATCTGCTGCATCATTACATGGTAGTCATGGGTTTTCATTGTAGACAGTTTATTGTCAGCCACATGTTTCTGGAATGTGGCAGCATAACCTGTGGGGGCCTTTACTGCAGCCAATGTTTCCAAAAACAACACCTTCTCATCTTCAGTAAGAACATATGGGGCCAAAGGCTTCACCAACTTGTTCGGGTGAGAGGGATGGGGTCTCAACCACAAGTGTTCACGAATGACATTGAGTTCCATATCCTTCCTAGATGTGGCTGTGTCCTTCTCCCCAAGAATGGTTCTCAGCACATTCTCACACAAATTTTTTTCACAATGCATCACATCCAGTGTGTATCGGATGAGTAAGTCTTTCCAGTATGGCAATTGGTTCAAAACAGTGACCCGTTTCATGCCATGTTCCTTTGAAGGGTCCTGTTTTCCCCCCTCAGCCCCTCCCATTGCGAGATACAACTCTCTGGTTTTAGCCCGGTCAAATTGCTCACTTGCAGTGACCACCATAGGAGCTGCTCTATGTTCCACATGTCCATTAAAGTGGGACGAGTTATTCCTATAGGGATGAACAGCAGGCAAGTATCTCCTATGACCAAGATACAAAACTTTTTTGCATGCCTTCGAGTACCTGGAATCAACATTAGGGCCGCAAGCTGGGCAAGCCTTGTATCCCCCGTGTGCGCATCCTGCTAGCAACCCATAAGCTGGAAAGTCGTGGATTGACCACATCAAGATGGCCCTCATGCGAAATGACTGTTGCCCCACTAGGCTACTTCCATCCAATGCCTCCACACCAACTTCCCACAACAATTTTAGCTCATCCACAAGGGGCTGCAGATAAACATCTGCATTGTCATTTCCCACAGATTGTGGTCCAGGAATCAATAAAGCCAACATCGTGAAAAATGGCTTAGTACACAGCCAGGGTGGAAGATTATAGTTTACCAACATGACAGGCCAAGTTGACCATTTGTTTGATTTATCACTGTAAGGATTGACACCATCCCATGCGAGACCCAATCGCAGATTTCTGGGGTCCGCTGCAAACTCAGGCCATTTTTGGTCAATGTGGGCCCAAGCCTTGCTGTCTGCTGGGTGCCTAACCAAGCCATCCAGACTTCGATTCTTAAAGTGCCATGACATTAACTCTGAGATGGATTTGGCTTTATACATTCGAAGCAGCCTTGGAATGATAGGGAAATGTCGAAGGACCTTACGAGGTACTGGTGTCTTCGTACCCACCACATAACGACGTGCCTGACATTTTGGACAAACCTCCAAATTCTGAAGCTCCCTTCTGAACAACACACAGCCTTTCGGACATGCATGTATACTCTCGTAATGAAGCCCGAGTTCCATTATGAGTTGTTTTGCCTCATAGTGGGACTTTGGCAGGCAATTGTCTGCTGGCAACAGTTGTCTTCCTAACAATGTAAGGAGTTCATCGACAAAGGTGTTTGACACACCATGGGTTTGACAAGCATTTAACAGCAGTAAGGTAGCAGACAATCGACTCCCTACATATAAAGCCCTGGATGCCTCGTGCTCAAAACGTAAGGCACTCGCTGCACCACGATCACCATCGCTCTTCAGTCCACCATCAGTCTGCTCTGGCACTCCATCTGTGTCCCATTGGCCCTGTGTTCCATCTCCCGGTTCCTCATGTGCATCACCAGTTTGCACCCCATTATCTATAGTTGCGAATGTCTCCCGGAGCATTCTAAGCATGTCAAGATTACGATCCAAGGTATCAGGACCACCTGCAGGGCTGGTTTCCGTTCTAAACCCCTCATGTTCGTCTCCAGAGTTTTCCTGCTTAGTACATATCAGACGCCACATGTCAATCCACTATAAGATGGGGAGTTTTTTCATTTGCAATAGTGGATGTGGAACGTGCCATTTGTACAGGCACGTGGCAATAGGAAAACGGACATGTACAATACTCTACACCTTACAACAATACCGCTACCAGGAATTTGAACTGTTTCTTATAATTTCAAAGTATGCATCTGCAAAGGGAAGAGAATCCAGAGATATGCACCGGGAGTTCTCGTAAGTTAGGATCTCGCAAGTTCAAAAGCAGATGACGCTTAGCCCGGCCAATGGTTTGCCAGTTCCCACCATGACAGGCATTGCATGGACATAGAATTTTCCGAAGACCCAGTCTTCTTGCTCGCGCTTCCTCTAGTTTCCACAATCTGTCATCGTCATGTTCTGCTTGTGTCCGCCTTTGCAATCGATGGGCAGTAGGAGGGATCATCTTGGCGAGTGAGTGAGACTCGTCAGGAAATGGAGACCCAAATAGAGTGTCCAGAAGTTACACCAGGGCGCAAGCCTACAGCGAGGGAGGTAGAACGAGCAAAGCGTCAAGCGGAGAACAAGGCATTCTTCGCACGACTGAAGATCTACGACATTGCAAAGAGGTCCAAACTTCGGTTTTTTTCATATCCCCTACCTAGCCCTAGCCATGAAACCGCATTAAAAGCTCCAAACCTGCAGAGAGGATATGTTAGGGTTTTGCAGCTGCTGACTTTGTCTTTCTTCTTCTTTGCAGCGTCGAAGAGAGCTTGAGTCGCCCTAAACGCCTCGTTGAGGAAATCCTCAAACACACAGGTCCTCCTCGCCGAAGTCACAGAGTTCAACTCCTGCACTCTGCAATGTCACAAGGGAGAAAGAGGTAGAGCAAGAGGAGGAAGCGCAGGTTCAAGCGGAGTCAGACACAGAGGAGGCACGAGAGCAAGAATTGCAGCGAGACCAAGATTATGCCGCACATGAAGACTTCAATGAGACCAGCTCGGAGTCAGAGATGGAAACGATGAAAGAAGCCCCAACAAAGACAAAGCGCGCAAAGCACCCTGCAAACTCCCCAACCCATCAGCAGGTTTGCGATCTGCACCAAAGTTCTGTCTCCATATGCATATGAAAAGGCAGTGAGGGTAAGAAACAATTGCAGCAAGGTTGTTGGGCATGAGTCTTGCATATGAATTTGGGTGGGAAAAGGCTCACTGGAATGTCAACTCCAGTTGCCTGCTTTCTGGCTTGGTCTGGATTGTAATGAGGCCAACAGTTGTGGGGGTCATACTTCTTCTTCAACAAAGCCAGATAGACAATGCAGCACTAGAGGCACTTGAAGTCCTTACCCCTAAACCCTCCAACATCTCTTTGCCAATTCAACTTGTGGACCATGTGCCTTTGTTTTCAGCAATGTGAGTGTTGGTACTCTTATGGTATGCTTGACTCTCCTTCATGATGGTATATAAATGTTGCCTCTTTTTCCTTTTTCATCTTGAACCCATAAACTGAGAATAGTGGTTTTGATTTGGTGATTGTCTCTCACCAATCCATGGACCAAGAAGAAGAACAACATGAACGGTAGTGACAAGCCACTTTGTCTAACTTCATTTTCATCAGAGAGAGAGAGATTGTACTCATAAGACGTTGTTTGCCGTAGCCTTGTGGACATTGACCCCGCGCCCAGTTTGAGCGGGAACAAAAGGGACAGAACCTACCTCTGTCAGGGGCTGACGTTGGTAGTAAGACTTACCTTCATATATAGAATTAATTCGGGTTTTCCAGATATCCTCTAGAAATCCTTCTTGTATAGATTGACAATGACGCCCTGTCACCAGCGAAAGGGGATCGTTTCAGTCTTCTAGATCAGGTTAAAGAGGAGAAGTAGGGATTGAATTCTGTCTTGAAGTTGATGGATTGAACCGTCTCTGCCAACGCCTGATTTATGTTGACAACCCGCATGGGATCGCCACCGTGCTTGATAAGCTCGTTGACAATACCATCAGGTCCACCAGCTTTATATCCATTTAAATGTTCAATTGCTTCCACAATCTCAGAAGGACTAATGGGAGCGTTATAAGCCATTGAAATATACTCCAGTTCATCAGGGCTGTTTTGCATCATAGGAACAGTTTTTCCAACTGTGTCCCTCCATTCAGTAGAAGACCCCTCACTGTTAGACCTAGAAGTTATGCCAAGGATACTGTAGTGAGTTTCAAAGGTTTTGACAATGTCAACCGATGAAGTCACCACTGCACCTTTAGTAGTCTTCAGCGCTTGTACTTGCTGACCGTTTTTCGGCTTGTACAAATGTTGAAGGGCCAACCAGAATTTCTTGTCATTACCACCATGGTGGTTTGAGTTTATTTCACTGTATAACTTGTCCCAGTATAATTCTTCTGAGACCTAACAAGCTGTTTGATATCTTTACGGAGCTGGTAGTACCTCGCCCACAATTCTCTGTTGGTTTCCAAATTGCAGCACTCTTTATAGAGGGCTCGTCTCTCAGCTATCTTGAGTTTAATCTCATTGGTCCACCAATTAACAGCTCTACCATAGACAATTAGTTTCATCCCAATGATCTTGTCAACCACGGAGGAAACGAAACTCTCCCAAGAGTCCCCTGCTCTTTCGACTTCATTTCTTGCGTTATCAGAGCGAGACTGAAGTTCTTGGAGCGATTGGACAAAATGAGGGAGACCCTCTTGCAAGGGCTGGACATACTCAGCCTTGACCTCCTCATTATGGAGTTTTTCTATGCGCCACTTCCGAATCGAATGTTTCACATATCTCTTGGTGTTGGGAAAACACCTTTTGATCTCATTCCAAACCAGGAAATGGTCAGAGGTACCAATATCAGTTCTGTCGATCAACACATTGGCACACTGGGGGAACAAATTTTTGTCCATTATGATATAATCCACAATGGAACGTTCCCCAGTTTGGGATTTCTCACGAGTCCACTGCACTTGGTCACCTCTTGTCCTGTTATTCAAGGTCAAAAGCTGAAGATCTTCTAGACAGTTAATTAACCGTCTGCCATTAGAATTCAGTTCGTCCTCACCAAAAGGTCCAATGATATCGTCCTGATGGAGCCCTTTGCCCACCCGGGCATTGAAGTCACCCAATAGCACCACCTGACCTTTGGCAAGGAACGAAGCACAGTCCAGCTTTACATCTTCGAAGGCTTTGTCTGCATCAGCTTGTGAGCGTCCCCTCTGTGGGCATGTAAACACAACCCACAAAGAGGTCCTTCGTCCTCGAGACTTTCAGAGAGAGAGAGAGAGAGAGAGAGAGAGAGCACTCCTGAGAAGTTGCTTATCATAGCCTTGTGGCCACAGACCTTGCCCGTGCCCAGCAGAACAAGAGGGAACAGACATGAGGGGCTCACTCCAGTAGTAGGACTTACCGTGTTATAAACATTAGTTCAGGCTTTCCAGATTCCTTTTAGAAAGCCCTTCACACAAGCATCAATATGTTGTATGTGGGCTACCAAGCAATGAGACCCCAACAAGGCCACCGCTTTAGACTCAGCCTTGAGATATTGAAAGTTGGTGAACAGAGGTGCAGGGACTATGTTCTTGATGGTCCTGAAGAGGGTCGCTCTCTGATGAGAATACCCCGGACTTGTATCAGAAAATGGACATTGTCTTCAGGCCACCCACACCAGTGAGCATTGACAATCTCCCTTTCCTCTCTGCATCTGTTTATTGTTCAAAGGTAGACTCCCCATCCTGAGGTAAAATTTTCAGTCTAGTGCCAAGGGTAGGTCTGCCCTTCAGATCATCCTCAAAGTCCTCACCCATGTCACAAACTGGAAACGAGTTCAGGGAAGTTTATGCCTAACATTGTTTTGTTCGGACATTCTTCATGCTTTTGACATGGCCTTAGACACTTCAGCCTCCACGTCAGATTCATCTAGCAGGGTGAGTTCTTCCTTCCTAATATTCAGGTATTTATCATAGGGTCGCTGGTATGAGGCATGCGATTCAGCTGACTGTACCATCTGACCTTGAACTCATCATGTTGAGAGGTCAAGGCTGGTACTCCAAACTCGCCCTGAGCAGCCACGTCAGTTGTTCTACAGCTTCTGGGGTCAGGGGAAAGATATGGAGGATGGTTCACAACCTGCATGCGAACACCAAAGCTTGTGTTGTGGTCAATAGCGAGAAGTCTAATTTCTTTGACATTGACCAAGGTGTAGCTCAAGGTTGTACCCTCTCCCCGCTGCTCTTCAATGTTTTCGTTTATCAGCCCTTTAAAAATTAGGAAAGCAAGAGATTTGGGTTACAGATGGGTGATGCCGCCATACCAGCACTTATGAAGAGATCAGGCCTTATCAGGCCTTGGAGTACACATCTGCCGTGTGGGTTGGCCAACTCCAATCATGCTAAAACTTTAGAATCCATTCAGCTTTTGGTGCTCAAAGAGAGCATGTCAGCGCGTGCACCATAAGATGTCAAGGAAGGAAACCTTTGTAGAAGGAAGGTGTCGTTCTAGGACAGAGGTTTCCTTAGAGGTTTCTTTCTTTTTTCCTTCCTTGAATAGGCCAGCTCAGGGACATGGTTGACACAGCCCCCAGGAAGCCTGCCTCACCTTCATGGAAAACACTTCCAGACTCCAAATCAACCTCAAGATGGGTGCTTATTATCCTACAGAACAGCTTGCAAACTGTGGTAAGAAGTGTAATGCTACGGTAGTTCCTAGGCTGTCATCTGTCACCTCAGATTGACACTGACACCCTCTCTCCAGCGAAAGGGTATCATTTCAGTCTTCCAAATAAGGTCCCAGAGGAGTGCAAGGGCATCTACCATATGATCACACCAGGCTTGACAATCGTATCAGACACACCAACTTTATAGCCCTTTAGATGTTCTATTGCTTCAGCAATCTCAGAAGAACTAATGGGCACGTTGTACCCCTTTGTGATGCACTCCAGTTTTTCAGGGTTGTCTTGGATTGTAGACAGTCATTTCCATTCTTTAGAAGACTCCTCACTGTTTATAGGTAGGTCTGACTGACAGGGTCTTCTTGCATAGGCCTTTGGGCTTTGCTTACCCACTAGGTTTGCCATCCCTAGTAGTATGGTGGTATTGTTTCTCATGTTTATGTTGAGCAATGTGTGCAGAGTTCAGTAAAAAAAAGGAAGGGAATTGCAGGGAAGGATGCGAACGAGCATAAGTCTCTTACTCCAGCAAAGTGTGCACCAACTATTGCGCCAACTGCTGTGATGAGTGGCGCGGTTGTTCCAACTTACGAAAAACCAGCCCCGCCCACTCCACAGACTGACGTTCCAGCTCCCTTGTATCCACCAGTATCGGCTCCTCCCTCGTATCCGCTTATGTACCCGCAGTATCCTGCCATGTCAGGGTATAATCTGCATGGGCACATGCCGTATCCTCACTATCAACCTCCAAACAATGATCCTCAGTGCCAGAATTACAATTCTTTTGCTCCACCTGCAGGCGCTCCAATGCATGATCCTAGTCAAGGTGGGTATTCCATTTACCACCATTATGGAATGCATCCCCATAGTATGTATCCTCCTCGGCCTATGTACAACCAACCTACTTCCTCCCTCTATCCTACCAGCCCTGCAAGACCACACCAGGGGCAGGTCCAGTATGGTGGCCACCAACCTTCAGGATCCAACTACAGTGGAGTACAACAGCCGGCACCTTCGAGCTTCACTGCACCGCGGCCACCTCTTTATCCAACATCTCCAGGTACACCTAATACCCTGAAAGGGAAAGGCATTCTGAAACAGACCGAGGATGCATTTGCTCCGCATCATCCTGTGGGGTGGGAGACAACAGTCCAGCCCCAACAGAGTGAAGGTGGTAACATGCAAGGTACTGCTGAAACCTTGCAGGATTCCAGCCTTACTCCTGGGGGGACATCAGGTGTGACTCCTATAGAACGCAAAAATGCTTTAAGGAGGGAAAGAAGGGCACTTGCAAAAGATCTGAGAGACCAGGCTGCTCAGAATGTGGCTGTAGGGAGGAGGAAATTTTTCATTTCTTGTGATGAACTTGGAAACCCTGAAGGTCCTGCTCGGAACCAGTGGATGACAGCTCTGCGAGGGCAGTGTCAACGTTTGTTGGACTGGTCATTGTATGCTCAGGATCAACCATTACACTTAATTGAAAAGATCATGGAGATCTTGGCTTCAGATTGGGAATACGGACCTCCTGGTCTTAACATAAAGGCTATTACAAAAACAATTTGCGGGCAGCTCAAGTACCAACGAAATAAGCTGTTCAAAAATTACTATAGTGTGGGGCTGCCCAAACCCCATCATGTGCCAGACAAGACATGGGCACAACTAGTTGTTAGTTGGGGTTCCACTGATTTCAAGAAATTCCAGGCAAATGGTGTCAAGGCGCGGGGATGTGTGAAGAATACATCTCGATCGGGTCGCAGTGGAATCAGCGGTGTTGTAGCACGACTGGTATACTTCTCTTACAACATAGGAAGTTCCCACATTGTTTTGCATTGACAAACTTTATGTGTTGGGTTTTTTTTTATAGAGCTCATAGTCTATTCCTATATGGATGGAATTAGTACACATTGCTACTACTTGGGGGCCTTCTCAGAGTTGGGCGCCAGCAAGAAACTAAGCACTCTTATTGAGGGGGAGTCATTGACGCTATCCTAGATAATTCTTTACTGTTGGCAGTGTGCTATGCTAGTCATTTACACTTGCAAGTTTGTTGCAATCACAGGAGAAGGAGACTGGACGTACACCAAGTTTGCAGGAGATCGCCGGTAGCGCCAGGAGTGACAAAGGCTACGGGTCGGGGTGTACAGGCAGTGCAGCCACAACGATATATGAACTCAGTACCAATTTTGGTGTGAATTACATATTCGTGATTTCCATGCCATTGCTAATTGCCGTTTGGTTCTCTTTTCTTACTAGTTCATCAGTCAGTGTAGTGAATTGTTACTTTGGAGGTGTTCTATGTGATGGGGCAGGGAATTGGTTCACTAGCAGCTCGCCTCGATGCTATGGAAAACAAACAAGTGCAGATGGAAGCCAGCTCCAAGGCAGCTTTGGAAGCAGTCCAAGTCCAACTGGAGGTAGCAGCTGCATTCAACATTGCGCTCGCAGCTAAACTTGGCATGAATGTGCCAGATTCACAGCCTACAGGTCCACCATGCACCACCTTTGCGCCACATCCAACAAATGAGACTATTTCTCATGTTATGGGCTCACCACTCAACCTGTTCAAGGCAGTTTCTTCACCGCCACCAAAGCCAAACACAATAGGCTCATTGTTTGGGCTTTCAGAAATGGAGGGGGATGATGACATGGAGGGTTGGTCTGAAGGTGAACTCAATCCATCCCCCCATATTGTTGAGGCAACTGCAAAGTGTTCATCAGTTTTGTTGTCCCCTACACCAGTAGCACTGCCGGCATATGTACTACCCTCTCAATATGCCTGTGAGGTCTCCATGAATTTGCAGAGTGCCCCACAGAAAGGTGTGTCTTTTGTACATGATAATCATGTACAAGTTGTAGGTAATTGCCCTTCGGCAACTGAGAGGCAGAAACACATCTTTATACTTGACTTGAATGGATTGTTATGTGAGAGCAAACTACGAACAAGGGAATACCTAGAGCCCACTGTCACCTCCAGACCTGGGTGTCAGGAGTTTCTGGACCGATGCCTTCAGATTTTTGATGTAGGTGTATGGTCTTCCATGTCATTGAGTAATGTCCTTCCAGTTGTGAAAGCTTTGTTTCGTGGGAAGCAACCAAAGATGGTGCTTCACCAAGACTATTGTGACCAGCCTGTGGGAATGGTGGACCCTTTCAATCCTTCTAAAACTGTCATGTACAAGAACTTATGTAAGTTTTGGAAGGACTACAACCATTACAATCCAACCAATACTTTGCTGGTGGACGATTCCCCACTCACTTGCTTACCCAACCCTGCAAATAATTGCATCTTCCCGTATCCATGGAAGTTGAGGGATCAGCCAAACTGTAAGAGGCTTATGAAAGAATTACTGCCTTGGTTAGAGGGTGTATCCAAGGCTGCACACATCCCTGAGTATGTGTCAGGGCACCCATACAGATATGGGCAGCCCAACTACTTGTTCAATACTGCAGCCATGGGTAGTGGATCACAACAATCTGCAAAGGCATCCGAACCAGGGCTTCCTGCTGCCAGAGTTCCAACGACTTTGCCTCCCGATGCAACAACAAAGCATAATCAAAGAAAGGTGAGAGCAAAAGTTTCAATGCTTGGGCGCGTGGGTGGATTTGTATTGTTAATGCTACTTCACAATGTGTGTCATTCGTGCTATTCTCATTTTTTGATCATTGTGTCATTCAATATACAGATGGTGAAACCAGTGAAGCGTTCAATGGACAGGGAGAGTACAATATGTGCTATCAATCAGACTACAACCACAGTGGATCTAACTGAACCACAGGGTGACCAACAAAATCCGCACAGTGTAAGTACTTCATTTGTGCAATTTTGTTTCCTTGTCTGATGCTGGATCAATACACCTCTTATGTATCGCCACATAGCTGCAGGCCCAACAACCTACGAAGGTAGTTTTGTAACATCGTCCTACCACATCCATGTTGACCATGCATAACCTGCTACCAACTAGGTATGGCACCGTTCCAGCTTTGATCATGTCAGCATGTAGTATAGAGACAAGCAAATGCAATTCGGAATTGGAAGTACTGCAATAGGTAGGGTTGGGGTGTTTGCTGGAAGAACTTCAATGTCATTTTGCAGGAGTGTCAAGCTGTCAGTTTCTGTTCTCCAGGGTTCATTTCTGATATAGGAATCTGGTTTTTGTTGCAGTTTCAGATCGGCGACAAGGTGTTATTATTTGATCCTTGTGCACCAAAAAGAAGGGCAGGTGTGGGATATATTGCTGGATTTCCGAAAGCAAATGTGTCAGACAACTATTACCGTATCCATGTGAAATCGGTCATGATTTCAGAGGTTGTGTTGCCGTACCCGGACCAATTGGTGCATTGGCAGCTTCTGCACCCATCTTGCAATTTGAAGATATTGTCCCTACTGATACCTTCTACAAGATCGTATCCTACTCTGTTACCCCTAATTATACCACATTGGGTGACACGCAGGGAAGTTCCACCTTATGGTCTGAAAAGTTTCTTAAACACGCATGATATTGAAGGTGCTACAAGTTTAGTTTAGTTTTCTTTATGGATTGAGGGTTGCTGAGACAGGTGAACAAAACAGCTCTTCTCACATGAACAGTATTTTTTGAATTGATGCTCTTGCTATTCTCATGTATGATCACAAGATCCCCTTGTTCAAGGGCAACTTCATTTTCCCACATCAAGCCAAATTTTTCTTGTGTAGACATGAATGTGGTATTTTGCTGGTTGTTTGCTATATTTAATATTAATAACATTACTATTGGTCAATGTGGTTAATAATACAATTATTATCCATGTTTTAAATAAGCTTTTGTTTAAATGAAACAAAACAAATAATAATTCTAAAATAATAATATATTACATATTAAATCAAGCAGCCAATGGCTTTTGGGGTGCTATCCCATTTATTATAAGAATAATAAGAATAATAAGAATAATAATATGACTATTCATTTTGGCATTTGTCAACAAATAATAATTGTTTATTTTTCGTCCAATAGGAACAAAACAATGGATATGACAGTATTCACACTAGTGTCATTGCGATCACACCACGACTTGAACCTGGTGTTAAATCTGTGTGAGAGAATCCGTAAGAAGAGCCCTTAATATCTATTATTTATTTAATAATTCTGATGGACTCTATTACGTGGCATTCCCTTTGACATACATGTGGCATACATGGTGGCAATGAGGTGTAATAAGTACCGTAGAAAGACCATTAAGATTACTTAGTCAAAATAGTAGTTGAACTAACCAGTCAAAACGGCCGTCAAAATATCCGTAAAAAGAGCCACCTAAACCTACTGCCACATCAGGTGCAAGTTTGGTGTGAGATGGTTTTTTTCACAGGACCAAGAAAGTTCACATGTGGTGCAAAGGACTAGGTTAACCTAACACCAAGGGGGGTGTGAACTTGGGCTCTTTTCACACGAAAATGTGTGAGAAGAGCCGTTAAAAAAACCGGTTTCTGTATTAGTGAGTGGGGCTTGGGGCCGGACAAGCAGGAAATGCTGATGCGGACTGCCTCTAGATCGAAGAATCCTCGGAAGTGGGTGGCGGCCTTGCGAGAGGGCCTTCGGGACACGCCATTGCTGCAAAGAGGCCAACATTTGGAAGGAGATGTTCATACCCGTCCAGTGAGACGAAGACTTGACGAGGCACCTGGCGGAGAAGATGATTCATGGCGAGCTGACAATAATATTTGCACGCTCCCTCGTGGTCCGGTGATGTTGCCCGAGGAGGTAGTCGAACACCGCAAGTCCTGCACGTTCAAGATCGCCATCTCCTTTGAGCACAGGGCGCGTGCCCCGGCAACATAATGAGCCACCTGTAGTAAAGCAGTACAACATTCCCATTGTGGAGACAAGAGTGTCGGAGTCACAGTGGAGAATTGCGAGGACATTGCCGGCATTTCGAGGGAAGTGCTGCGCCATCCGGGTGGATACGAGAGCACGCTGTGGTGAGATGATTCGGAGGAACCCACACGACATTTTGGTTCTGTAGGCACGACATAATGACCTGTGTATTTGGCAAGCCCAAGTACGGGATTCAGGGAATGCCGGAGCCTCCGGGCATCTGGCCTGTTGTACCGGGTTGCAGCCTCTCTTAGAATGAGGCGGATGCTCTATCTGCAGCAGGATTTCGAATGGTGCAACGCACAGACATCCCGGCCCACGCATTTCCGGTTCCTCAGACCCAGCCATTGCAGACTGCTCGGTCCAGTAGAGACGGATTGGACAATTCTGCACATCCCACAATGCAATTCGGAAGAGTGAAGATACGACACCCTCCCAACAAGTTGAATGAGACTCGAATTGCCAATGCTCTTGGGATGGCTTGCACTATTCAGAGGTCCGTGGACGTACCCCCACCCGGGCCTTGGGCGTGTGTATCGGATGGCAACGGCCGGCTCGGCTGTACGCGACGATGTATACACAATTACGATTGGAGTGGAGCCGACTTGCAATTGTACGGACTTCTCGTTGATGGAAGCAAAGAAGGGTTCGAAGTATTATCCGTGCAAGCATCTGTATTACATTTACCTGAAGAGGTTGAGGATGAACGTGACTATTGATGACTTTATTCATGCACCGGCATTGAGCGTGAACGAGCTGCACAAACTCCTCCTTAGGGATTCCAGAAATCATTGATGGGGCAAAGAGAATCCTCCATATGGATATTTTCAATTGCATTTTGCTGTATTAGATTTTTTTTTGCAGTGTAATGAAATGCACCCCAAAACTCCTGGAATGAGGCAATATTCCATTCAAACTGAGATCCAACAGAAGCAGTTGTGGGGCCATTTCTGGAAAAATGGCGCCGAATTTCTCTTTTTGGGGCCGGAAATTGGCTAAGTCCCAACATGCACTGGTACATGTGTATGGGAAAATGGCACCGAATTTCTTTTTTTTGGGCCGAAAACTGGCTAAGTCCCAACATGCACTAGTACCGTGTCTGGAAAAATGGCGCCGAATTCTCTTTTTTGGGCCGAAAACTAGCTAAGTCCCAACATGCACTGGTACAGTGTCTGGAAAAATGGCGCCGAATTTCCCTATTTTGCGCCGAAAACTGGCTAAGTCCGAACATGCACTGGAAAAATGGCGCCGAATTACCTGTCATGAGGGGACCTATAGCCGCGGAATTCGGCACCATTTTCGCCAGAGAGACCTATTACCGCGAAATACGTTGCCGTTTTTTCAGGTTACGGACCCTATTACCGCGAAATTCGGCGCCATATTTGCACATGTCGCTGGGAATTGGCATGAGCGGAAGACGAAATATCATGAGCACAACTGTCAAAACTACAATTTTCCCTTCAAGGGGCCGAATAATATATTTGTTTTTCCTGACACATTGCATTAAATTAATGTTTTTTAATTGGTTTTTTTAATGTTTTTTATTTTCGAAATTTGTACTTCTGCTCATGAAAACCGATTGTCTTACTACTCCGCTCATGCCGCTCATGCCGCTCATGCTCATGAAATAGCTAACCTCTTAGCCAACCCCTCGTTCATTTCACATTTTGAACTTTCCAGGTGCGCATGATCATTGGTAGTAGTATAAAGATACATTTACTTAATCTGCAATCCCACCCTCAGATCCTGTGGCATGCTTCCAGGAAGTCGGCTTGTTATTGTGTTTATTGATGAGGTTTTAATTAACGGTCTAACAGCTGCCGACATTGCTCCTAGGGATACTCTGACCACTGGGCCCACAAGAAAAGTAATTAAAATGGACGGCTGCATATCTGGAAGGAATAACAAAATATGCACAGTTGTCGTCTGAGCTTCCTCCGCCATATTCTCTGCTCATTCTTCAACTGTGTTCTAGAGACATCAGTAAACCGATTTACACTGAAGGTCTGCGATAGCAAGGTATCAACGTACGCGAGGAAGGAAGATGGCTTCCTCTGAAGCGGAGTTCTTCTCTGACGACAAACCAGTGCGGTTCTCCCAGAAAGTCCTTGACAATGGATTTGCAATTGTTCTGGAACATGTCTTGGCTACCCGTTTTCAGCTTCAGAATGGCTCCATCTTTTTGGAGAAAGAGGTGTACGATTTGAAAGGGAAGTTGTTGAAATACTCTTTCCAAAACCGTGATGAGACGGCTCCTGTCAGCCAGTGGAGAGTGCGCCCTGGTCGATAGAGAGTACTTGGAGAGCCTCGGCGAAAGTCCCTTGGGTCATATGTGACGCCCATGACTGCTGCTTTGGTCGTTGAAGACAAGAGGGAGGTGGTGGTGAAAAAAGAACAGACGTCCTCCACTCCAATCGTTGAGCTTTCGGATTCGTTCGATGATGACATAAGTGAAATTCCAAATCCAGTCCTTCCTACTGTGGTTGGAGAAGCTGATGAAGAAGACATTTGTAGTGTCATTCCAAAACTACGGGCGATGGGAGGAATGGCTAGACTCAAAAGTGAGTTGCGAGGAATTGATTGGGAATCTTTGAAGCAGGTGCCTGTGAAGTTCTTGCCAGAGACTTTTGATGGCGATAACCTATTCGAGCTGCCTCCTCCTCCGCGAGTTGGAGGTGTAACAATCATGATGCATGGAATGGACAAGAAACACGACGGGCACCCGTGGTGCAGAACAAAAACATCCAATATTCAGAATGATGACAAGCTTGTTTTCAGGAGAACAGTTTGCAATGGACACCTTAGGTGTGATAATTTGAATTGTAGACACTTTCTTCAGTCTGGAGTTCATAATCAAAGCGAATGGGAGGGTCTGGCGGAAAATCCATTTCAGCCTGGGACTGCCCCACCACCGGCAAACATTTTCGTCCGCAAATTCTGCAAACTTGTGCCATCCTGCTTGGCGCTCTGCGGAGCAAGAATGTACTATGTTGTCCACCGTTTGAAAACAATGACAAGAGCTTGTGTGCATTTCGGATTCCATAACCATCCTGTCTCGAAGGGGGATTACAGGGAGAGTGTTGAGACAATATCGAGGTTGATTAAACATGAGTTCGGGAGAAACCCATCCGCAACAACATCCGCAATTGCTCTTGGCGCAAGCAAGTCCTTCTTGGAAAGCCATATTTTGAGTGAAGGGGATTCTGTGGGGACTAAACTTGACGGTGCAGCATTGGACCTGGTCATGGATCATATCTCCACTTTGAGTTCACCTAATATTCGGCATCAGATCAATGCATTAAGAATGGGCTCTGGTATCAGAGGCTACATAGACAACATTTGGAGTTGAAACGAGTGAGCAAGTACGATTACATCCAGGACAATGTACTCCCAGGTCAAGGTGCCATCAAAGTTTTTCTTTTCAAAATGTCGACTGTTGGGGAGGGCAGTGGGGTTAGCCTCGTAAAGCGGATGCAGAAGACTGGGGACTTGTAGAACTGTTTTCTTATGTTTGATCATGTAAAACGAGTGAAGGATTGGACGACAATGGCTTGTCATGTCTACGATCCAGTGTACCAACGAGTTATGACAATTGCAGTTTGTGACATGCAATCCGAGGATACGGAATCCCAGAAGCTCATGTGGAATTCCCTGATACGTGTCATGGGCTGCCATGGGCTGCCATCTCCAAATTTTGCAGGTTTCATGGCGGATAGTGCTCAAGCAAATTTCAATGCTGTTCGTATTGTCTTCGGATCGGGCGACCCAAAAGTGCCAATGCGAGGAAGAGAGCGTACATGTCTATTCCATTGGACACAATCTCTGGAAAAACATACAAAGTCGGACATCAAACCAGAGATGCAGACTCAGCACCGTAAATTGTGCAAAGAGTACAAAGATGATAGAACAATGAAGGAGGCGGACACTTCGTTCTAGACAATTCGTGCCTGGTGGTTCTCTTCTGGAGCTGCATCACTTGAGAGTATGAGAGCATTGGAAGATTGGCTGGCGTTTTGGCACTTCCGGTATAGACAGTGGGGAGCAGCCATGGCAGTGGTACGAGACTTATATTTCTTGCTTTATTCATACATTTATTTTCCATTTTATTGTCTCCTCGCTTTCTTTATGTTATTTTCTGTTCACTGTTTTGAAGTGTGGTTCTCCACTTTGCAGAACATGTCCATTGAAGAAATGGCGGACATGCCATCTTGCAATTTGGCAGAAACTGTGCACAGCGCATGGTTGCAGCAGTCTGGGAAACGAGGTCGGGATTTGTATGTGGCAACAACAGATGATTTGATACGTGCCTTGCAACAACAAACCCGATACCTTGATTTCTTGCGAGGTGGGGTTGGTGGCAAGGGTCCGGACAAATGGGAGTTCATGTTGCGTGCTGCAAACAGATCTGGGGATCCAATCAAGATAGCACGGGCGGTGAGCATGTATGCCCAGGGAACGCCACTTTTTCTAGAGTTCCACATCTTGAAGGGGAGGAGAGATTCGGCTCCTGTGAGAGGAAATTGAACATTCCACCTGGTTCAGATTCCGATTCACACAGGGCAGACCGTGATAACTTCTCGAAGCCTCGTGTTCCCCTACATGACAGCTCCATGTCCAGAACCTCCATTGTGGAGGAACCTCCAACACGACGGCAAGCTCCAGCATCAAACAGTGCCACTGAAATGGTGCAGGAGAGAAACATTGAGTCCGCATGCCCCGACCACGTTTGGCACATAGAACACACAAGTGTAGGGTCTTGTGTGAAATGTACAGCGATCAGGGCAACTAATTTCAAGAAGTGCACTTCATCTATATCCAGAGGTGGTGCCCAAACTCCTGCTCCGACTTTCACGGGTTTGATATGTCCATACGGTCAACCAGAAGCCAAGAACCACAAGTTTTGGTTCTGTGCAGATGATTGTGCCAGATGTGTGCATGGAACTGTGCGTCCTTCCGTAGTGATGAAGCCATCTCCTCCAACCGTTTGGCCCGTGAAGGTGGGAACACATCTCAGATTTCAGGAGATTGAAATGCTGGATGAGGCAGACTTTTCCCTTGCGAGACAACCCCAACTCCATGCATGTGCTACTACTTCTGCGTCCTCCCGGGTCCCCCCGGCAAATCCTGACTTGTGGCCAACCAAACGAGATGGAAAGCTCGTTCGGCGTTTCCCTCCAACCGCTGAACACTTTGGCAAAGTGGAGTCCGCAAGAATGCTCCAAGCTCGTGTTGGAAGCACCACGGAAGTACCCGATCCAGGATATGGTCGGGTATTCACAATCATCACTTCCACATCTACTGTTCATGACAGGACCTACGACATCACGGTTTCCAATTTCCCCAATTGCACATGTCCTGATTTTGTGAATATGCTATCAACCAGTTTGGGCAAGAGAGGTAAATTCATACCCTGCAAACATTTGTATTTCATATTTTTGAAGAGGATGGTTTGCGATCCCAAACGTGACAACTTCATTCACCAGGCCACTATGAGTTTCAACGAGGTCGATACTCTATTGCAGCGGGATACAACACATGGGTAGCATCAACTATGCAATGTGGTATGTGGACGACCATGATTTGAAATGTGTAATTCACATCAATTCGTCGGCGGTGCAATGATATGGCCTCCAACTATACTGAGTGAGCTCTGATATTTTCTCGTCCTCGTAATTGTAAATGTGAAACAAGCATTTATAATTGCATAATGTTGGATGCTACAATTGTAGGCCTCATGGTAGTCTTGATTCTATTTAGGCAAGATTCCCTGCATTAATTCCACGGTCATAGGACCATCCTCGGTTATAGGCGGCGCATGTTAATGCTGACGTGGAAGATGACGGACAGTGTCACGTCATCATTTGTTGCCACAGCAGCATGCTGACATGACGCTCACACCACGTTAGCGTGGGTGCACGCTCACGCCACGTCACTCCTGTGTGAGCGTACGCTCGTGCGCTCATGCGCAACGCTCACACCATTGCGTCGTTGGGCATTGTGGAAAGTATGGGCATGAGGAGGCCCATTGTTATGGCTTGCATCCTGAGCTACGGCCAGGCCAGTTCCAAGGGAACAATGGTGGCCGAGGACGAGGCAATGTAGTCCAGAGAGGTAGAGGAGGCAGAGGTCAGGGTGGAGGTCGTAACCAAAACCAAGGAGCACAGGGTCAGGGTCAAGGTCATGACCAAGGCATGGTGGATAGACTTGCCCAGCTAGAGCAACGTCTTGCTGCCATGGCCACTACTCATGTTGCGCCAGCTCCAAGGCTTGAGGTTCAAGCCCCACTTGCACAACCTCCTATGCCTAGGGAATTTCAGATTGGTATGGGCTTCATGTGTGGAGCCGCACTTGCAAGGCCATTGCATGTATTGGACTCTGCTGCTGCTGTCACTCGAGCAGCAACGCGTGCTCCTGAGCCAAGAGGAGCGGATGTGGATTTTGATCCACAAAGGGGGGAAACAAGTCGTCAGACAAGGCTTCCACAGTCCTTTACATTGGCTGAGACAGTGCCACCTACGCCATCAATGACACCCGCTCACCCAAGTGTGTCAGAGGTAGAGCCACGAGTGTCATTGGGGAGAGTTGGTGTGGCTCAGGAAATGCCAGTGGGTGGTGCTGCAAAGCAAGGTGCAGCCAGTACATTGTTGGGGGCGGGTACGGCGGTTTGCCAAGCTCCATTATTTTCTGCAATGACCATTGCAATGCCGGGGATTCGGCCAGCTGCTGTATTCAGACTAGCAGCTAGACTCTGTGAGAGTGGTGATGCATTGGCATTATCTGCGGAGATAGCAGATAAGGTGCAATCTATGGATGTTTTGGATTCGAGGGTGAAATCTGCCACAGCTGCACCATGGCAAGCGACAACTGCAAGGTTGCAGGAGTTGCCAGCTAGGCCAGCCATTGAGCGCAGCATGGTGACTCCTGGGGTAGTCCTGGTGGACAATCAGGATGGTGTGTTTCAGTTGGGTGGCCCAGCCGGGAGGAGGTATAGGCCACTACGGGTCTTGTTGGACTCAGGAGCACAGCCATTGATGTTGGGAAGAGCAGCAATTGCAGGCTTGGGCCTTACAGAGGCGGATTTGGAGCCTTGCCCTTTTCAAATTCAAACATCTTTGGGCGGTTCAGAGAAGGCACGAGGGATTACACGCCATGAGCTCTTCATTCGATTGCAGCCGGATCATCCTACGGATGGCTAAGTCATGAGAGCTAAAGCCATTGTTACAGACGCGATGTCCTATGATGTGCTTGTTGGTGGGGCTGTGTTATACCCAATGGGATTTACTCTGGACTTTTGGGAGGAAACGACATCCTATAGGCCGGAGTGGCAGTCAGGGGATGGCCGACGTGCACTGCTCCCAGTACGGTTTATTGGGAATGTAGCGGTGGATCATAGGAATATGATGCCCATATTGGCTGCATTCTCAGGGGTGGTGGCTTGGGGTGGTGAGCTCTTGGCGGGCAATAGCCATGCAGATGATAGACCACCATCTGATGAGGACAAACAAATGGCATACAAGGCTGAGTTGCTTCCTCATGTGCCTGTGCATATTCCACTGTGGGGATACGGTTGGGAATTTGCAGCGAGTAGCAGGCGAGAGTGTGCACCAAGCACAACAAGAGGCCTTTCCATTGATGAGTGAGGGGAGTTCAGTGACATCACCCGGACCTCCTCAATTAGCTCCTTTGGACACAATGCCCATTACCTGACAACCATCTGACTCAGGGATTTGTTTGCTAGACCTGTTTGGAGGCATGAGCACTGGGTTTGCAGGAGTGTTGCAAGCAAGAATCAAAGTACGCAAGTACATGTATGTGGAGAAGGATGAGATTGCTCAGCGTGTTTCCATGCGCCAAGTTGCCTTGCTCACACATCAATATCCTGAGTTGTTGCCTCTCTCAGCAATTCAAGGGTACCAAAAGGCCTTGCCAACAGACATTACCTTGCTGGGGGTGGATGATTTGGACCAGCATGGTGCCATTGACTTGGTGATAGCTGGATGGCCTTGCCAAGGACACTCTCCCGCAGGTCATGGGAATGGCTTGCATGATGCACGATCGCATTTATTTTGGGAGATGTTGAGAGTGTTGCGTGACTTGCAGACGAGGCAAGTGCAACCTCTAGCCTATATCTTGGAGAATGTTCCTCTTATGGGGGACTCTCGGGCCAGGGTTATGGCCAGTGTGCATCAGGTGCGGTCTTGGATTGGATCGGCGGTGCTATTGGATGCAGCAGCGGTGGGATCACGAGCGCATCGACCTCGATTGTGGTGGACCAATCTTGCACCACCAGAGCTGCTCAAGAGAGCATATGATTCCATTCAATGGCCACCCAATCTCACACTTGAGGGCATTTTGGACCAAGGGAGGCAACGGCAGAGGGTGCGACATGATGACCGTTCACCTCTAGCAGTGGTAAACCAAGTGGGGCAGCCACGTGCAGCCTTGCCTACGCTCATGAGCTTTCCCTCGTCTCATGCTCAATGGTCCTGGGTTGATTTGGGACAGTGTGTTACAGCAATTGGTGGAGCCCAATGCCGATGAGCGAGAGCGGGCAATGGGATTTGCCACGTGCACTACAGCTGTGCCAGCTCTGTCAGAGGCATTACGACGCCAGGTGTTGGGTCAGGCAATGGATCTCAATTGCTTGACATGGGTCATTGGCTTGTGCATGGCTGAGCAACAAAGATTGCAAGCATTAGTGGCTACTTCTGCACTTCCATTGGATATTGCACCATCTCTGCCAACCGGGACGGTGGAGGCAGTGAGTGGGGGCGAGCACAGGATCACGGGGTACAAACACCCATGGATGTGGGATGAGATGCGCAAAGAGAGAGTCATTGGATCTCTCAAGCAACAGTATGAGGAGTGGGGAGAGCCATACACTGAGGATCAGTTGGAGGCCAAGGTGGCCAATGTTTTTGAAGAGGTTGAGAATGTTTCTTCCCCAAAGGATGTTCTCAAGGTGGCTATGGCGGAGCAAGTGGAGGCTACGCCACGGTCAGGGTGGGTGGATAAAGCCCAAGAGGTTGCTATCTAGCAACCAAAGGATGCGTCTCCTACCTCCAAGCCTGTTGTACCCAAGGTTGTAGTCACTGAGGACAATTGGGAACCAGATGTTGGACCTACAGTCACCGGAGGAGAGAGACGGAGGATTCGGCGATTTCTAAGGGCTTATAGAAATTGTTTTGACTTCGGATTGAAGGATTTGGGGAGTTTGAAGGGTCAAGAGATTCGTATTGATTTGGCAAGTGACACGCCAATCTTTCGAAGGCCCTACCGGTACAGTGACATGGAGAGGTCATTGATCCAGTCACGGACTATGGAGTTGTTCGAAGCTGGATTAGTGGAGTTGTCAGGCGGGGAGTATGCCTCGGCAACGGTGATGCCAGCTAAGAAGGATATCTCTGGCAATTGGATAGAAAGAAGGATGTGTGGGGACTATCGTCCTGTGAACCGTCAGACTAAGTCCGATACATATACCATGCCAACTCCAGAGGAGATCTTTGATGCCATTGGGCATGCAAAGGTGTTTAGCACATTGGACTTGCGATCCGGTTACCACCAGTTGCCAATCAAAGAGGCTGACAAGCAAAAGACGACATTCTGGGGGATTGACTAACATGGGAAGGATTGTTTGTACCAATGGCGGTTCTTACCGTTTGGGTTGAAGATGCTCCTGCAGAGTTTCAGAGGGTCATGGATAGGATTCTCGCGGGGCTAGACTTCGCCCGGTGCTACATTGATGACATCATCATCTTTAGTGCTACGATTGAGGAGCACGAGAGACACCTTCAGATGGTGTTTGAGCGCTTGAGAGCACACGGGTTGAAACTGCACCCCGGAAAGTGCAAGTTCTTCCACAATCACATTGAGTATCTGGGCCACATGATATACCCTGGAGGATTGGGTATTCAAAAGACAAAGGTGGAGGCCATTGCATGCATTCCACGCCCCATGGATGTGAGCATAGTTCGTGCTTTCATGGGATTGGCAAACTACTATCGACGATTTGTCAAGGGATTTAGCAGCATTGCAAAGGCTCTTACCAAGTTGACCAAGGTGGGTCAAGAGTGGCAGTGGGAGCAGGAGCAGGAGGAAGCCATTGAGGAACTCAAGGCTCGATTGACTTCTGCGCCTATTCTGAGGCGGCCTATTCGGGGGCAGTCTTTCCAGCTACATACGGATTGGAGTATGCTGGGGATTGGAGCAGTGCTCACACAAGTGGATGATGAGGGAAGAGAGTTCGTAGTGGCATATGCTAGCCGCTCGAAAAATGATGCCGAGGCGGAAGTATAGTTTCCTATGAAGGGAGTGTCTAGCTGCAGTATGGGCAGTGGCACATTTTAGATGCTACCTCTATGGCAATCTCTTCACTCTTGTCACAGATCACCAACCATTGAAGTGGTTGATGGAGTCAGACAAGCTTACAAGGAAGCTTGCACGGTGGGCACTTATGCTTCAACAGTACAACTTCCAGGTGGTGCATCGAGCCGAAATAGTCAAACCAGATGCGGATGGATTGAGTCGCAATTCCATGCACAAGTGAGTTTGATGATACAGGAGCTCGTTGGCATGGTGAGACAGACGAGGAGATGGTGCCAGGATGGGCATGCATCTGCATTTTTATGCATTCTAGCAATGGAAGCTCAAGCTGGTCCATCCCATGCGATTGGTCATAGAGATAGTGTGCATGACGATCCAGAGATCGGTGAGGAGCTTGGTGGGTTAAGGATGTACATGAAGATGCAGCAATGTTGGCCTACCTTTGTACTAGAGAGACAACAGCCGGTGTGACTGCTAAGGAGAGAGATCGGATCCTACAACGAGCCAAGCAACGAGGCCAAGAGGTTCAAGTGGGAGGGGGACCACCTACTCCGAGTATGGGAGATGGACGAGTGAGGATTGTGCCTCATCCAACACAACGAGAGCGATTGGTTTGGAGTGGGGACATTTTGGGGTGCGGCGTACCCATAGTTTGTTGCAAGGACAATATTGGTGGCGGGGCATGCACACGGATGTGCAACAGTTAGTGGCAAAGTGCATGGTGTGTGATAGAGTGCGGGCTTCTTTAAATGCACCTACTCCACAATTGCATCCTTTACCATTATGGGTTTGGGCTATCATTGGAGTCTTGACTTCGCAGGCCCATTGCCACTAATGATTCGCCATAACAAGTATATGCTGGTGATGGTGGAAAATTTCTCCAAATGGATTGAACTGGTGGCATTGCCTGACAAGGCAAATGAGGGGGCTGCGTATACATTCTTAGATCGAGTGCTTAGCCAATTTGGTGCTCCAGCCGAGGTACTCACGGACCAAGAGAGAGAGTTCTTGGGGGAGTTTCAGGCTTTGTGTGAGCAAGCCTTGATAGATCACCGCACTACTTCTCGGGATGATCCCGAAGCTGGTGGCTTGGCCGAGATGGTTGTGCAAACAGTCAAGCGAGGCTTGCGCAAGTATGGCTTGCAGAAGAGACACTTAGGAGATTGGGACCTTCAGCTACCTTGGTTGGCCATGGGTTATAGGTTTAGCAAGCAAGCATCACTTGCCTCGTTCTCGCCTTATTTCCTTTTTTTTGGCCGAGAGCCAGATTTGTCTGCATCTATTCGCAGGGAGACTGCAGTAGTCCTCAACCTTGATGATCCGGATGTGTGGACACAAGCATGTGCCCAACGGGCAGAGTTGTTCAAGAGAGTCATGTAGATAATTTTTGCTCGAACTAGTGTTGCGGGTAGATGCGGAGCAGCCCCAAATGGTTGAGCTGACCGAGGGGATGCATTGCAGCCCGTTGGGAGCTTCAGCTCCAAGCTCATGAAGAGGTATGAACGAAGAGAGGGGGCTGGTCCCTCTTGTGTGCAAATCAGTGCACTTGTGAAGCATTGTGCTGAGTGGAGTTGGAGTTTCAACTAAAATGCAGCAGTGTAAGGGCTCTTGGAGTGGCAAGAGCGGGGCTGGAAGGGGCAGCAACGAGGTGCCCTCGAGCCAGGGGATATGCATGAGAAGTGCAGGGTCCACCAAGTTTGAACTGTGTGTATTTTCAGATTCGTTTTTTGAGCTTTATGAAAGAAATGGAGCTTGTTGGGCAGCATTATAGCTTGCTCTGTGAGTTGGGGGCGCTTCTAGTAGCCCGGTGAGAGCTCAGGAGTGCAGGGCGAGGGGGCTGATGGCTCCGCAGCAGAAGCCATAGATCGCGGCAGCAGGTGCTGGAGCACACCCCAGCTCGGGGAAGAGCTCCGGAACGGTGGGAAGCCCCGAGAACTCATGGGGACTCGTTGGGATTGGGGAGTTCCAGGGAACGCAAGGAATAGTGGCCGTGATGGGCCGTTGGGGTGGTATCACGAGATACCACGAGCCCAGGTCGTGATGGTTGACCGTGACGTTGGAAGTCGGGTGCGTAAACAAAAGGTGGGCACGGTAACCAGATCGGGGGGATGGCGGGCCATGAAGGCTCGTGGGTGTGGTACCACGGGGTATCACGAGGCAGACTGTGGCAAACGAGAGCCTAGGGCGGGCCGTGAGGAGTCGTGGCGGTGAGCCACGGAGGCCGCGGAGAACAGTTAGAGTGACCAAAAAAAAAAAAAAAAAAAAAAAAAAACTTTTTTCACTCGTTTTTTGCTCCATTTTGAACCTTAGTGAATGGCGTGGTTTCCTGAGGTGGTGGTTCCATTCTGAGGAATGGGGGGGACGTAAGGAGGCACTGGCAGACCCTGTGGAGGCTTACATGGGGCCTTGGAGGCCAAGTTTCATGAGCTCGGGCGAGGGCGGTTTGAGGAGTGCTACAGGATGCTCTCATGGTCATGCAAGTGAGGGAAGAGAGGAAAAAAGAGGTGTTGGATGAGAGCGTGCTGGGATAGGCATTGCTTTAGTTTCCCTTCCTCGTAGCTTTTCACCTTCTCTGTAGGCCGAGACCTTTCCGTAGGTGGAGGCAAGAGTCAGTCCAGGTTGGGCTGGGTTGAAGGAGGAGCGACAGTGGAGTTGTTTTTGGGTGTGTGGGGGAGTTGTTGTTTTATTCTGTGTTTGGATCCCCTCCACACCTGCATGGCTGGATTGTGCGCCATGCTAGTTTTGTGGGTGTGGTTGACTCGGGCTGATCGCCGATCCAACCCTAGAGCATGCTGTCAATGGTGAGCTGGGTTGATGACCGTCGACCATCTTTGTTTCTCCTGGGTGTGGTGAGGTTGGAGGTGACGACCAGCCAACCATAGGAGTGACTGTGGTGGATGCAGGTGCAGGTGCAGGCTATGTTAGGAACCTAGTATTCCAGAACATAAGCCCGCATCAGGTTCTCTACCCGGTTACCTTGTGGAGAGGGGGTTAGAGACAGGTTCATGACCGGTGAGTGTAGTTTGTCAACACAGAGGTGCCACTAATTGTTGGGGGAAAGTGCCGGTACGCAGCACTAGCCGATACTAGCGGGTATCGAGACGAGTGTGCGGTTTAGGCCACCTTCACCTCCTGTGTCTTATAGGAAGGTTTCTGATTCGGATTGTGAATCAGGAGGATTCACACCGGCGGTTGCAAGTTGTTTCCTTGCCATTGTTGTGGGACACAATGGAGGAGATGTATGGAGCCACCAAGGGGCACGTAGGTACTCTGGGGCGGTGGCCACCATTGAATGGATGATTTTGTCAAAGAAATTGATAGTTGGGGTGTGACTTGCAGCAAAGCGCAATCCACAATGTTTACGCCTTTTATGGCATGGAAGGGCTGTTTCAGCACCTTGAGGGACCGCCCATGGATGATTACCATGAGTTTAGGCAGGGGCACGATGTGAGATCGAGAGAGTGGAGGATGTACTGGTCACCTGACTATGTCTCCATCACTAGAGGCACAGAGGCACAGGGCAGCAACCACCACGGCAGCTTTGCACATAGTGCAACGCTACAATAGCAGCTTCACGAACAGTAGTGGGACTAGTGGTACAACAACTATGACGTCCACCCCAAGCTACTGCTGCACACCAGCACCAGTGGCGGTGTCTGCCTTCAACCTGTTTGTGGATTTCTTTGAAGAGTTGAGAAGGAACTACCAAGGGGTGAGGACAGAGAAGTTGAGGAGCTTGCAAGAGTTCAAGAAGCCTACTGAGAGCTTGAGGAGGCTTTCACTCGCATGAGGTGCTTGATTAATGTAACCCAAGGGGTTTACGGAGGATCAGGCAGTCAATTCTAGTATGGGATATTGGACAAGGAGCTAAGGAGAAGGGTTGGGGGATGCAAACTCTCCTACAAGCGGCCCAACCCACGTTAGCAAAGTGTTTTTGCTGGACGAGAGCGGGGATAAAGCTCAACATGGTGGAGGAACGAGTGGTCATGGTGGGATTTTGCTAAGGGGCAACACGGCGGTATAGGGGTAGTGGTGCTCCTAGCCAGCCACTACCTCAACGTTCAAGGTAACAAGGGAGATGAGGTGAAGCCCAGGGAAGGACAGAGAGGACCTCAGATGCAGGGGTCTCTCTCTTCACTTGCAAGCCAACAACGGGCGGATGTGGGGTGTGCCGTGGAGGACCCCATTGTCAAGAAGGATTGCCCAGAGGGAGGCAAAATGGTGCGGCCACCGGCAAGCCTGCACAGGTGCAATGTGGGCATTGTGGCAAGTACGGCATGGAGAGGCCCAGTGCTATGGTTTGCATCCATGAGTTGCGCCCAGGCCAGTTCCACGGGAACAATGGTGGCCGGGGGCGGGGGGCGAGGTGGAGCGCAGCCCAGAGAAGACCGGGTGGCCAGGCACGAGGTGCAGGCCAAGGGCAAGCTCAACATGGCCAAGGACGCGGAGGTCAAGGTGGTGACCAAGGCATGGCCAACCGGCTTCAGCAGCTAGAGCAGAGGCTCGCTGCCATGGCCACAGCTCAGGTGGTACCGGCTCCAAGGCCGGATGGTCAACCTCCTGCCTAAGGGAGGAGAGACTTAGGAGGCATAGGATCATGTGAGGGGGAGCACTACCACTAGTGAGGGGTGCCACTACCACTACCACTGTGGGTGAGGCACCACTACCACTAGTGCCGGGCAGCACTACCACTACCACTATGAGAGGGGCTCTAGTGTTGGGGTTCAGCACTACCACTAGTGCAAGTGGAGTCTCTGCGACAGTGTTACCGAGGCGGAGGTTACTATGCCATTTGGGATAGCTACACGGGTAGCACCACTATCTAGTGTTGCCAAGGCAACGGCAGCTAGTGTGCTGCTGGGGCAGGCCACAGCTATGTGTCAGGCTCCATTGTTCTCGGCTACCATGATTGCGACGCCGGGGGTAAGACCAGCTGAGGTGTTCAGGCTGGCAGCTACACTCTGTGAGAGTGAGGAGGTTACTTCATCTTCTACGGAGATAGTGGGAGGTGTAGTGCCAGAGGGATCCTCGGATGTGAGGGTCAAGACTGCCACGGTGGCGCCATGGCAAGCTACAGCTGCCAGGTTGATGGAGCTGTCAGCTAGGCTAGCCATTGAGCGCGCCATGGTGACACCTGGAGTTGTCATGTTAGACAACCAGGATGGCATTTTTTGTTTGAGTGGACCGGCAGGCAAGAGGTACCGGGCCCTGCGGGTCTTGTTGGACTCGGGAGCTCAGCCATTGATGTTGGGCAGAGCTGCTATTGCAGGCTTGGACCTCACAGAGGCGGATATGGAGCCGTGCCCTTTCCAGATACAGACATCTCTGGGAGGATCAGAGCAGGCTCAGGGCATGACACGGCGTGAGTTGGCTATCCGACTACAGTCGGATCATCCTACAGATGGCTCAGTGATAAGAGCAAAGGCCATTGTGACAGACGCGGTCTCGTATGATGTCCTTGTTGGTGGGGCAGTGTTGTACCCCATGGGCTTCACCCTGGATTTTTGGGAGGAGTCAGCTTCCTATAGGCCTGGATGGCAGTCAGGGGAGGGCCGGCGTGTGCAGCTCCC
Organism: Takakia lepidozioides; assembly: GCA_030704615.1. NCBI lineage: Eukaryota > Viridiplantae > Streptophyta > Takakiopsida > Takakiales > Takakiaceae > Takakia > Takakia lepidozioides. The sequence goes on along the minus strand of CM060733.1, from coordinate 48,880,987 downwards.
TGTGACATTCATAGGAGGAGTTGCGGTTGCCCATCGAGGCAAGATGCCAACACTGGCAGCATTCACAGCTGCAGTGACTTTGCCTGGAAAGTTGTTGGATGGCAACACTCATTCAGAGGATGTGTCACCTCCGGGAGAGCAGGATGACATGTATGGTATGGCGGAGTCGCCTGCCATGGTTCTCACACTCCATTGTGGGGTTCGAGCAAGGATTTGCAGCGGGTTGCTGATTGTCGTGTGTGTCGTGCACCTAAGCATCGTGCCACAACATACATCGCTGCCCACCACACAATCTAAACACACAATCCTAGAAAGCTATACCACAATGATAAGAGATGAGAAATGAGAGAAGTGGAAGACAATGAAAACTCTCAAAGCATGAAACAATCACACTAAGAACAAGCCCTATTCCTTCCAAGTGAGATCCACTCTATCACATAAACTAAGTCAAGCCAAGGGCACCCTTGCTAAGGGAATCCACCCTACAAAGCCCTCAACACACTCCCTCTCAATACCTAGAGCTATGGAGGTGAGAGAAGCTCATGGAGGCTCAACTACAAGAAGATGAGTCTCCTCCATCCTCACAAGGGGAAAACCTATCCCCATGTCCCAAGTGAGGCTCGACACCTCACTTGGCATGTGAGACCCAATGAAGTCCCAACACACAAAATATAAATATAAATATCTAAAATGTCATAGTTAACTAGAAGTAGGTAATTCTAGATAACCATGACTAAAACCATGACAGCTATCATGCACCTAAGCATCGTGCCACAACATACATCGCTGCCCACCACACAATCTAAACACACAATCTTAGAAAGCTATACCACAATCGCCCCCCTAGCTGGTGATTAGGTCCCTCTAACACCAGATAGCTGACAAGTATCCATCCCAATAAGATCATCGTTTGGTCATCAATCGCCCAAGTCCCACTATCTGAAGTCAATAGATCAAGAGGCCGGGTGAAAAAGTAGCCCCATCGTTACTCGCCTTCCTGCAATCCATGGCTTCAATTGGGTGTCCATGGCATCGAACTCCCGTTAGCTAGACCTTGGATCACTTGTCAACCTCGCCACTGTCATGCCCCACTACCTCTGTCCAAGGCATCGTGGACACAACCATTCCCCACTAGAAACCTCCTCAAGTGGCGGTGTCAAACATCTCATGTGCCACCCCCTTGAGCATTTGTAACACACCAACATGGTCGTGGCACCACCAGCATGCCTACATAGCATGCAACGCAACCCTGTAGGTACCACTGCGAGGTTGGGATCTATTCTCCCATCCACATGTGGAAGGTGATATGGCGCACAATTGCGCACATGGTCCTTCCATACCATGCCATCTCGACCCTCCAGAATCAACACTCCTGAAGGCAACACCTCCCGGACCCTTAGAATCACACGACCTACTGTGACATCCAAGGTCGTAGGCGCTGTCTGCTGCAGATACACATAGTCCCCAGGATGGAAACGCCGAACACCTGGCTGATATCCCCCTCCATGTATATAGCGTACCTCAATGTGTCTCGATGTTGGGCAATAACAAGGTTCTCTGCCAGCATCTCCTCCGCTTCACACTAGAAGCCCAAACTTCGTTGCCATAGCGTTGAGCTATGCAACGCTGCTCTTCAACATAGGCTACCCGCCTCTCTATCCATTGCAAACCTGCAACCTATTTGCCTTTGCACTCTATCCACTTTGGATAGGCTCACGCACGGATCTCTGCACTCGAGACTGAACCGCTTCTCATGAAAACACAAGTGCTACAAAATAACTTGAACCTGACACTCACATACTCGAGCTGATCTTTCTCGAGTGATAAAGAAAGGGAATGATACAAGCACACAAGCTCTCTCAAACTCACATACTTGCACATGAAAACATCACTTATATATTAAGTCGAGCCAAGTGCACCCCACGCCATGGGGTATCTACACTACCGCGCCATAGCTAGACGTGGTGAGGCTCAATTCGAGAAAGATGAGCCCACCACGATCTGCCGTGAAGATAACAACGCCAGGTACCCAAATATGTATTGGCCCCTGGATTGACACTTGGGTCAATCCCAAATGTCAATATATAAAAGCTAGCTATTTCGTAGCTAACTTCACATTAGTGGTAAAATAACTTGACAATAAATTTATTCTACAAAATTAGCTTTTATGAACTATTCTGACACCTACTCAAATTCGTTTAGGGTGAATGGTTTAGAGTTATATCTTATTAGTAAACCTCGTTTAGTGTTGCTCCGATTCTTGCAGAATGGAGAGGGCCAGGAGAATGAGTGTCATGGAAGAGATGACCCCAATAAACATTGACCGCCCCCTAAGAAAATCAAAGGGTCAAGGCAAGACTTGAATTGGGAAGTATATGGTGACCCTAGCATACTAGCAGAAGAGGGCTGGGAGGATGTTCCGGAAGAGTTCAGGTGGCCGATGGCGAAATGCAAAAAATTCGTAAAGTGGTACAACATCAATCGATTGTGGCTTTTAGATAGGCATGACGTACAAACCCGAAACAATTACGCAGAGTCCAGGTCTTGCACGAACTTGCATTTCCAGCATAGGGCGAATGAGGTGCATTGCATATTGTGGGGTCAACCTCTCTTAAAGGGCCAAATCCCGTACACCTTGGCAGCCATGTTGTACGTGGAGGTCATACTCTTGTGTCCAGTGAATTGACAAACTGCTAGTAGGAGGAATGCAAGGATGCTATATGATTTGGAGTACATCCCGGACACGTTTGGAATACAACCGGCTGCAACGTTAGAGGAACAACCGGCGGAAAGAGACCAGCGAATCAGGACCCTACATGACCGACTAGACTGACAAACACTGCGCATAGCCGATTTGGAAGCTAGATTGCAAGACATGTCTCCAAACAATGAAGGCACTGTTGTCCACAATGAGGATCGAACAAACGTCGAGGACATGGATGCGGAATTTGCGATGCCCAATCGCAGTATTGATCTCATCATTCACGAAATTACGGACGTCATTGACCATGTGGCCGATGAAACCATGGTTGAGGAACAGCGAATTGCGGATGAGATAAGGAAGAAAGGAAAAGAATCGGTACTGGAAAGCAGGGAATGCTCGAGGGTTGCCATTCAATCCGAGATGAATCTGATATCAGATTTTGACCGCATTTCAAAGGAGCGGGACATTGCCATGACAACTGCATGACGATTGTCCAAAACATTGGAGTATGGGTCCCATTGAATGGCGATTGGGAGAATTGGGTACAATGGACGACCTATTTGGCCTCCAGAAAAGCACGGGTAGAGCGGGTACTATTAGGCTTGCAACATGTCGCACGCATGTCGAACCGTAGCGTGGATAACATTTATGCCAACATGCAAAGGTATAACGATCTCCGCATCGCATCAAGCGTGTTCGCCGGGTATACCAACTGGGCAGATGTGGATTCTATGTTCAATCGATGTGAGCACAAAATTTCGGGGTTGAACAGAAGCATAAACTGAGAATTGGAGATAAAGCACAACAAGGATGACTAACCACATCAAACCGGCCCAGAGGGAGGAGATACCACGGCGCGTTTTGCTGTCATAGATATTAGATGACACAGTTTGTTCGATGTACAGGAATCCATATGGCCCAGAAGGATGTCATGTGCTTGGATCATGTGGATATATGCTCCATCTCACATGTCTTATCTCGCAAGCATTGCGGATGAGCGCTTGCCTAGAATGCCGTACACCAATCCATCGCCGTTTCTATGAGTTGGTGGGCTTGGAGGATCGGATGCCCATAGGTTTTGAATACAATCGACACAACCTCCCATTGGATGGATTATCATTCACATTTCTGAACTGTGTGCATTGGGGCAAGAACTTGGTATGGGATGCAGACAAAGAGATGCATGGCATACATGCCGAAAACCCGGCATACGTCAAAGATCCCCAGTATTTATGGGTCACATCTGACTGGGAGATAACCATACGTGCGGGAGGCATTCCCGATTGGTGGGAGAGAAAGCAGTTTTGCCGCAATCTGGGAGGGCATCGGAGTCAGAGAAAGCCCAGGTTTATCCGGCTCCCATAGATTCCATGGGTGCCGGAGGAGAACGAATTGTATGACCGAGAACCGATTGGGAGACATTTGTTGTTGTCCAAACTGGAAGATGCTATAATATGTCAACGCCGAATGAATGAGGCGTACGAGGCGGCTTATCGTCGAAACGACACAATGATTAGGGACAGGGCCCGCGAGAGACAGTTGGAAAGTTTCAAAAGTACCATCAAGGCAGTTGTAGAGCAATGGAGGCGACTATGGACAAACCGTTATCATCATGTTTCAGGGGCTCTATTGCCGAATGTGGACGACATCGTTTTCGATTTGCATGCAGCCCGAGCACTTGTTGTCGATCCACCTCCGCCGCATCGTGAGAGTGAAGAAGAAAGTCAACTTTCGCCGCGAAGTAGGCGGATGCAGGCCAAAATTGATCACATGTCATTGGGTCCCTCATTGACCACGAGATCACGGTCGTAAGCTCTCCGTATTGGCAGTGCAAATCAGGCCACAATATCATATTTCTTGTTCTCGGACAGTGACGACTAGGCTTTTAATGACTGGCAGTGTAGTCCTAAATGTTACTCTTTCATAATATTTGTTTTTTATCTAATATACTTTAGCTTAGCCTAAGCCAAGTACCACAAAAATATCTTTGTAATGTTTGAAGCTTGACACTCGGAAGTAATTGTTTTTCTAACTTTGAGGGTGCATACTAGAGTAATTGGAATATTTAATTGAAAATTTGTATAGGTCCTAAACACTCTCTCATCACCCCTATCATTCATACTTTTGCCGGAGACTTAACCCTATAACCTAAAACGCAGTTGGTACATTTGAAGCTCAATAAATTGCATTTTTCAGCTTACATATATGACAAAGTCATCGAGATATTTACTTGGAAATTCTTACTCTTCCATATGTTTTTTTTTACTGAAGTACTTTTGTTTATCCGAAACCCTATACCGCAAAACTTCAAATGTTTGAAGTTCATTCAAATCAATTTTTGAGCTTTGGGTATAATACAAATTACACTGGTTAGAATATTATATTGACTTGATTGTTGAATGTTTTAAAAATTATAGGTCCTAAACATTCATGCATATTTTTATGTGGTTCATACTTTATTTCTTATAAACTTTATGCCCCTAAAACCTTATATCCATGTTTGAAGCTTCTTAAGAAAGCAAATTCCTACTTTGGAATACAATGCATTCAAGGTTGGGATATTTGATTGAAAGTTTTTATAGGTTCCATACACTGTTGTTGTTTTTTGAAAGTTTTTATAGGACCTCGTACTCAAACTGTCTCTTCCATATTAGTTTCTCATTGATATTTTTGTCCACCTCATATCCATGTTTGAAGCCCAAGTCCCGTTTTTATTTTTTTTGTTTGTTTGTTTTTTTTCCTCCCATTTCTAAATTTTTTCAGCTTTGGGGTACAATAGAGTGGGGACGTGGTCGGAACAAATTTTAATCCCAACATGTATAAGATTGATTTAGCTCATTAAAATAATTGCTTAGTACTACTTGGTAGCAATTTTGTATGGAACTTCCTTATAAGCACTTTTCAACCCTTTGTTTACATTGAATAGATTGTTTTTTTAATTTTTGGCTAGTACTAAGCTTTTGGGACATAGTCTATAGAATTTTATGATATTTAATTGAGAGATTTTATATGTCTTAATTACTCTTGTAAATTTGCTTGTCATTTGAATAGTACCAAATTTGCTTACCCTAAATCCTAGTATGTTACCCTAAAAATCTTTTTTGATTGTTTGAAGCTCATTATTATTTTTCCCCCATTGACTCACTTTATAATAAGATAAAGTGGTCTGGATTTTAAATTGATATTTTTGTAGATCCTAAGTTCTATTCTTTCATATTTGTTCTTACCTATACTTTAGCTTAATAGCCTAAGCCCGGTACCCCAAAAATATCTTTGTAATGTTTGACTCTCATTCAAAAATTTCTTTTCTAACTTTGGGGTTGCATACTACTAAGAGTTGTTGGAATATTTAATTGAAATTTTGTATTGGTCCTAAACAATATCCCATTATTTGTATCATTCACATTTTCACTTGTTCTAAACCCTAGTATACCCTAAAACGTAGTTTCTACATTTGAAGCTCATTGATTCATTTTATTCTAGCTTATATGTATGATAGAGTCATCGGCTTGGAAATTCTTATATGTTCTACACACTCGTCCAATTTTATTTTGTACTTGATAGCACTTTTACTTCTCCAAACCCCTATACCCTAAACCTCATTCAAATATTTGAAGTTCATTCAAATCATTTTTCCAGCTTTGGATATAATACAATTATGGTTAAAATATTACTTGATTGAACGTTTTAATATGTCATAAACTTTCCTGCATATTTTGTGTGATTCATACTTATATTTTTTCTAAAATTTTATGCTCTTAAAACCTTATATCTATGTTGGAAGCTCGTTAAAAAAGCACACTCTTACTTTGGGGTACAATGTATTCAAAGTTGAGATATTTGATTGAAAGTTCTTATAGGTTCGATGCACTATTGTTTCTTTTTTCCCCCTCTTCATATTTTTTTCTTATCCTAAACCCTACAATACCTCAAAACCTTATATCCCGAAGCGAGTCATTGAAAAAAAATGTACATAGCTTTGGAGTACATTGATACATTGGTTTGGAGAAATTATTTCGATTAAAAATGTCTAGAAGTTCCATAGGTTCCATACATTTTTTCACATTTTATTAATGTTGATTCAGATTTCTCATGTGAGTAAGATTTTTTTTTTTCGGTGTACCGTTTTGATTTTGAATATCTTTTAGTTCGCCTTCGGACCTTGTATTCATGTGTTAGTATTCATAAATTTATATCCGTGGTTACTCTTTTGCAGGAGTCAATTTGGATTCGAGACCGACATTTTTTTTACAAAACAAAATATTTTGTCTAAGTTCGAGTCTTCATTTTTACAAGCTACCTATCTACGCGGAGGCATTTGCAAAAACATATCTTCGTGCGACGCACACCCAGTCTTCTCAATGTCAGTCTTATGTGTAGATGTTCTAGTTTCAGGGCTAGGGTGTTTGTGGACTATATATAGTGCCTTTGTATTGATAGCAGACTAATTGACAACATGTACTGGATAACGATGTCTCATGGATACTTGTGCTAATTAGTATATATCCTTTGCATTGGCTAAATTTGTATATCATTCGATTTTGATGTCGATGTTTAATGAGTTTGAAGTCATGCAAATTGTGTTATTAGCATATATCATTTGCATTGTCTAATGTGTGTCATTCGACGTTGATGTCGACATTTAAGGAATTTGGAGTCATGCACATTCACTTGAAAACTACATCTTGATTCATTGCTTCATAATATTGTAATTATTTGATTTAATTTAAATGTAAAAATATATTAAGTTTTGTCCGGATTTAAGCCAAAAGTCCAGAATTAGTTAAAATTGAGTTAGACACAACCATGCAGTTTGACACCTCCATAAGTTTTTTTAAAAATGTGCCGAAACTCGATGGTTCTCACTATGAACGCTGGCACCTACCAAGATCGGCCACCCGACCACACTGTACCACCATGGCTGCTACCATGCATATGTATCCGATCACCGTGCTCATGCCCAGCTAGGCTTTGCCCGGACAAACTCCTAGTACATGACCTGCCCATCAACACTTTACCTCTCACGTCACCATCCCCACAACTCATCATTTTTGTCATTTGGGTAGATGTACATCCTTGCATTGTAAACATAAATCACTACAACACACCCTAGGTTTTTCAACGTTTCAGTTTGATTTTTAAAAAAAATTTACTGTTTTTATTTTTTACTCTTCCAACCATTCCATAATAAAAATAAAAATATTAAAATATTCGACACAGTACACGATAGTGAAATATTTTCACTATGTCATGGCTATAATTGCAAATGTAGTGAGAGACTTTGACTACCTAAATCAACTGACTGACACAACTATTTAAACCATGACATGTGTATCTGCAACGTATTTATTATTTATATATTAACATGGATAAATAAGTAGTAAAAGTTTTTACTATACTTTCACTAGAATTTCACTTACCTGACGTCTGTTGGTTAGGGATAGAAAAAAAAATAACTACATTACTGGCAGCAGTTAGTTGTAATCAACTGCATCGGTCCAAGACCATGACCTGAGCGTGCTTGCACTTTGAATCTCACAACCATCCAATATCTACCAGCGGATGTAGAGAAATACTCCATGGGCTTGTCAAAGAAGAATTCAATAGATCACCAACTGAGAAAACATCAGCAATAACGTTATATGCAGAAGTCCCTTCACTAGGATACGAGAGAGTGTATACAGTGGTTTCAGACGACTCCATGTTACAAAATATCTATAACGTAACAGTGGGAAATTATCTCTTGTCTGTACTTCACTTCCATGTTGCTGGCTCTTGGCAAAAAAGCCGGCAAACATGTCCCCCACAAAAACACCTTTATTACATTTTTATAAGAAGGATGTTGTGTGACTTCAAGAGAGACTACTGCATATATCAACCAACCCTTGTACTTCAACGAGGTCTGCATGCTTCTTCAGCGAGATGTTGATCGCACACGTATTGGTATATCTGAAATTTGATAGGAGGACATGAGCTGAGGCTTAGCCACCATTGGGTTCTCTTATCCTCATTTCAATAAATTCATTCATTGAATTTAGTCTCTCGTACTTCAAAGTCATTTTTCGGCTCTTTAATTTTTTCATATTTGGTGGTTAATTTGGGTCCTCATTCAACATGTGTTTCCACTGCCTCTTCAATTTCTTTATTTGACTTATACTCTGCTGATATTTGATTCATTATTTTTTATGATCAATTAGTTGTCTACACCAGTGTTGGGCGGGTATGACAATTTGGGCATATTGAAGGGTCCGGGTAAGGCATCTTTGTTTAAATCGGTATGGAGGCGGTTATATATAATGTAGGGGTTTGGAAATTGTGGTAGATAGAGGTTATCAATAGATGTGTCCCCCAAAAAAAAATCTCAAGTTATCAATATGCCATTATCCAAGTGGAACACCGGGTCCCATACAACGGTTATCAATATAACCTGATTTTCAGTTATGATACATTAAGATTTTAAGAGGACCAAAAAGAAAGAAGAAAAACAAACAAAATGAAATATGAAGAATCACAATTAAGAGGACCAGAATTGGTTTAGAAAAGGGAAAAAAAGAAAAAAGAAAAGAGATAGGAGTCCTACAACTCCATACAAGGGTTTTTCTTCCAACAGCCTTTGACTAACAGTCCTCTTAAATGCGGACCCCATGTGGCTACATAATTACTACTCATGAATGCAGCCAGGTTCTAATAAAATCACAAGGTATTGTTCAAAGTTACTACCCGTTTGATTTTCAAGGTTCAAGTCCGGTTCCATGTAATAAGCCAAGTTGGCCCCTGCCGGTTCTAGCTTGGGCCGGGTAAGTGGCGAGATGACCATCGCCGGTTCTAACTCAAGCCGGGTCCACCAAAAATTTGGGTGGTGGGTCTCAATAGTATGATACCCTGATTATTACCCGGCTGGGTATATATGTCAACATATATACCCGCTCAACACTGGTCTATACATGAGTGTCAACCGGGGAATGCTAGTCCGTGAGCGGCTCATGTGAGCATAAATCCGCTCACGGTCCGTGGATTCGAAAACGGTCTTTGGGCCTATTATCGCGGCCGAAAAACTACCAGTACACCTATTACCGCGGGGCTTAATGTGGTAGAAAGTTGACCTTGTATAGTTTCAAAACAACGAATATGGTTGCAAATGGATGAGCACTGGATGAATGAGGGATGAAAAATAGTGGATGAATGAATGATGGATCAATGAAAACATTAGGAACAAACAATGGTTGGTATTTTTTCCCTGTCTATCTCCTGTGGACCATGTGAAGAAGCACCCAGAATGCAAATGTATGTCGAGAGGACTCAATTTTTTTTTTATGAGATTGAAAAAGTTTATAGGTCATGTCCTGCCCAGTCTGACTCTGAGCCATCAACACATGTCCCCACATCCTCTGCATATAAGTCTACATATTTCAGAACTGCGGAGTTGGGATGTTTACACCCGTGCCCAAACATATTGGGGTCCGAGGATGGAGCCTCCATGCTCTGGGACGCTTCGGTATTCAACAGTCCCCCACCCAATTTTGTGCTTACTGTGTATGCGGACGCAATGGCAGTTCGAATGGCTCTTGAGGACCCACAACTGCTTTCCCTACAATGGAGACCCAGAGACCTGATATTAGTCCGAAAATGATGTTTGTGCGTTAACATGGCACCCAAAGATGATGCACAAGTCGAGGGTAGACTTACTCACATGATTTTTTTTTTTAATAATTTTTTTAAGCATTTGTCATTTGGGTAGATGTTGTCGTGATGATCGGCATTGATCATCACTTCTGTTTTGTTTTGTTTTATTTTTTATTTTTTTGTCATTTGGGTAGATGTTGTTGTCGTGATGATCAATGCCGATCATCTTCTTCTTCTTTTTTCAATTTTTTTTAATGCATTTGGCATTTGGGTAGATGTCGTTGTCGTGATGATTGGCACGGATCGTTACTTCTGTTTTGTTTTGTTTTGTTTTGTTTTTCTCTATCTGGCATTTGTGATTTGGGTAGATGTCGTTGTTGTGATGATCGGCCGATCATCACTTCTGGGTTTTTGTTTTTGTTTTTTTTAATTATTCTTCAATCAATCTTATTATAGATTTTCATCCTCCATTCATCCGGATTTTTCATCCCATCATCCACCAATCATCCATCCCATTTTTTCATTCATCCATGATTCAGTGACCCAGAAGATTTCCATCACCCATTCATCCCACACTAAATACATTCATTGATCTCGATGTGTTCCATTTGTACGTCTGTTCCAGTCTTTTGGTATATACACGATAAGATGGATCACTTGAAGACTGCGTTGCCCCGGCTCCTCGTAACAAACAAGATGACATCTGGTCTCGGTCAACTACCTATATCCCTAACAGGTGTGGTGACTCATGGCTATGGTGACGGTGCTTATATGCTCAGTTCACGAACGAGTTCTGGCCAAGTGATCCTAACTTGACAATCAACTCCTTGGCTCATTGTCTTCGCGCTCTTGAGAAGCCCATGTGTCGAGACTCAAGAGAAATTTTTGATCATCCAATGCATAACTCCTTTTTCAAAATTCTAATGAGGGGAAAGTCTCGATGTGAGAAAATATTGAAGCCTAGGGTGTCCCAAGGCCCTATTCGAGCCAAGCCATTACCCCATCGACTATACCTGCAAATGGACAATTCTTCAAGAGAGAACAAAAATCGCTGGATGCTTGCTTTCTTATCACTCTTGATGGTGAGAGGTGTTTTTGAAGAGATCCAGCTTGGATTCCTGATGGTTGGTCACAACCAGATCAACATTAACACATATTGTCGTCAAATTAGCACGAGAGATCTCCCGTGCACCTCTGTACATTGTGCTTAATCAGACTCACTTTGATCGTTTGCAGCATATAGATTTGCTTTCGCTTTAACTGCTTCGGTCTCTATTCATAGCCTTTGTTGTATGTGTTCTTGACGTTTCAACCCTGTGAGCATCCCACTTTGTCATTGTATTAGGATGTTTAAGACTAGCTTTATACTTGTTGTTTTTTCAAACAACTTTAACATTTTATTCCAGCACATCATTCTCCTAGATCAAAGAACACATTGCTTAGAGGTTATGGAATCTCCACCACCCACTGCTGCAAACCTAATTCACTTGTATCTTTTTCGATCTTGCACTTCATCTTTATTCCCATTCCACATTCACTAATAACCTTACATGTTTAATATCATGGGTCTTATGGTATGTGAATGCTTTGAAATGTCACTGTGGAGTGACAAAGATCAAAGCTTCAAACATAGGATCTTCTCTTTTAGCGTCGTCAAATAACAATAGATTATTAAATGCTTTAAGACTAGCTTTATACTTGTTGTTTTTTCAAGCAGCTTTAACATTTCATTCCAGCACATCATTCTCCTAGATCAAAGAACACATACAACAAAGGCTATGAATAGAGACCAAAGCAGTTAAAGCGAAAGCAAATCTATATGCTGCAAACGATCAAAGTGAGTCTGATTAAGCACAGCGTACAGAGGTGCACGAGAGATCTCCCGTGCTAATTTGACGACAATATGTGTTAATGTTGATCTTACTGGTGATTTCCAGGATTTTGTGGGAGCTCCTTTGACAATCAAAAGTTGACCTTGAATTCTCTATGTCGACCATTTGAAACTTTCAATTTCTGAACATCTATATCTCTAGCGATTTGAACCCTGACTGCCTGCATCTCAGTGAAAGTGTAGTTCTGGTTGATTGTATTTTACGCACATAGCACGGGAGATCTCGCGTGCTACAGATTCTTGAGTATTGCATACTGACATGATTAAGATTTTCATTCACCATATGTAGCGCTCGTTGAGTCCCAATTTGGTTCGTTATCTGATAATGATTGGTCTGAATATTGTATTTTCTTACCTAGCGGAATGTACTTTTATGTGTCTATTTCAACGGTGGCCCCTTCTTAATCTGACTTTGTAAACTGTATCCTCGCGATGTTGTTACTGATTTTCAGGTGTAACACGGGAGGTCTCCCGTGGTATGTCACGTTGTTTTTTTTAATATTATTTACTGGATTTATTTTTTATCTGCAGACAAATAGCTTTTGTTCTGATCTCCAAAATTTTGAATGTTTGAATGGCCAATGGATATGAATGGTTGTACATTTTTATTTGTTTCCGTCTGATGGTTCCACGCATTTCGTATGTCGGACTGCTGATTTCCCATGGTGGTTGATGGTTTTCTCCCTTACACATAGTGCTCGGGAGTTGTCCCATGCTACAATGACTTGACTATTTCCGATCATGATTATTATATTTTTCTTAGAGCTCATTGTCGAATATAGTAAGGATTCGCAAATATTTTCATTTTGTGAAGATGACGAGGATTTTGTCTGTCCAAAACCTTCATATCTTCCCTTGCGGAATGTCGTTCACTACTTCGATTTTAACGTGGCGCCTTATGACACCGACGTTCTAAATTGTATTTTCGCGATTGTGCTATTGATTTCAGTTGTAGCACGGGAGGTCTCTCTTTCTATGTCTCGACGTCTGTTCAGCATTTCCTGGATTCTTATTTGGTATTCGGAGGGTGACAAATAACTGTTGTCTTACCTTACAATTTTAATTTCTGGATGACCAGTTCATGTAAATGTTTCTAGATCTTATTTTCTTTTGATTTGACGGCTTGATGCTTCTCGTATTGAGCACGGGAGATCTCCCCTGGTGGGGGGAGGTCTCAAAGCACCTGCAACAAACTGACTTTGTACTTGAAATTGTATTTGACATGGTATCTGACCTTGTATTTGTCGGTTCAATGTATGTCGTTTGTTATTTCTTGTCCTCAATGTGACAAAGATTTTTCTATTCCTTAAGTTTCAATAATTCAAAAACATTATTCCAATGTTTCTACCAATAACTTTGAGTCACGACCCATTGTGGTTTTAAAGCTCTTACTTTGTTTCCTATATGATATTGACATGCATTTGTTACGTTTTCACGGGAAAGCTCCTCTCATCTTCTCTCACCATTGACATGTAGTAATCGAATGATTTGTTTCGCGTAAGATGCGAGAGACTACCTATCGAGTGCACGAGAGATCTCCCCTCCGTGAATATACTCACGAGCGATCAGATTCTCCTCAAGTTCAACATAGGTGTCTTGCTTGTCATTTATTTTGCAAAGGATGATGCTACTTTTCGGACCAATCCGGGAAAATCCAAAATTGTAAGCTTTAATTCTAGCGACGACCAAAAGTCGGAAGCTAGTTTAGCGTAGAGCAAGAATAGGGTGCCATAGTGCCACGTCATCATCGCCACGTTTTGTCGCCATGTCATCATAGACAGGTCATCGTAGACACGTCATCGTCGTCGTCAATTTTTTTGGAACCTGCCCGAAATGCCCGAAAAGCAGCGCTGGGAAGGGATGCCCCCGCGTGCTCGAGCGCGGAGGGGTTTCACGCAATATGGTGAGGGCACCTTCTTCTTCGACCGATTTTAGCCTGTTTTGCCTCTCATCAGATTCGGCCCTGAGATGCCTATTATCAATGTCGTCCTAAATTTTGATGTTGAACTCTGCAAGTTAGCTCGTCGGTGGATCTATGGTGGTTTTGGAGTGATTTTGACATGTTACTGCCAATGTGGCAACAGGAAAGAATAAAAAAACGGATAACAAAGACGAGAAGCTTTGGAATGCTCACCTCAACCATGACCGCAGCTTCTGAAAGAGGATCAAGAGAGGGAGTCCACAATGCCTCTTCTGGCACTTCTGCGCATGTGAAGATGCTTAGTGAGGCAGGCAGACTGACAAAGGCTCTACAGACTTTAAACCAAGGAGGCATTTCAGCAGATTCAGATACCTATGTCTGTCTCTTGCCTAAGTGCATCAAGATGAAAGGTCTGGAAGCTGGAAAGCAGGTGCACCCGCACATTATCCAAAGTGGATTCACGCCAAATATTTTTCTACTCAACACCCTTGTCAACATGTACGGGGCGGGAGCATCATGGATGCTCACCAAGCATTCAATAGAATGCCTCAACGATCTTGATCACGTGGAATATAATGTGGGCAGAATTTACCAAGCATGGGTCATGCCGCAAGGTCAAGGACAATATGGTGAGGGCACCTTCTTCTTTGACCTATTTCAGCCTGTTTTGCCCTCTCATCAGACTCGGCCCTGAGATGCATATTGAATTCTGTAAGTTAGGTCGTTGGGTAGATGGTCAACTGGAAACAGCAGCGGCAGCGGCACAAATGATAGAACAAGGCATTGCTAATGAAGGCACCTTCTTCAACACATTTCACCCTGTTTTTCCCTCTTGTCAGAGTCGGCCCTAAATTTCCATGTTGAATTCTGCAAGTTAGCTGGTTGAGTGAATCTGGTTTGGAGTGACTTTGACATGATACTGCCAATGTGATAACAGGAAAGTATCCAAAAACAGTTAACAGAGAGAAGGTGTGGAATGAATACTTTGTTGACCCCAGTCAATGGTGGGACAACCGAGGCAAAAAGTTGAATCCCTGTTAGATGACAGAGACTAGCAGACGCAATTCAGCATAGGAACTAGTGTGATTGGGTGTTTCCTAGGTTGTCATTGTCAGCTGCTAGCAACAAGGGAAAAGATGAATGCATGATTTGTGCATATGCATGGATAGCTGAAGGAGAAGGCATAGAGTGTGGGTCCAGATTCATCCAAGAGGGCCAGATTTCAAGCACTAAGATTACGTATGATTCCCTGTGGATCAATAGCTACAAGAAACCTGCATGCGTAGATGGTCAACTAAAGGCAGCAGCTGCAGCGGCACAGTTGATAAAATCAGGCACCTCAACCATGACCACAGCCTCTGGAAGAGGATCAAGAGAGGGAGTCCACAATGCCTCTTCTGGCACTTCTGGGCATGTGAAGGTGCCTTATGAGGCAGGCAGACTGAAAGAGGCTCTACAGACTTTAAACCAAGGAGGCATTTCAGCAGATTCAGAGCATTTTGAAGCAGATGCAGATACTTATGTCTGTCTCTTGCATAAGTGCATCAAGATGAAAGGCCTTGAAGCTGGAAAGCAGGTGCACACTCACATTATCCAAAGTGGATTCACGCCAAATGTTTTTCTACTCAACACCCTTGTCAACATGTATGTTAAGTGCGGGAGCATCATGGATGCTCACCAAGTGTTCAACAATCTTTGATCACGTGGAATATAATGTTGGCAGGATTTACCAAGCGTGGGTGCATTAAGGATGCAAAGGGAGTTTTGAACACTATGGCTGAACGAGATGTGGTGTCATATCCACAGCAGGGAGGCTTTGGAGACCTGTGATCAAATGATGGGGGAAGGGGTGAAGCCCGACCACATCACATTTTTGTGCATTTGCAATGCGTGTGCAAGCCTGGCAGCTCAAGAAAAGGGCAAAGAGGTGCATGGTTGCATCACCAAAGCTGGAATTGTACCAGTTGTGATTCTGAACAATACCCTTGTGGACATACAAATGTGGGAGCATTGAGGATGGGGTGGGAGTGTTCTAAAATATGGCTGAACGAGATTTGGTGTCATGGAACGCGATGCTTGCAGGATCTGCATAGCAGGGGCGCAGGACAGAGGCCTTGGAAACCTATGAGCAAATGATGGGGGAAGGGGTGAAGTGCCACCACATCATGTTTGTGTGCGTTTGTAATGCTTGTGCAAGCCTGGCAGCCCTGGAAAATGGCAAAGAAGTCCATGGTGACAATCATCAAAGCTGGAATTGTACCACATGTCATTCTGGACACTGCCCTGATGGATATGTATGCGAAATGTGGGTGCATTGAGGATACAAAGGGAGTATTTGACAATATGGCTGAACGAAATGTGGTGTCATGGAATGCGATGATCGCGGGATATGCCTATCATGGTTGACATATGGAGGTCCTGCAACTATTTGAAGGAATGGAAAAGAATGGCTTAAAGCCGGACAATATCACCTTTATATGTGTTCTCTCTGCATGAAGCCACACTGGCCTACTCAATGAAGGAAGACGCTACTTCGATTACCTGAGTCAAGATCATGGTGTCACTCCGACAGTAAAGCACTTTGGCTGCATGGTGGACGTTCTTGGACGTGCATGACAACTGGATGAGGCAGGTTGAATCCTCCTTGGGTGAAAGAAAAACTAGCTGTTTTCATGAGACAAGATCAAGGACAACTGGTGTGGGCACTTTCTTCTTCAACCATTTAGTCTTGTTTTGTCCTCTTATCAGATTCATTCCCAATTTTTCCCTTTGTGTTTTTAAGTTACCTCGTTGGATGAATCTATGGTGGTTTGGATTTTTTGCACATGTTACTGCCAATGGGATAATAGGTGCATTGAAAAAACTTTCTCACAAATTGTCAGCAATGCAGCACCAGAACTAGTGTGTGGTAAGTATGGTCGGGGTGTTTGCTAGATAAATTTTAGGTTATCATTGTCAGCTCTTAGCAGCAGGGCCATACTATTGCCTAGGCAGGGTTAGATGAAAGAAGCAAGGATGAAGCATGATCCATCCGAGAGGTCCTGATTTCAAGCACCAGAGTGCATATGAGCCACTGAGGATTGACAGCTACAAAAAATCTGCAAGGGTAGATGGTCATCTTGAAGGGGCAGTGGCAGCACAATTGATAAAATCAAGCATCTCCACAATGATCTCCACTTCCAAAAGAGGACCCTGGGAGGAAGTTCTCAAGATTTCTTCTTGTGCTTTTGAACTTGTGATGACACTATATGAGGCACACTGAAAGAGGCTCTGAAATTTTTGAACCATGGAGGCATTTTCACAGAGTTAGATAATGAAGGCACCTTCTTCAACACATTTCATCCTGTTCATAAGTTGAGTTGGGTGTTTCCTAGAACTTCAAGCTCCAGATTACCTATGACTCCTTGTGGATCAATAGCTACAAGAAACCTGCATGGGTAGATGGTCACCTAAAGGCAGCAGCTGCAGCGGCACCTTTGCTAAAATCAGGCACCTCAAGCATGACAACAGCTTCTGAAAGAGGATCAAGAGAGGGAGTCCACAATCCCTCTTCTGGCACTTATGGGCATGTGAAGATGCTTTTTGCGGCATGCAGTCTGATAGAGGCTCTACAGACTTTAAACCAAGGAGGCATTTAAGAACGTATGTCTGTCTCTTGCTTAAGTGCATCGAGATGGAAGGTCTGGAAGCTGGAAAGCAGATGCACACTCACATTATCCAAAGTGGGATTCCTGCCAAATGTTTTTCTACTCAACACCCTTGTCAACATGTATGTTAAGTGCAGGAGCATCATGGATGCTCACCAACTGTTCAACAGAAGGGCTCAACCATCTTTGATCATGTGGAACACGATGCTTGCAGGGTATGTACAGCAAGGGCGGTATGGAGGCCTTGGAGACCTATGATCAAATGATGGGGGAAGGGGTGAAGCCCGACCACATCACGTTTCTGTGCATTTGCAATGCGTATGCAAGCCTGGAAGCTCTGGAAAAGGGTGAAGAGGTGCATGGCGATCAAATCTGGAATTGTACCCGATGTCATTCTGAACACTGCCCTGGTGGAAATGTATGTCAAATGTGCGTGCATTGAGGATCCAAAGGGAGTGCTCGACAGTATTGGCTGAACAAGATGTGGTGTCATGGAGTGCGATGATTGTAGGATATGCACAACAAGGGTGTTGGATGAAGGCTTTGGAGACCTATGAGCAAATGATGTGCGAAGGGGTGAAGCCCAACCACATCACATTTTTTTTTGTTTGCAATGCGTGTGCAAGCTTGGGAGTTCTGGAAAAGGGGAAAGAGGTCCATGGTGACATCGTCAAAGCTGGAATTGTACCAGATGTCATCCTGAACCCTGCCTTGGTGGACATGGATGCAAAATGTGGGTGCATTAAGGATGCGAAGGGGTGAAGCCCAACCACATCACATTTGTTTGTTTGCAATGCGTGTGCAAGCCTAGGAGCTCTGGAAAAGGGGGAAGAGGTCCATGGTGACATCGTCAAAGCTGGAATTGTACCAGATGTGATCCTGAACACTGCCCTGGTGGACATGGATGCAAAATGTGGGTGCATTAAGGATGTGAAGGGAGTTTTCAACACTATGGCTGACCGAGATGTGGTGTCGTGGAACGCGATGCTTGCAGGGTATACACAGCAGGGGCGCGGGATGAAGGTCTGCTTCTGTAAGGTACTTCTTTGTGATGCAGTGCAAAGCTTGTAGATGGATGAAGGACACTTGGTCAAAGGCACAATGCAGACAACATCTTATGGCAATTCGTATAGCCTAACGCAAATCTGTGAGAGCTCCAAAAGTAGGTTGCCTTCTTTCTGGGTGTTGTTCCTGAAGTACTGTCACTCGTGTTTTAGGTTGAGGCTGCAAGGCTGCACCATACTGAGGCTACCAAAACTCTGTTGCTACTTCCATGGGTGCGGGATGAAGGTGTACATGACCAATAGGACTGCAAGTGTTTGTCTTTGTATTATTTTTCAAATGAGTGATTGTGGGGTGTTGTGCAGTGTGTTTACTCCTCTTCTCATATGAGCTTCACCGTCGGCTACACTCAAGTGACGACTCTTATTACATCTCAGTCGGGCACGGTCTTCTCCTCAAACCCACTCCTCAACTTTATCTGCTTCCCTACAGATTGAGTGCTTTATGTTGCATTTTTGTCAATGGTGTTGAAGATCCAGGGGCAGTGAATACTGACATTTTGCGGGAAGTACCTGTTTGGCTTGCAAAGCTGAGCTGTAGTGTGAGTGCAGGGGGTAAAAATTCAAGTTTTTGTTTGGCATCAGGTTTCGGCACTACTACAAAGGGAGTGCCCTTCGTGCTAATGAAGGGGAGGAATTGTCCATAACTTGAGGTAATTCCATGGAAAGACTATGCTATTGATCTGCCAAGAACAAAATATGGCTAAGTTATGACATGCGCCTTTTTCATCCCTAGGATGAATGATTTTCATCCATGATGTTGAACCCTAGAAGCAGGATGTGAAATTCGAAGGGGAAGAGTGCGTGTATCTTTTCGCAGCTGCTGCAGTGGTGTTGGCAGCACAGGATATCTGAGAAAGTTCCACCTACGCAAAGGGTATCAGCTTGCTTTTAAGAGAAATGTTAAGAGCTCCTGCTTGGCTTTCTGTGCAAGAAGAAGCGGTGCCGCCTTCTTCGTAAGCAATGATCAAACCAGAGGGATCAGGTTTGTGATAAGGGCGGTGCACCACTGCTGTCGCCATTGTCTTGATGAGCACATTAATGAGGAGATGGAGCGGCTCAGCAGGTGTTGGGGGATGAGAAATGCAGGCTGGTGTGTATAGCGCCTCAGGTTGTCTGTGATCAAATCTTGTAGCTGCTGTCTGTTTTTGAGCTTTAGGACCAGATCACTTTGTAAGGGAATCAGCTTGCCTTAAAGAGCGACGTTAAGGGATCTGGCTTGGCATTCTGTGCAAGAGGAAGCGGTGCCGCCTTCTGGTGTGTATGGCGCTTAAGCTATCTATAATTAAGTTTTGTATCTGCTCTCTGTCTTAAAGGCTGTAGGACCAGATCACTTCATAGGGAAGAAATGCACATGTAGAAGGATAGGGTAGAGGTTGGCAGGCACAAGGATGTGCCAGCAGCTGAAGCAGAGCCGTCATGCCTTAATGAGGACTGGAATCACGATAAGAAGAGACGTCGGAAATGGCTGACGAGGGAGAGGACAAGGTGCCTTCGTGACAGGCAGACCCACCGCTTCAATGAGTATAAGACAGATAAGTTTGAAGAGTGGCCTTCTCTTTTTGGACTTAGAAATCGCTTTGTGAAGTTTGGATTGTCTCTTGTATGTAGTAAGAGACACTGACATGTGAGGAAGAAAAAGAGCTTTGGAAATGGAATGAAGACACTGGACTTCAAACCAGGATGGACTGGAGATGGATGCACCTGCTGTTACATTGTACAGTAGGAAAAATGAATGGAAACAGGGTTGATTCGTTGCTGGGACAGAATGGTTGCTGCTGTTGTATTCTTGTTCCTTGTTTCAGCGTCATGAGCTTGTACAAACAATCTAGCCTGGGATGTTGACACATTGCAGTCAATGTGGAACTAGCTTAGTAGGTAGAGGAAACCAGTGAGAGTTAGATAGAACTGTTTGGAAACAACAAGAAGGGATGATGTGGATGGGGCAGAAAAACCAACATCTGTTTGGGTTTGGATCTGATTCTCAGGGTGCTCTCAGCATGTGAACCACTGAGGTTCACAGTTGATGGGAAAAAGAGAGCTGTCAGGGTGTGTAAATTGAGACCTGTAGAAGGGTTGAGAGCTGTCTTGGGCAAATGGCTACACCTGGGAAAAGTGGAGTGTGAAGCATCTGTCATTGGCAAGAGAGGGACTGATAAAAGGGCTGATTATATCTTGTGTGACCAAGGTTGATTTCAATGCTGGGTGCACTGGATGCTTGGCTGAATGCGCATTGCATTGCATCATAGACATGCTACAGTGGAAAGAGTGAGGAACCTACTCACCCTGAAAGAAAGAGAGAGGGAGAGAGAAAAGGACATAAGGGAGAGAGCTGACCAGCAAGAGGGGATGGAGAGGAATGGATGATTGGGGCGGTAAGATAAAGAAAGCATGAACCCATGAAGGGCCAAACTGGTGGGCCTGCAACTCATGGCAGATCTGAGTTGCCTCCTTCCAAATTGTGATCTTATTACAAAGGGGATTCCACTTGTTGCTGACCAAGGGAGCTGCCCACAAGGGCAGTGGTCATCACTGACGTAGGGCTGGTTGCATCACTGAAGACAGCATGGTAACATGGCTGGTGCAGTGTACCAGGGAGAGGATGTCGTGTAGAAGTAGAACCACGGGTGAAAACAATACAGACTCCCCATCCATGTCTTCTCTTCCGCTGCGGCGTGGATGAGGATTGTGTGAACTCTGATCATGAAGGACCTGAGGGAAACCCACACCGAGTGACGATGGTTGGATCACCTGAGAGGAGAGCTCCTTTCCTTCCCTCCAATTGACCTGGGGAGGAGCACAACTAGACTTGCACAGAAGGGGATTCACGCCCCTTCTTTTCACACTATAGAGCAATGTGCTTCTCATGAGGTGTGACACCCAACATTATTACATTCATTTCTGTTCTCAATGCTTGTGCCAGCCTAGGAGCCCTGGAAAAAAGTATCGAGGTCCATGAGCTGACATCATTCTGGACACTGCCTTTGTCGATATGTATGCCAAGTATGGGAGCTTGAACGATGCCAGACAAGTTTTTGACAAAACGTCTCAACAAAATGTGGTCTCATGGAGTGCGATGATGGAGGCTTTTGAGATGTATGAGCAGATGATACGGGAAGGCATAACGCCCAACAAGGTCACGCTCATTTCCATTCTCAATGCATGTGTCAGCATAACAGCCCTGGAGGAGGTCCATGCTGACATCATCAAAGATGGAGTTGCCTCATATATCTCTATAGAAAATGCACTTTTTAACAGGTATGCCAAATGCGGCAGCTTAAAGGATGCACGGGATGTGTTTGACAACATGACTGAGCAAGATGTGGTATCATGGAGCGCAATCCCAGCGCAATGTCGATCGCAGGATGTGGAGGCTTTAGATATCTATGAGCAAATGATACAGGAAATGGTGACACCCAACAACGTTACGTTCATTTGTGTTCTCAAGGCCTGTGTCATTCTCTTCGACCAGTAGATGCCAATTTAGACGCTGCTCCATGACAATGCTGGGGGGTTTGAGGCTGCAGTGTCAAGCAATCAACTGCTTGTAGGATAAGCAAGTTGATTCTTGTCATATGATCATGTCGGGGCTCTCTCTAGCAGCATTGTTGACTGAGCTTATGCCTAAGTCACCTGCATGATTCCACAATGGTGCTAGCCACATAGAATCTTGCAGATAGAATTAGGGTAAGTGACGGTGGTCCATGGGTTTGCCCACAACTCGCACTAACTGTTGAGGGCAGATGTGGGCACCTGCATTGAACAATGCCTTGGAGAATCGCCTGTCAACTGACTTTTCAGCCTTTTGTCGGTGAGGGGTTGACGTAGTTGACCTACTTTAGGGTTTTGGAGTTGTTCAATCTATTTTTTTCTCTCTTGCAGTCATGTGAGAAATGTTAGTGCCTCCCAAGTGTATGCAAGGTGTCCAGACTTGAGTCTAATTGGTTTCCAATGCTAATTTGCTGCAGACAGGGTCATTATGCAGTCACCTGTGGTTCAAGATTAGCATTTAGTCTCCAGGCAGCTCTACCTTGCAACGATGCCTTCCACTAGCATTTCCCTTCCTTGTGTAGATCACTGGTCGGGCCCCTACTCGCAACATCACTCCAATCAGCAGCATAGCTCTTCAGTTACAGATCAAACGCAGAGTGCTTTGTGGAGTAGGAGGGTTCAATCATGCAACAAGCAAGATTATAGCAGTTTTTCAAGTAGAGTGTCTCTGTCATTGGCCAAGCTCCATGGTCGAAACCAATTGAAAATTTAAAAATATCATATAAAGAACATTCATAATACAAATCTGTCAGTTGTATCAAAACCTCCCGTTCATTTGTATTCTCGTGCATGTGCCAGCCAAGTAGCCCTGGAAAAAGGCAAAGAGGTCGATGCTGACATCACCCAAGCTAGGATTGCCCGAGATATCATTCCGGAGACTACTCTAGTTGACATGTATGCCAAATGTGGGAGTATGAAGGATGCATTCTCAGCGTTTGACAGAATGGCTAAACAAGATGTGGTAGCCTCAGCAACAATCCACCATTTTTTTGAAAAACAAAGAAACACATGATGTATGTAACACTCTGGGGTTAACCCACCCCTTTTTATGCTTCCAAACTCTGGGGATGCTGAAGAGGAGGGACCAGCAAGATTTCAGCCCTCTTTCCTTTGAAAAATAAAAATAATATGGTAGCTTCGGCAACACTCCGCCATTCTTCTTCCGGAAAACAATGACATATGGGATGTACCATGGGGATGACCCACCCCTTTTTGTGAAAAATTGAACGTAGTTCTCAGAATTCGTCGCTAGTAGTGCGGAGCAACGCGAAGCCCTAGTGCATTGTTAATACTGAATATAGACAACCAGCATGTAGCCCAGTGGTAATGGGCACATACCACGTTGGATGTGGTTGTGGGTTCAAACCACCGTCTGGTGTGTCATAAATGTGTCCACCTTCCTGCTGGAAGGTGTCGCGCGGCTTTTACTCACCCATCCCTTCGCTATCTGAGGTGGGAACTCCAAGATAGAAGAGTTGGAAATCTCTAAGCACTCAGCCCGCTCAGAACAATCAGTCATGACCTACAGCTAATGTATCATGGGGGTGTTTCCTATTTGTACTCCTTCCCGCATTCATGTTAGCGAGTTACCTTACTATCTGTAATTAAGTATCAGTTTGCTTCATAAATCTATCAAGTTCCATCCATTCATTCCACAGCTTCACTCAGGTCTCTCTACACAGTGTGAGTATGAAGTATGTATCAGATTAATATCTATCAAGTATCAGGCTGAAGCCATGGTGTCTCTATTATGCTCTACATTACAACTCTACTTCTTGCATTCAGCAAGTATCAACAGATCGTTCTCCTCCTACTCCGTGCTCTCCCTCTTTCTGCTCGCAGATGCGCTCTCCGCTTCCTTTCCAAGTTGTGAACCCCCCCCCCCCCCCCCCCCCCCCCCCAGCCCCCGAAGTCCTTCCAGAAGTGATCTTCCCCCAGAAGTGATCCCCTCAGATGTCCCCGCTTCCCGCTTTATCTCTTTACTAGCCGTTCTAACCGCTTTCCTAACTAACCGTTATCTCTGTAGTACACGTTCCTTTTCAGATGTCGTTCCCCCACAATCGTTCCCTGCCAATGGTAACTATTCCCCAGTTGTGCCGAGCTGTGACTGGCTGTATCAGGCTGTGGCAGGCTGTGACTGGCTGTGTCGGGCTGTGTAGGGCTGTGCGAAGATGTGGCGGCTGTGTCGGGCTGTGTTGGACTGTGTCGGGCTGTGTCGAGCTGTGACTGGTTGTGCGACTGTGTCGGGCTGTGTCGGCTGTGTTAAGTTGTGACTGGCTGTGCGACTGTGTCGGGCTGTGACTGGTCTATGTAAAAAATAAGGGTACCGTTTGGAACCCATAAAAATGTCTAAGTCCCAGACCCTACAGAACTCATAAAAGTGCCTTAAGTCCCTGGCAGTCCTCTAACATTACCCCTTCCCCTCTCAAAAAGCCGTGTCCTCACGGTTTACTGTTTGGGATTAGCAAACCTTTGTGAGCGAGCACCCTTCTGACATTGAGAGTCTTGTGAAGGACTCTGTGTGCGAGCCCGAGGTCTGTCACTGGTTGATGGAGATGATTGAACACTACCTGGATATGTCAGTCCCTCTGGAGGCTGATATCGAGGTAATCTTCCAGGCATAGGAGACCCCCGTCGCTTCTTCTCTGCCATCTGAATTGCATAGTCCTCTGCCATGTCAAAAGAGTCCGCTGAAGAAACAATAGTATCAGAATCCTCGTCCCCCCTGAGATGTTTTAATGGTCGAACTCTAACTGGAATTTTCTGGGGCATACAATGTTGTCCCACCATGTCTGGAAGTTTAAACTGTAAAACTTGTTGTAAGCGTTGAATTGCAAAATTGGTGAAGACCCTGAGCTCCTTGTCTGTCCAGGTGAGTGGGGTACCAATGACTTGTGAATTGTGCAAGTATTTCCATGCCTCATGTCCCTTAAAGAAAATATCGTCAGGGCCGAATTTCTATGTTGACAAATTGTTCCAGGCCGCATGAAACCATGAATGAATCTGAGAATCCTTTTGCATCATAACTTTTGCCTCATATAGGTACATATGAGGTGGCACTGAAGGTAAGACCCAATGATCCCCACTGGAATAACTCAGAAAGCGCGTTTGCATCTTCTGCTGCTCAATGTGATAACGTGCCAGAAAACAAGCAGCGTAGTATAACCCGCAGCCCATGACAATACTTGCTACCTCTTTGGTCTTGGTATAAATGAATCCATGTACAACTTGGAAGACAATTAATTCCTTCAACATGGTACTTGCCTCATGCCAGTACTGCGCAAAGTGATGATCCTCAATAGGTCGATTGTTCGGAAGAACTTTAGTCCTAGTTGCCACTGGCAGCCAAATGCGCATGATTTGATAGTAATGTGCCAACGACTGCGGATGACTAAATTCCTTCCAAGCCAAATCCAACACAATGGGAATTTGGTTGAAGGGCATAATCACAGCCCGACTGTACTCCCGTGCAGCAGGAGTTTTAGGTGGGTTAAAAGCAGCATTCCCCCATACCTCAGGCTGTGGTGGCTGTGGTGTGGCTGTAGTAACAACAGGGTCAGCTACTGGCACAGTGACTTGTTGTGGTGTTGGTGGCACTGGCTATTGTACCATTGGCATCTCCTGCACCCCTTGCGAAGAAGACTGAAAAGCCAAAGTTCTGGCTTGTAAATAAGAAGCCATCAGTTGCTCCTCAGGTACAAAGACTCTTTTGTCAATATTTGATGTCAGGTCCTCCACCTGAGTCTGCAGGCCGTCTACATCCTCTTGTAGCTCCGCTATCCTACTATAGACATTGTCTATAGTAGTTGTGACAATGTTCTGCACTTGCAGTCTGAGCTCATTCATCTCGCTTTGGATGAGCTTTCGTGGTGCTTTGCCTTCCACCGGCCCTTGTGCTAACCAGACCTGCATAAGGAGGTTATCCACCAAGTTGCTTGTGGCACCCCTGAGAGTCTGTTCCTCTGTGAGCCTGTACACATCTATCTGCTGCTGTAAAGCCTCCATGCGCTTCGCATGAGGTTCAACCAAATTCGCATATGCAGCAGCTAGATTATTGGCTTCCTTCCAATCCTTGTTAGCCACAGAGAGTTCATTTCTATTGGACATGAGCGTTTGTTGCAATTCCAGGATGTACCTCTCTTGGTCAGCTTCAATCTGCCTGTATTGCTTGAAGGTATTCTCATTGCGACAGATTGTATTCTTCATATCGACAATGAGTTTCGCTTGCTCGACATTCTCTGCCTCTGCCTTCGTACATCTTTCCGCTTGATTGTTAACTTCTAATGTAGTGTGCTCAAGCGTAGTTGTGAGTGTAGCACATTGTATGGCCATCCTGTCATGCACTGTCTGTAACTCCGTATGTAGTGCATTCACTTCTTGCAACTTGCTTTCATGCTTCACCTGCATTTGGTATAGCTGTTGCTTATGTGCTTCGTGCAACTGGTCTTGCGCGAGGCCTGCCTCAATCAATTGTTCCTTGGCCAATTGCAAAGCAGCCTTTGTACTCTCTAAGTCTTGCTGTATCTTGAGAGTGACCTCCTCATTGACCTTGTTTGCACACTCAGTGGCAAGTCAAGCCTCAAACTCCTTCCTGAGTTCCTCCCTCAAAGCTTCCAATTGGGTAGTTGGAACATGGGATTTGACATAAGTGCCCAACAAATTAAGTGTCATGCTTATGGAACTCATAAGCATGGCCTGTTGAGGGTCATCATGGTGAGCTTGCGGCTGTTCTCCCTGATCCTCAACAGTGTGATGCCTCACGAACCATTCAGGCCATTGCCCCACCAGATTTTCTTCCTAAACCACTTCATCCGTCACATGTGTTGCAGTGTCTTGACATTCTACCTATGGTACCTCCGTCACAGGTGTGTGTATTATATGCACAGCAGGGTTTCCCCTGGACAACCGCTGCACCTCTGCAATCATTGTTTCCCTGACCAAACCAGAATTTTCATAGAGAAGGTCCCCCTTCTCAATTTCTGCCACCACCTGTTCTGTAGTGGGGATATCTAACCCTTCTTTCTCCAAATCAATTATTTGTGGTGGAACTGCATGGACAACTTGTGGTAACTCTGTGACAAGCCGATCATGTGGCTGTGATGGCTGTGATACTGAAGTAACTTCCTCTTCCCTCTCTGAAGGCCCTGCTTCCAATAATAGCAGCTCTCTGTGCTGCTGTGCCCCTTCCTGCACAAGAGCTTGGGAAACATTATCATGCGGTTTCCGTGAAGCCAGTGGATCCGCCACTACAGTCTTTCCCCGCCTCTGTCTCTTAGACTGGGGTTGCCCTGCCAGTCCACCCTCACTGTGTGAAGAGCCTTGCTCTTCCATTGCAGTGGTTTCGGCCTCAAACACTCCCATCTCCTTTCTTTCCCGAGCATCAAGTATGCAAGAATCAAGAATTATTTGAGCAATGATTGACCCAGACACTATGATAGGAGACTTTGCGGCAGTGCCCTGTAATCTTTTCATCTCCTCTACCAGTACGTTGTATATTATGTCTGCCAATGCTACCTCTTCTCCTCTTAGGGCTTTGAGTATTTCCTCTGTAAAGGATCTGCTTAAATACTGTTGGTTCTGTTTCATGGCAAGCAGAACGTTCAATACCTGGCCTACCTCCCTTAGCCCTGGGTACACGGCCTTGGTACAAGCATAACCCTGAGTTTTAAAGAAACTCCCTTCTTGGAATAAGTCCCCTATTTGCAGTCTTGCCTTGTGCTCCTCCACATGCACCTGACCTGATGGCAATTCAAACAATTGCTGTAGGTATAGGGGAGTAATTTCTAATTCAACTCCCTTCACCGTTGTTGCTCCTGTCCTAGGCTCAAAGTTCTGCAAGAATTGTAACATATACTGCCTATGGTGCAATGTCCAATCTTTGCTTTGCAATCCTTCTAATCGCAGCTCCTTCAGTAACTGTACCGCCTGTGGAGTAGCAATCGTTTGTTTCTGCAGGATTGTGGTGCTCTTCACCCTGATTTCTTCCATTCCTCTCACTCTCTTCATTCTAGACCCATAGAAAGGTTTTGGCTGTAACAATTGAAGAAATGCTTGCAGGGCACAAAGCATAAACGTATGGTTGCCACAAAATGCTATGGGTAATTTCTTGTAAGCCTGCGGGGCTTGCAAGCATCGATTAAGAGAAAAGATACTCTCTGTTCTTCTATCCCCGTGCCACTGCGTAAGTAGTATCGCGAGCGTATAGTCTGTTAGTTCCTCCATAGCTTCAAAGCTATAGCATTGATGGTCTGTCCCGTCGTGACGCCCGTTACTTGGAACGACGCCGACTCTTGCGCTTAAAATTCCTCCATTTTCTTGATTCTGCTTCTGGCTTTTGATTGGCTGTAACTGCTGTGACTGGATTTTAGATTTCATTTCCTTCCATGGATTTTCTACTCTGGACTGTCCACTAGGATAGCACATGTGACATGGATTTCGCTTTTCAGTACTTTTTAAGGGTTCCGTTACCCTTTCCCCGTATGCATTAATGGGCCCATAATAAGTTAATGTGTCGGGTAGGTACTTTGACGGCCAATTTTGTCTTTTTCTTTGATGACAGTTGCCTTTGCAATCCATGTCCGGCTGTGTGTCTCGCCCTAGCGTCCACGTGTCCATTTCTACACGTGCTTTCGTCCACTTTTCCACTGGTCACTCTCCGGATGTTAACCCACGTCCACCTGTCACTGATCCTATGGATTGTGTAACCCTAGTAGGCTGTGTTGTGATGTGACAGGCTGTGTCATACTGTGGTACAAGAATTCCACTGGAAGTAAAGCTTCCATACCATAAACTAATTGGAATGGTGTATACTTAGTGGTGATTTTATATGAAGTCCTGTATGACCACAAAGCTGTCAGCAGCTTTGTACCGTTCTGTTTGCATTGACTATCTTAGCCAAAATAATACATAGTATTTTGTTGGTAGCCTCTGCCTGCCCATTACCCTGTAGGTAATATGTTGTACTCTTCTTATGCACAATCATGAACTCTTTAGTCAATAATTCAATGGTCTCATTAATGAAGTGACTTCCCTGATCACTGATAAATTCCAAGGGACAGCCAAATCGTGTAAGTATGTTCTCATACATGAACCTTGCTGTGGACTTGGCTATGTTGTCCCTCAAAGCTTTAGCTTCCACCCACTTCGTAGTATAATCAGTGGCTGTAATTATGTACTTGTTCTGTGTATTCTTGGCCGGTGGGTTAATTGGTCCAACAAAGTCTAGTCCCCATTTCTGAAATGGTTCCGTAGGCATTGTAGGATGCAAAGCCATCTTCCCATATCTCTGCAAAGGTCCTAGCCTCTGACATTCATCACAACTCTGACAATACTTATGTATATCTTTGAACAAAGTAGGCCACCAGTAACCTGCATGTAGTATCTTCCTACTGGTAGTCTCTTCTCCAAAATGACCTCCTGCCACTCCTTTATGACCTTCCTCCAAAACTTTATTAACTTCATGGTGGTATAAGCATCGCTTCAGCACTCCATCTGGTCCTAGCTTATACATTCTGCTCCCTACCATAGTGTAAGGTAGAGCCTTGATAGCAATTCTCTTTCTCTGCTCCTTTCCATAACTTGGTGGGCACTGACCATGAGCAAGGTAGTATCTGATTGGCCACTGCCAATCTAACCAGTCATCTGCACTTCCCTGCACCTCCACTGCAAATAGACTCGCATCTGGTAATTGATCATCTACTACCGTGGCTGGTTCTCCTGTTGATAACCGTGACAAGTGATCCGCCACAAGATGCAGCCTCCCAGGCTTGTAAACAACCTCGAACTCAAACTCATGCAAGATTATCAACCATCTTGCTATTCTTCCGGTTATTAGAGGTTTGTTTACCAGGTATATCAGAGCTTGGTGATCCACATAGAACATAAACTTCTTGCCCAACAGGTAATGCCTGAATTTCTTCACTGCATAGATCATTGCCAATGCTTCTCTTTCCGTTGTGCTATAATTTCTTTCGGCATTGTTCATCAATCGGCTAGCATAGTACACAGATGAATCTATCCTTCCTGTAACATTTTGGGCTAACACTGCTCCTAGTGCTTCTCCAGAAGCATCACAGTGAACATGAAATATTTCCTGCCAGTGAGGATTAATCAGCACAGGTGTAGTTGTTACTGACAATGTAAGTTCTTTAAAAGCCTGTTGACATTCAGGTGTCCATGCAAACACTGCATCTTTCTTCAGAAGTTTGCTCAATGATGCTCCTATCTGTTCATACCGTCTGACAAATCTTCTGTAAATTGGTTTGCCCAAGGAATCTCCTTAGACTCTTAACATTCACTGGTGGTGGAGAGGCTTTAATGGCCTCTGTTTTCCTGGGATCCACAAGAAGTCCCCTCTTACACACAATGTGTCCCAGAAGCACCCCTGAGTTCACACAGAAAGTACACTTCTCTGGATTCAGGCCCAGACCTCTCATCCTGCATCTGGCCAGACATAACTCCAATTTATGCAAGTGCTCATTCTTAGAGCTGTACACACTGAAATCATCCAAGAACACCTGCATGAAATCTATCCAGATACTCATGAAAAGATTCACTTATCACTCTCTGAAAGGTTGCTGGTGCATTACAAAGTCCAAAGGGCATGACTTTGTATGCATAAGCACCCCAGTCTGTGATGAAAGCTGTCTTTCCTTGGTCTTCTTCTGCCACTTGCACTTGATTATAACCACTGAAGCCATCAATGAATGAGTACATCTCATGGCCTGCCACAGTGTCCAATACTGCTTCTGTGAATAGCAAAGGGAAATGATCTTTCTTCGTACAAGCATTCAGCTTCTTGTAGTTCACACAAACTCTTAGTTTACCATTCTTCTTGGGAACTATCACAATGGGTGATAACCAAGTTGTATACTCTATTGGGTATATAAACTTAGCCTCAGCCAACTTCTTGATCTCTTCTCCAACCTTCTGTGCATAGTTGGGATTCATTCTGTACCTTGCCTGCTTGATTGGTACCGATCCTCATTTCAGTTCAATCTTATGCTGACGGATCTCAGGTGGTATCCCTTTTAGATCCTCGTAGCTCCAAGCAAATACATCTTTGTATTTGATGAACAAACTCTTAGCTTCTTCAAAGAATCCTGGCTCCAAATCAGCTCCTACCTTCACCATCATTGGTTCCTCTTTAGTTCCCACATTCACTTCCCTCACCTGCTCATCAGCTGTGATTGTCCAACCAGTCACCACTTCATCCTGTAAACTCACAGTGGCTGGTTCCTCTAGGATTTCCATTTCTCCTTCTCTTTTTTCATAGAAATGTGATGGGTAACTGCTGGTTTCCTCTTCAATTGGTGTTGCTGACACTACACCACAGCAGATACCTCTTAAACAACTTAGGCCTTCCAGCCGCATCTCTGCAACCTGCTCCCATTCTGGGTGTGCAGCAAACAGGGTAGCTTCCTGCTCCTCATCCAGTCCTCCTCTCCAGTCATACTCTCTGACCCCTCGAGGTCTTCTCGTAGCAGGTAATCTACTAGATTTCTTTGTGGTAATTTGTATCTCGTGCATCCCATTATGCACGGTTGGTAACTGAGAATTCCAGTCATGGAATACCCTGGCCTGTTTCAGCCACGGACGTCCCAATAATAAGGAGTAAGCCTCCATGACTTCATCCATCTTCAACACAGTTACTGTGATCATAAAGATCATCTTCTGTATCTGTATCTTAACTCCTCTTATCAATCCCAATGGCTGTACACTCCTTTGATCTGCCATTGTTACTGTAAATGGGGCTGGTTTCATGTTACTTAGACCAAGTTTTTTTTTTAATTGGTCTGTCATGATATTTACTCCAGAGCCTCCATCTATCAGTACATCAGTTAGTTCTGTGCTTCCAATTCTCAATTGGATTACTGGCATAGAATCATCAAAGTCCATGACTGTTTCTCGCCCTTCCGGCTTCACATTATAACTGGTCACTTGCTGTTCAGGTCTGTGTTTCCTGTCTCCTGGGCAATTCGATTGATTGCTTGATACAGCCTGTGTCTACAATAAGGTGCCACAGCCAATAGCTGTCCAATGGTAATCTCTGCTTTGGTCTGGCATATTACTTCAGCCAAAGTCCCTTCATTACTTTGCATGTCTGCAGCTTCTTTCTTCCTTTCATCCTCACTCACTTCTTCTTCTCCATCAGAATAAGAGGAATCTGCCACAGGAATATCAGTACTCTTCTGCATTTCCCTTATGGTATCTGCCACTTCCTTGTGCAGTTCCTTCTCATCTCTCCAAGCCTCATCATCTTCAGGCATATCACTGCCACCTTCATTATCATCATCTTCCTCAACTACTGGAGGTATTAGTTTGGCTTTGCTTCTTGTTACTATCATTGTACTTACTTCTGGTACAACACATGGCCTAACCATGTGAGCTGCCACCACTGGGCCCTCATTCACAGGAGCTCTCATCTCATTCTAGTGTCTAATCCAGAACAAACAGGCTGCCTTGCGATGTCCTGGCTGATTACAATAGTAACACAGTTCTTCACCATTGGGTCCTCGCCCTTGGTTTGCTCTTGGATTATTTCTGTAATCCTGATTCCCTGGCTGGTAATTCCCCTTTGGATTACCCTGATAGTTGCCTCTGGAATTTCCTTGGTAATTCCCTCTTGAATTACCTCTCCCTTCCATGCCATTGTTATAACCACCAGGCCTACCATAGTGGTCCTGATCATTGTTTCTTCTTGGCTGGGGCTGCACTTGATGCACCCTTACTTGCCTAGGTTCTCTTGCAGCTGTCCTTCTATTGTAGTAACAATTCTCAGTAGAATGGTTATCCATTTTACAGATAGTACAGTGTTTCTCCTTCATGTGGCATTCAGTGGTGGTATGGCCTTCATTCTGGCACTTTGCACATCAAACACCCTTCCTCCAATGTGTTACAGCCTCTGTGGCATACTTCTTCAAGATTTCTTCTAATCTTTTCTCATAGTTATCCCTCTTCAACTTCTCCTTTATCTTACTCTTCCTTTTTAGTTCTTGCTCTTCTTCTTCATCTGACTCATCCTTAGAGTCCTCATCATCCCTTTTCTCTCTCCTGAGCATTCCCAATTGCTCAATTCTATTTGCAGTTTCAAATGCCTCCTCCACTGTATTATGGGTAACATATCCACTTTCTTTTGCAACTCTGGTCTTAGTCCACTCACAAACCAAGTCTTCTGTAAACCTGGTGCTGGTACAGCAGCCAGCTTTTTCATCATCAATTCCATCTTTTCCATATACTCCTCAACAGTTTCATGCTTCTTTTGCTTTAACTGTTGTAAACTTCCATACACTTCATCCTCAGTTTTACTTGTCCTGAACCTATTTCGGAATGCTGTATTCAAGCCATTCCAGGTTAGAAAATGATTATCAGGGAATCTTGCATACCATTCACTTGCTTTCTTGATAAGTGAACAAGGAAACAATCTCATCTTGGCATCATCGCCATTCTCATTGTTCACTATACACATTTGCTCAAATTGGCTAATGTGTACATCGGGATCCCCTTTTCCTGAATATATTGGAAAAGGTGGTTTTGCCCGTGTTGGTTGTAACGCCATCTGTGGCCCTACCTTCTGCCCACTGACAGGTGCTGGTCCTTCAAGACCTGTTGTTGTTGTGGTGGATCTTCCACCAAGTGGTGGCCCTTGAGTACTCCCTGCTACTGGCCCCACGATATTCACAGTATTCCCAGCTCCAGTTGCACTACTTCCCACACTCCCTGTCCCCCCAGAGCCAGATCCAGGCAGCCCGCCTGATCCCCCTGTCGCAGATCCACGGTCAATCTGGTTGTGAGTGTTGGAGTTAAGGAAAAGATGTTGACAAATGACTTCCTCGTAAGATGAGGGCTCTCATTTGATGAGGTATGGCCTCAACCTGCCCCATGCTTTCCATATTGCTTTCCATAGCGGAGAGCTAGGCTCTTTATGCTTGAAACCATTAACAATCCAACGAACTGAGCTTGACCATTGGGCATTTTTCAGGGGGAGCTTTGAAGGATATGCCTCAGAACCAGTGGTTTCCACCAAGAAGAATGGGGTCCCAATAGTCTCAAGATCCATTTTCCAAGTAAGGCGTCTATTTGGTTGGCTGGATCCAAGATACCAAGCCCCCCTAGCTTTCTTTTGCTGCAGATTTGGGCCCAAGAAATTGCAGGTCTGACGTGCTGAGTATTGGAGCTTGCTCCCCAAACAAAATTTCTTATGATTCTCCTCATTTCTTTTAAGTAGGCTGGGGATGGGCTCCACACAGATACAAAGTACCAAATGCTGGCCATAATAACCTGGTTGGCTATCAGTGCCCTTCCAGTTAGAGCCGACACCTTCGTTGGCCTGTGATCCAAGTGCTCCACTTGATCCAGGTCCAACGGGTTGGGATGTCCTGGTTGTAGTCCTAACCTCAGCTGTTGGGTCTACTTCTTCATACTCTTCCTCTTCCAATTTCTTCTCTCTATTTTCATCCTCCAAGTTCTGCCCTTGGGTTTCTTCTTCACTCATGTAACTCAACTGCAATGGTGTTGGAGAGTCTGAACTCTCCATTGGCTCTGCCACATCCTCTCCTCTTTCTTCACATTCCACTTCAGAAACTGGAGTTCCTGCTTTTGGTGTCCATGCCAACTCTTATCAAAGATTTCTGTCAAATTTTTTATCCAGGGATGTACCTCAGATCTTTCACCTCGTGATTGATCTTCTTCCCGTACCAATTCCCTTAATCTTTCTTGCAAAGAAAAAGAAGGAGTGGCATCCAACTCTAGTTCTTCCGGTATGGGTGATGTAGTCTCTGATCTTAATGGTGTGAGAGGTCCAGATGATTCCCCTATGTCTATTCCTCTCTCCCAAAGATATGGATAATTAGCTTTCAGATAGCTTTCTCTTTTTGCTGAATATCTCTGGCGTCTAGCTTCTCTTTCATTACTCATGTCCCATGTCTTTCATTTCTTTTAATGTGACAATAACCAAAACTCTCTTCTGTAATATCTCTCGTATATGCCTGGGTTTCTTTCAAGCTTCAATGCACCCTTGGCTATACTAGAAGTCTCCGTTACCATATAACCATATGGCAAACAAGTCTGGAAAGCTGTTCTTGGTGTGAGTTTGATCCACAAAATATCCTTTGGAATCCAATTCTTTACCAGTACAAGCTCTTCATGCATATGAGTATAAACATTCACCTTTCTTTCCGTCCTTCCAGAAGTGATCCTCTTCCCCCAGAAGTGATCCCCTCAGATGTCCCCGCTTCCCGCTTTATCTCTTTACTAGCCGTTCTAACCGCTTTCCTAACTAACCGTTATCTCTGTAGTACACGTTCCTTTTTCAGATGTCGTTCCCCCACAGTCGTTCCCTGCCAATGGTAACTGTTCCCCAGTTGTGCCGAGCTGTGACTGGCTGTATCAGGCTGTGTAGGGCTGTGTAGGGCTGTGCGAAGCTGTGGCGGCTGGGTCGGGCTGTGTCGGGCTGTGTCGAGCTGTGACTGGCTGTGCAACTGTGTCGGGTTGTGTCGGCTGTGTTAAGCTGTGACTGGCTGTGCGACTGTGTCGGGCTGTGTCGGCTGTGTTAAGCTGTGACTGGCTGTGTGACTGTGACGGGCTGTGTCGGCTGTGTTAAGCTGTGACTGGCTGTGTGACTGTGACGGGCTGTGACTGGTCTATGTAAAAAATAAGGGTACCCTTTGGAACCCATAAAAATGTCTAAGTCTCAGACCCCACAGAACTCATAAAAGTGCCTAAGTCCCCGGTAGTCCTCTAACAGAAGGCAGTAGTCCTTCGGGGTCAAGTGACACCATAAGTTACGTTCCCTTCGGGAGGCGTCATATTTTACTTTTACTGAATATAGTATTTTTTCCATAATTTATTAATTATTTACAATTATTTAACAGATGTCCAGATTTCATCATTTTGTCCATATTTACTTAAAATGGTGTTTTTTTTTTGTCATTGTTGAATTGTCATTTTTTGGCTTTATCGGATATAGGGTCGCTATAGAGTAATCCGGCGGAAATACATCCCATTTCTTAATGTTTTGACGACCAATTCATGCTCATAATCATATATAATTTATATTGTGGGCTCACCGCTCATGCTTTAGCGTCCCTGGTACGGCAATGTCGACTTGGCATTGACAACC
This sequence comes from Takakia lepidozioides, assembly GCA_030704615.1. NCBI lineage: Eukaryota > Viridiplantae > Streptophyta > Takakiopsida > Takakiales > Takakiaceae > Takakia > Takakia lepidozioides. The sequence continues at coordinate 48,844,469 of CM060733.1, read as the reverse complement.
TCGACCAATTAGTGCTAATTTTAAAGAATGGGCTGGATGGCGTGCTGATGCATTGCAAGGTGGTTGAGCAAGGGATGAAGGATTTCTTTTTGGCAGAAGACAATGCAAGGAGGACCTCATTGTAGATGCTGGCATGTTTGACAATCAGGCTTACAATCAGTTTTCTTTTAACAAAGCTAGCTTCACTTTGCGTACTAAATTCCGCAACATTATTATATAATGCAAAGTTTGAATTTTGCAAAAAAATATTTACTTTGTGAAGTATGCTTCTTAATTAAAGGAATATTAATGATTTTTTGGTTATTTCAATTTTAATTATTTATATCCGGGTTTATAACTGGCTGGTATTATGATGGGAATACCCGTCCACAAAGAAAGAATCATACTATCATTAAGAACGGACGGATATTAGAATTAAGTGAATATTCCAATACTATGGAACTGGCTGGCCATTATAAAAAAGCATGATACTGGGGACACTCCATCGTCATTCACAGTACTCAAGTTTGCAGGTCTGCCAATCATAATGTCGTTCCTCGACGTGAGCTCCTAACAAAGATCAATATCATGGCTAATTCATGGCAGAAGATGGCGGTTCTAGCTTTGCTCTTTATGTCGGCAATGCTCAATAGAGCCCAAGCACAAGTGAGTAAGCGTCTCCAAAAGTTGAAAATTGTTACATCCTCCCTCATGTGTGTGTGTGTGTGTGTGTTTTTCTTTTTCTTTTTCCAAGTGAAAGGGGAGGAAGCCCATGTTAACTTGTGTGTTATGTGTTGTTGATCTTTGACTAGTACCAGTGTAAATTAATGAACTATGAATCATTATTATTGCTTATCGTACGTTTGGAGTTCTAATATGCTCCACGAACTTGTGATTGTCCAGTGCTCCTCATCTTTCAGTCTTCGGCAGCTACTTGCTGATCAAAATACTTTTCGTTGGTGAATTTTAGTACGGTGCTTCCATGGCAAGATTTTGCAGTCATCTTCATGTCTTGTAGTAGATTCTCAATAATCATCCTGTCCATTGTTGTGGGTGCTTTTGGAGTTGAGAGTCATAGATATAGATTATGGTTCTTCAGGTATCAGGTTAAAGTCAGACATCTATAACCGGCTGATATAAAAACTATCAAATATCCGTGCAACACTAGTAGATACCAGTGTTGGACTGGTATCACAAAAATATGATACCAGACTGGTCCTGGTATCACAAAGGCCTATATCTCCCAAGACTGGTATGGTCCCAGTATTGGGGTAAGGGGGCCGGGTAGGGTATAGGAATATGAACAATAATGAAATTTTGTGGATGTATAGTAGTAGGGTATCAATATTGGTTTTTTTTTCATCTCATATGGGGGGAATATGAATACTGCCCAGGTTAGGTATATAGAATAATTTGAATATTCAAGAGAATATTCAATAACCTGAAAAAAAAAAAAAAAAACCTTCACACTGAAAATAAAAATTGACCTTCACCGATCCTACTCAAGACCAGAGATAGACTACTTAAAAAAAAGAAACCCCAGAATTGAGCCCCCAAACATACTTGAATTGTGATTATTGCCTCATGTTGTGCTCAGACTGGGCACCAGTAACTGTAACATTCAATGACATGCATAGTTCCTTTACCTCCAATTTACATTTGAAGCAAAGAACTTCCCTTAGCTATTTCAGCACTGATCCACACCCACCCCAAAGTTTGCATGCCTTTTTAATTGAACGGAATAATTCCCTTGCCCTAACTCCACACATACACCTATTGCTGTTTGGGAGCTCAAATTGCAGCAACACTGGTATCAATAGCAATATCCTTCATTGTGATACCAGACAGGTATGGTATAGACCGCAGTATGGAGCGAGGTCGTATTGCCCCTAGTATGGTATTGCCCGGGGTATTGGCCACCTTACCTACCAGTCTGGTATGGTATTACCTACAAGTTTCGATACCAGTATTGATACCCGGGTTGGACCTATATACCGGTCCAACATTGGTAGATACCTCTGGCCGCACATTTTTTTTTTCAATCAAATTTCACTTTTTGTTCAAATTTTTCGAACTCGTACCCGCCTACTACTCGTGGATTTGGATGAAGTTTGCTGTTGCAATGACAATATGCTCTGGACATGTATCGAAATTTGGATTATGCATTTATTGTCCAATTTCCAACCGACGAAGATACAGATGATTAATTCATGGATGTGTGTGTATGTTGTGGCATGACCGTTCAAAACAGTGTGGTGGTTTTGTTGCAACTTGCTCGTGTGTAAAACTTGACCGGACCATCCTATCAGGCGTCTGCCAAAGAGAGAATTCGGATTTGCAGTCAATAGACACTTCAATTGATCTCGACACCTATTTAGGCAACGACAACGGTTCTTTGGTGCGGGGATCCGGCTATGCACAGTCGTGCAGGTCCTTAGGGGCATATGTGTACACTACTATGAATCAGGATCCTTTCAGGGTTCTTGCTGATTGCTGGGCTGTTGATGGCATTGATCTGCTTCCAACACATTACAATGTAAATTACAATGTCGCCAACAATGACGGGAGATTGGAGTGGAATTACTGTTAATGGGAATACTCTTCTCGTAGCCGACAGCGCCCTCAGTAGGCATGGGGAGTTGTGGACCGGGAAACTAGATCTCAACACGTATTTAGGCAACGACAACGGGAACTTGGTGCAGGGATACGGCTATGGAGAGTCGTGCACCTCAGTGGGATATGATGTTGGAGTGTCAAGGTTATAGCCCTTGCAGGCACTTTGAGAACAAAATGGATGGGTAGCTCAGTGCTAGAGCACCCCATCAGAATGGGGGAGGTCCTAGGTTCAATCCCTAGCCCGACCATATGCCAGTGGTTTTCCAACATGGTATCGGAGCCAAGGTTGGGGCGTTTGGTCAGAATGGGTGGGCATTAGCTATAAGGGCTATGCCTTGAGGGGGAGGGTTGGAGTGTCGAGGTTATTCTAGCGACGACCGAAGGTCGGAAGCTAGTTTAGCGTAGAGCAGGAATAGGGTGCCATAGTGCCACGTTTCGTCGCCACGTCATCGTAGCCAGGTCATCGTAGACACGTCATCGTCGTCGTCAATTTCTTTGGAATCTGCCCGGACGGCCCGCGCGAAAAATCCCAAAGGGCCAATTTGTTTTGGAATTGCCCGGATTGCGTGCTCCCATTTTGTTGTGCGTTTCTTGTTTCTTCCTCATGTTAGAGAAAATTCCTTTCCTCCACATCATGCAATGAAAAGTGTGTGTCAGGCACATACCCCGCCTCCTTCATCTGCCCAGACAATCTTCTCAGCTCAGCATGGATTTCCTTAATTCTGGGATGCAACTTGTCATCTGGCTCCTTTCTAACCCCTCTGACCTTCATCATTCTTCTCACCTTTGCAGTATTATCCCACCTGCCAGCTGCAGCATAGATGTTTGATATAGCACCAAATCTCGTTCAGCCATACTGTTGAACACTCCCTTTGCATCCTTGATGCACCCACATTTGGCATACATGTCCACGAGGGTATTGTTCAGAATCACATCTGGTACAATTCCAGCTTTGGCGATGCAACCATGTACCTCTTTGCCCTTTTCCAGGGCTGCCAGACTTGCACACGAACTGCAAACGCACACAAACGTGATGTGGCTTCACCCCTTCCCCCATCATTTGCTCATAGGTCTCCAAAACCTCCATCCCACGCCCCTGCTGTGCATACCCCTGCAAGCATCGCGTTCCACGACACCACATGATGACATCAGGTACAATTCCAGCTTTGACGATGTCACCATGGACCTCTTTCCCCTTTTCCAGAGTTCTCAGGCTTGCACACGCATTGCAAAGACAAACAAATGTGATGTGGTTGGTTTTCACCCCTTCGCAAATCATTTGCTCATAGGTCTCCAAAGCCTCCATCCCGCACCCTTGCTGTGCATATCTTGCAATCATCACACTAAACAACACCACATCACATTCATCAATACTGTCAAACACTCAATTTGCATCCTCGATGCACGCACATTTGACATACATGTCCACCAGGGCAGTGTTCAGAATGACATCGGGTACAATTCCAGATTTGATAATGTCACCATGGACCTCTTTGCACTTTTCCAGGGCTGCCAGGCTTGCACACGCATTGCAAATGCAAACAAACGTCATGTAGTTGGGCTTCACCCCCTTCGCACATCATTTGCTCATAGGTCTCCAAAGCCTCCATCCCGCGCTCTTGCTGTGCATATCCTACAATCATCGCACTCCATGACACCACATCTCGTTCAGCCATACTGTCGAACACTCCCTACATACATGTCCACGAGGGTATTGTTCAGAATGACATTTGGTACAACTGCAGCTCTGACCATGTCGCCATGGACCTCTTTCGCCCTTTTCCAGAGCTGCCAGGCTTGCACACGCATTGCTAATGCATAGAAACGTGATGTGGTTGGGCTTCACCCCTTGCCCCATCATCTGATCATAGATCTCCAAAGCCCCCATACCACGTCCCTGCTGTGGATACCCTGCAAGCATCATCTTCAATGACACCACATCTCGTTCAGCCATAGTGTTGAAAACTCCCTTTGCATCCTTAATGCACCCACGTTTGGCATACATGTCCACCAGGGTAGTGTTCACAATGACATCTGGTACAATTCCAGCTTTGACGATGTCACCTTGCACCTCTTTGCCCTTTTCTAGGGCTGCCAGGCTTGCAAACCCACAGATGTGATGTGGTCGGGCTTCACCCCTTCCACCATCATTTGCTCATAGGTCTCCAAAGCCTCCGTCCCGCGCTCCTGCTGTGCATACCCTGCAAGCATCGCGGTCCATGACACCACATTTTATTCAGCCATATTGTTGAACACTGCCTTCACATCCTCAATGCTCCCACACCCCACTATCATTTCCTGTGGATATGCCATAGGAAATGCACTCAACAATACATGATGGTCAATACTCTCAGGAAATCCCGTACAATAATTGCTCGGCCCACAATCTTTGAGATGACTTTGGTGGAGGTGTGGCAGTCACCACACACTTGAAGATTCTTGATGAGAGGGAGAGGCGTCCTAGGGGTCGTGCTGATCAGCCCAAAACCAATGGTCAGCTTCTCACTATGGTGGCAAAGAGAAAATTCCTTTTCCTCCTCCCCCACATCATGTAATACAAAGCGCGTGTCAGGAACATATCCCGCCTCCTTCATCTGCCCCAGACAAACTTCTCATGCAACTTAGGTTCACTCAATCAGCTAACTTGCAGAATCCATGGTGACATCTTCAGAGCTGGAATTGTACCAAATGTAGGGCAGATTCTGATAAGAGGGAAAAACAAGGTGAAATGTGTTGAAGAAGGCGCCTTCCCCTCATCCATGTTATCTGTTTTTGGATACTTTCCTGCTGCCACATCAGCAATAACTAGCCACCACAGTGAGAAGCTGGTCATTGGTTTTGGGCTGATCAGCACGACTCATCAAGAATCTTCGAGTGTGTGGAGACTGCCACACCTCCACCAAATTCATCTCAAAGATTGTTGGCCGAGCAATTGTCGTATGGGACGCTAACTACTTTCCACCACTTTGAAGATGGGATTTGTTTTTGTGGTGATTACTGGTGAAAGGATGTTTTCTTGGAAAGATGCTAGTGTCTTGCTTCATTCATTGATCTGTGTAGCTACTCAGACCATCCACCAATTCCTGATAGTGGGGTCTACCCGGCATAGGTAGGAAGTCAGCCCACAATTGCACTTGACTGAAGGGGTGATTTTTGACTGATTCTGGTGACACTGGATGAAAATCAGAGTGCTGTCCTAATTCTGGGTTTGGGTGGTGGAGCTTCTCCAAAGCTTGAAGATGGAAGTGAATACGAATTTTAATGAGCTTGATGAGAGGGGCAGTCATGTGCATAAGTTTGTTCAGCATCTTAAATTTGGACATGTTTGTTTGTTTCTCGTGGTGTGGCTTTGGATGGAGCCCTTGACGAACTTGCATGAATATTGTCAAAAGCTAGCCTTAACCCACCAAGATCCAATCCCACGGTGGATGCTTGAAAGTTCATATAGTGAATGTAAGGGTATTTGGGTATGTTGTTATTGATTGATGCGGTTTGTGAAAATTGAACATTGAAATGCAGATCCGCCATTTTTCTTGCTGAAAAAACAAAACACGGGATCTGCATGTAACACCGTGGGGATGACCCACCCCTTTTTTGTGAAAAATTGAACTTAGTTCTCAGAATTTGTCGCTAGTAGTGCGGAGCAATGCGAAGCCCCGGTAGCCCTTGCATGGCACTTTAAGAATAGAACGGGACGGGTAGCTCAGTGCTAGAGCACCCCACCGGAATGGGGGAGGTCCTAGGTTCAATCCCTAGCCCAACCATACGCAAGTGATTTTCCAACATATGAGTATGCTCCCCATAAATTCAATATTTTTGCTTTTTGCAAGCAGATTGATGGCAGCACTGATTATACAACAGCATAGTGTAAATTACAATGTCGCCACTGCGTTTGGGGCAATGTGTGCGAGTGTGATCAGGAATCTTGCACACACACTCACACACACACACATAAAGGGTTGCAAGATAGCATGTTTTCCGTGAAGGTGCAGTGCACAACTCACATTTTTGTGCATTTGTTGGTAAACATCAGTGATCAAATACCTCGCCGTGACCAAAAGGGCAGCCTCGAAAAAATGTAAACGGCAGTCATGTATGACAAAGGCCAGATGTCAAGGCCTTTCTTTTAAAAGTGCCTTGTACCCTTGATGAATTTCTTCTACATGCACCGAGCATGCATCGTGCGACGCCGAAATGTTTAGTCAGCTTAGAACATACTGCGTTCATATATAAGCAAATTGTGAGGAGGGGATGGGTTGGTGTTCACCTTGGCAAGGTGTGAAAGGCTATGAGTTCACACAGAAAGTGTATGTCTGTTTTGTAACTAGTTCAACTTTGCTTACTGCTGCTTCGTGCAGCTTTCTCAATATCAATCAAATATCTAACACCTTATCCTCACACATCGCGGCATAAACTTGCACTTGTTCAAGTTGGCAATCATGCTTATGATTGTGGCTTTTTACAGGATGAATGGTCTGGAACGGCTACGGTATGCCACGGTGAAGGAGAATATAGAACCTGAGAGTGTTCGGTCCATGGGCAACTACATGGTTTCAACCAAGTGATTCTGATAACTGTCAGAAACCACGTAGCACCGTTGTGATTCCTAATTACACCCACCCTGGAAAATGACACATTCCACACAAATTAAATTCAAATAATTTGTCTTCAGCAGGTAGCTAGAGAGAAGACCGTATTGGGTGTAAAGTTTTGTATTCGTGTCACAGCATATATATATTAGAATGTACTTTGTCAGCTCCAGTCTCCCCGGCAATATTCAGACCCTCTTCGTTTGTGTATAGTGTAGGTTGTACCACACGATCAATTGCAGGATTTCAATGGAAAGGCTGATAGACACACCGGATGTAGCCAAGCACTGGGAAACATGAAGGAGAGGGGAGAAGTAAGGGTGAGGGCGACAATGAAGATCAAAATACCAAGGATGCTGGAAGGCCATCTAGTAAGGACCAACTGAGTGCAGACACCATTTTATTATTGAAAATATTGATCGATCGAACCGGTGGACATTTGTCATGATCGATTGGAATGACCTGTTTTGGATCTAGAGTGAGCTGGCAATGGGCGCGGTTGTCAAGTTTCCCGCGTCACCAGATTTCATCTGTACATTTAGGAATTGCTTCGAGGAGTCTGTTTTTTCTCTCTCGCCGCTGCTATGTAACCTGTCTCTTCTTGCCGCTGCAATGTCAGAGTAAGTTAGAGCATTCTTTGATATAGAATGAAGATACAAGAGTGAAGATAGGACACATGATATCTTGGCTCAAGTAGTGCAGATCTGTAGCAATAGCTTTCATGGAATAAAAGCGTATATACTAAAATTGCGTTGAGCATATTTGTGACTGTTATGTCTATTGAATAAGCAAGGAAATAGGTGTCGTCTTGTTTTCTTGGCTGTCAGATGTTGCGGATTTCAATAGGTTATGGGCCCACATCCTGTTGAGGAAGAATAGATTACGATGAGTCGTGGACTAGAGGTCAGAGAGTTAGGGAATATAAAGAAGTTCAACGGGCAAAATTTCCAGCTATGGAAATTTCAGATGCAAGTCATCTTCAAAGCAAAGAAGCTTATGGGCATAGTCACTGGAGTAGAGACGAGAGACAATGCAGTGAGCGATGAAGAGTGGGAGGATCGGAATAACCTAGCCACTATGTATCTGTGCACAGCTCTTGACAAGAAGTATTTACAGCAGATAATAAATTGTGAAACGGTAGCCTCAATGTGGAGCAGACTAGTCACAATTCATGAGCAAAGAACGAGTGAGAACATTCACGTGTTGCAGCAAAGATTTTTTGATTATAAGATGAAAGATGGAGACGACATCGCAACACATGTTAGTGCCATAGAGTCCATGGCATCTCAGCTCAATGATCTAGGTGAAAGAACCACCGATAGGGCCATTGGACTGACAAGCGTCCATCTGTGGCTCACTTTCGAATTTTTGGTTGTGCTGCTTATGTGTACATTCCAAAAGCTTTGCGTTCAAAACTAGATGCTAAAAGCAAGATATGCATATTTGTTGGTTACAGTGACGTCAGCAAAGCATATCGCCTTTGGGATGCAGCCTCCTCCAAGATTGTTGTGAGCAGGGATGTATTGTTTGACGAACACAACGACACTGTATAGCAACTAGCTCACTTACAGATTGAGCCTGTAGCACCAATTTCAGGTGTACAGCTTTCTGAACTCAACGATGTACTGTTTGATGAACACAACGGCACTGCTGAGCAACTAGCTCACCTACAGATTGAGCCTGTAGCACCAATTTCAGGTGTACAGCTTTCTGAACTCAATGATGTACTGTTTGATGAACACAACGACACTGTTGAGCAAAGTCTAGCTCATAGACAAGTTGAGCCTGTAGCACCAAGTTCAGATGTACAACTCTCTACATTCACAGATGATCCAGCACTTGCGTCTGTACAAACTGAAAATGCGATTCCTGCCTAAATTGTTCAGCCGATTGCTACAACGATCCAGGTACATGCACCTTTTCAGGGAGAAGAGCTTGATGCTCAGGAGATTCAAAGACGGCCACAAAGATCATACAATCCAACAATTCGCTATGGAGAATGGATATATCCATCAGCCCGAAAAGGAGATCGATCGGTAGCATGTGCAGTTGAGTCAAACTTGTTCCTGAAGAACCCAAAGACTACCAAGAGGCCATGAAATCCAGTCAACGAGCAGAATGGACACAGGCAATGAACGAAGAGTTTGTCTCACTCATGCGGAACAAGACTTGGTTCCTTACTAATCTTCCGAAGGGGAGAACTGCCATACATTCTAAATTGGTTTACAAGATCAAAACCAAGGCAGATGGTACCATTGAGCGATTCAAGGCTCGGCTTGTAGCAAAGGGATACTCCCAAAAGTATGGGATTGACTATGATGAAACGTTTTCACCTGTGGTGAAATTCGACTCTGTTCGAACTGTACTGTCCATTGCTACTGCGGATGACCTAGAAATCGCACAGTTTGATATAAAGACAGCTTTCTTGTATGGCGATTTGGCAGAGGAGATCTACAAGGGTTCGAGGATACACAAAATGCGCATCAAGTTTGTAGACTTCAGAAAAGCCTTTATGGACTTGGTCAAGCGTCTCGTGTTTGGAACAACACGTTTGATGATTTTCTGATAACACACAGTCTCACTCCAATAGCTGCAGATCCGCGTGTATATGTAAGCACGAGGGAGCCTAAACTCATTGTTACGATTTTTGTTGATGATGGCTCACATGATCAAGTCCATGAATCAAGTCTTTACAACTAAGTCAGATGCAGTGGATGTGTACGTTGGATTACACATTACCCGGATCCGGGAGCATCGCATCATGTACATCGATAAATCCAAGTACATCAAGAAAATCCTTGTCAAGTATGGATTTGAAAACGTAAATCCATTATCTACACCTGCTGATCCACACACTCAGCTGAGCATGTCTGGAGGAGAGGAAGATGACAGTGCAACCTTCCCTTATCAAGAGATTGTGGGGAGTCTTATGTTTGCAAGTCCGGGGACGAGGCCAGATATATCTTACGCTGTCAGCAATGCGGCAAAGTTTTGCGCACACCCAAATCGTAACCACTGTGCAGCAATCAAACGCATCATGAGATATCTTAAGGGGACCCTTCATTTGAGACTCACTTACAGTGGGAGCAGCAGGCCACACAATTTAATCGCGTTTTGTGACGCTGATTATGCGGGTGATGTAGATGACAGGAAATCCAGAAGTGGTTGCGTCCCTGATGTTTAACAATGGACCGATTGTGTGGGGAACAGTAAACAACAATGTACCGCCACATCCACGACTGAGTCAGAATACATAGCCGCTCATGTTGCCACGAAGGAAATTGTGTGGACACGAAACCTGATCGAAGAACTTGGTTTTCCTCAGTCCCAGCCTACACCTCTCTTCAGCGATAATCAAAGTGCGATATGTCTGGTCCACAATCCCGAATTTCACAAACGGCACAAAGCATATTGATGTTCAATATCATGTAAGCCGTGAGCATCAGGAGAAAGGGGACATTGACATTTCGTATGTTTCTACTCAAAGCCAGTTGGCTGACATCCTCACGAAACCACTCACGCCTGACAAGTTCAATCGCTATCGAAGCCTTCTTGGGATGGTTAGTGCCAGTGACCATTGTGTGGGAGATCTGAGAAGATACAATGTCCACTGGAATGGGAGTATTGAAAATATTGATCGATCGAACCGGTGGACATTTGTCATGATCGATTGGAATGACCTGTTTTGGATCTAGAGTGAGCTGGCAATGGCGCGCGGTTGTCAAGTTTCCCGCGTCACCAGATTTCATCTGTACATTTAGGAATGCTTCGAGGAGTCTGTTTTTTTCTCTCTCGCCGCTGCTATGTAATCTGACTCTTCCTGCTGCTGCAATGTCAGAGTAAGTTAGAGCATTCTTTGATATAGAATGAAGATACAAGAGTGAAGATAGGACACATGATATCTTGGCTCAAGTAGTGCAGATCTGTAGCAATAGCTTTCATGGTATAAAAGCGTATATACTAAAATTGCGTTGAGCATATTTGTGACTGTTATGTCTATTGAATAAGCAAGGAAATAGGTATCGTCTTGTTTTCTTGGCTGTCAGCTGTTGCAGATTTCAATATTTATAACATGCCAAAGCTCTTGAATGCATGAATTCCACTTCGAGCTAGTCCTCACAATCCATTAAGATACATACGTAATCTTTGTCAAGAAATCAGTTTCTTCCCTGTTAGTTCTAATTGGGATTACCTTTCTCTATATCATTGACCTGGTTGTATGAATGCACATCCCTAGAAGCTGTGGTTGACCTCTGGAGTTAAGAAATTTCTAGCCTTCTTTCTAGATCTATGGAAGTATATGAGTAGTCCAAAGTGTTTGCTGAGAGCAGGTCTTTCGGTAAGCTCTGGTGGGCCCACTTAGCGATCAAAACTGAGCCGGGTTGAGCGACGCCCACTCTGGCACGTCCAGTTGACTTCTCCTTCGCACTCAGGGGAGTCAGGGCATCGGGACAGGTCTGTAATCCTTGCCAGTCGCGAGAGGGGGGAGGGCGGCCAGTTGCAGTGATTGACGAAGTGCAGCTGCATAGGATGCCAGCCCGTTCCCAGGTACTTTGGAATTTACGGAGGAGCTGATGCTCAGCCTTCGGATCCCTGCAAATGTCTGCCACCATTCTTCGCCCAAACCTTCCGCGCTTCAGTTTGGACCTCAAAGAAAATGGTAGACAATAGCAATGAAATGCATATGTTTTCTCCCTAGCTAATGTCCATTGACATCGTGTTTTCCATACGTTCCAAAGAGTAGCAGAACGGAAGGCCTCAAAGACCGGGCAAATAGAGAATTTTGTTCCGTTTATCATGTAATTAATGGTTGGTTTTCAGTAATGTGCGGTGGCCTGCCTTGGCTGCATTCTGGAAAAATGATTGTTGGGAGTCTCGGAATCTCCAAGTGGGTCCACGTTTAGCCCCATGATGCGGGCACAGCCTTCAACACAGGCCAGACAAGTGACTGCGTGGAGAGCCAGACAGATATGGGTATTTCTGGAGGAGCAGGGGATTCATCTCGTCTCCTGCTGAGGACCAGTGGCATGGCCCGAATGCTAGTAAATTGGCCCCCAGATATTGATATTCGCCTTGATGAGAGCAGGTGCAAAGTGTTGGATGTCTCATGCTTGCTCAGAAGTGTCGTAGGGGGTAGAAGGGATCAAGTGCGGCTGATCATTATCATATGATCATAAGCTCCTTATGAACTTGATGTGGTACTTTGAGAAATTTCAGACCCAGAGAGCTTCTGGAACCAGAGTGCTTAACAACTAAAGAGACAGACGAGTGCCAAAACAGACGAGTGCCAAACAGACCACCCCTCCATCCATGATAGCTGCCAGGGTCAGGTAGTCAAACACATCAGTAAACTAACTCTTAATGCACTTTGTGGATGGTAGGAATGTAAGTGTACAGTCCAGTGTATGAGAACTTGGTAGCTTTTCCATGGTGTGAAAAGCATAACATTGGTCAGACCATGTGTGGGTATATAAGGTGAACAGGATGCAGTTCTAAGTGAGTTCAGCAACTGTTTTAAAAAATACTTCACACTCATACTTGCAAGACATTCATAAAAGAGGTGCTTGCTGATGATTTGCACAATTCCTTCCCAAAACCACAGCTCCCATGGCTGTAAGAGAGTAACTGCCCCAGCTTGCTAGATTTTTTTGGTCTTATCCAGGATTTCGATGTGCTTTTTGGGAATGCCATAATGCTGCACCAAATGTCTTGCTAAATCTTCCAGGACACCTCCTTGTACCAAAACTTCGCTCTGGCCCTTCTTCCCTGCCACCATCACATCACGCACCATTCATTATGATCTTAAGATTCTTGTAACTTTTTACAAAGGCTGTTTGATATAAGGGTTGATCAGTTAGACTTTGATCGGAACTAGGTGTAGGCAAACTGTGAAAATTTGCAGCTTCACACCTGCCAGCAGCTTGGCCAAAAACAGGCTACCCTCTATTCTCTTCCCCTCCCTCTCTTAGCTTCTTTAGCTTCCTGTGGATGTAATGAAGTTCTTCTCTTTCTTCCTACTTTCTGCCTTCCCTTTTCTTTGGTAGATTGAATCCTGGTCCAACCATTCTCAAAACCACATTTGTTACATCGGGCCGTAGCGGCAGGACTCAAACAAACTTTATACTTTCTACTGTGAAGGAAATCCAGCATACACACGAAACAATACATAATTTGCTCTAACCAGCTGTGCACAAGCAAAATGGAGGGCTTGATCAACTCTCACATGCCCCCGCAGGATAAAATCCCACGGACACTGTGCCCCCCTATGGGTCAGCCAACATTCACAGGGTACGCTCACTAGGAGTATCTCTCTCACAATCGCTCTTCCCACACATTGGTTACTTATGTCAAATCTAGGGCTTCATGTGTAGTTTTTGGGGTGAATCCCAGGATGGACGATGTGTCCTTTAAAACTACATGCTCTAGCTTAGGCTTGGATTTCTCGGCTAATGGTTCCATCTCGAGACTTGATAACAGGGGTACGTTGAAGGTTGCAATGACCAAAAGTGCTTCTAATAGAATCCCGCATCAATTCAATCTCAAAGAAGTTCGTCCCTTGACTGGCTGGAGAGCGGCCTTAGACATTGGTGATTCAATGGGGCGCTCTAGGAAGACAACCAAGGGCAAGGACTTCAACTTGAGAGTTTCTAATCGGTTTGATGCTCTGGATGAGGTTGAATCCAAACAGCCAGAAGGACAAGATGCCCCTAAGTGTACGGAACCTGAACGTCCTGAATCTGAAGGATTTGGTACTCTGAATGGTTTACCAATCCTCAAGGTTTACACAAGACGAACAAATTCTATACACGGGGTATTTGTCCCCAAGCCGTCAGATGGACAATCTGTCCCTAAGTGTGCAGAGCCTGAACGTCGTGTAACTGAAGGATTTGGTACTCTAAATGGTTTACCAATCCTCAAAGTCTACACAAGACGAGCAAAATCTATACACGGGGTAATTGTCCCCAAGCAGTCTGACGGACAATATGCCCCTAAGTGTGCGGAGCCTGTGCGTCGTGTAACTGAAAGATTTGGTACCCTGAATGGTTTACCAATTCTCAAAGTCTACACAAGACGAGCAAAATCTACACATGGGGTAACTGTCCCCCCTTTGCAGAACGGTTCGCCGTCCAGGAGCAATCAAAAGCTACCTAGACGACAAACAATTCACATGCAAAGGGCTGGCTTGCGGCTGGCCACTTTCAACTTCTCAGGGCTTACTAACCAAAGGAAACAACTCGAAGTGGGACAAGTCCTTCGGACTAATGATATTCATATCTGTGCTGGGCAAGAAACATGGGAAACGTCGGATAAACTGGTTGGAGATGTCATTGGTTATAAATGGGCAGGTAGGATGTGTACTCTCAAGGCAGCCTCTGCCAAACGCGGTCAAAAAGGGGTCAGATTCTTTGTCCGTGATTTCTTGTTTGATAATTGTGAAATTATCAACAAGGGTTGAGGTACGAGCATAGTATCTGGCTAAAACTGAATTTGAAGGGCGGCATAAGTACGAAGGACCTCTTTGTGGGTTGTGTTTACATGCCCACAGAGGGGACCCTTAGTGCTGACGCAGACAAGGCCTTCGAAGATGTAAAGCTGGACTGTGCTTCGTTCCTTGCCAAAGGTCAGGTAGTGCTATTGGGTGACTTCAATGCCCGGGTGGGCAAAGGGCTCCATCAGGACGATATCATTGGGCCTTTTGGTGAGGACGAGCTGAATTCTAATGGCAGACGGTTAATTAACTGTCTGGAAGAGCTTCAGCTTTTGACCTTGAATAACAGGACAAGAGGTGACCAAGTGCAGTGGACTCGTGAGAAATCCCAAACTGGGGAACGTTCCATTGTGGACTATATCATAATGGACAAAAATTTGTTTCCCCAGTGTGCCAATGTGTTGATTGACAGAACTGATATTGGTACCTCTGACCACTTCCTGGTTTGGACTGAGATCAAAAGGTGTTTTCCCAACACCAAGAGATCTGTGAAACGTTCGATTCGGAAGTGGCGCATAGAAAAATTCCATAATGAGGAGGTCAAGGCTGAGTACGTCCAGGCCTTGCAAGAGGCTCTCCCTCATTTTGTCCAATCGCTCCAAGACCTTCAGTCTCGCGCTGACAATGCAAGAAATGAAGTCGAAAGAGCAGTGGATGCTTGGGAGAGTTTTGTCTCCTCTGCGGCTGACAAGATCATTGGGAGGAAACTAATTGTCTGCGGTAGAGCTGTTAATTGGTGGACCAATGAGATCAAACTCAAGATAGCTGAGAGACGAGCCCTTTATAAAGAGTGCTGCAATTTGAAAACCAACAGAGAATTGTGGGCGAGGTACTACCAGCTCCGTAAAGATATCAATCAGCTTGTTAGGTCTCAGAAGAAATTATACTGGGACAAGTTATACAGTGAAATAAACTCAAATCACCATGGTGGTAATGACAAGAAATTCTGGTTGGCCCTTCAACGTTTGTACAAGCCTAAAAACGGTCAGCAAGTACAAGCGCTGAAGACTACTAAAGGTGCAGTGGTGACTTCATCGGTTGACATTGTCAAAACCTTTGAAACTCACTACAGTATCCTTGGCAGAACTTCTAGGTCTAGCAGTGAGGGGTCTTCTGCTGAATGGAGGGACACAGTTGGAAAAACTGTTCCTATGATTCACAACAGCCCTGATGAACTGGAGTATATTTCAATGGCTTATAACACTCCCATTAGTTCTTCTGAGATTGTGGAAGCAACTGAACATTTAAATGGATATAAAGCTGGTGGACCTGATGGAATTGTCAACGAGCTTATCAAGCACGGTGGCGATCCCATGATAGAGGCCCTAGTTCTCCTCTTTAACCTTATCTGGAAGACTGAAATGATCCCCTTTCGCTGGCGACAGGGGGTCATTGTCAATCTATACAAGAAGGGTGACAGAGAAGAACCGGGGAACTACCGTAGCATCACGCTCCTCAATGCTGTTGGCAAGACATTCTGCAGAGTTATAAGTACTCGTCTCGAGGTTGATCTGGAGTCTAGAGGTTGTTTCCACGAAGGCCAAGCTGGCTTTCGGCGAAACAGGGGCTGTGTGGATCATATCTTCACTCTAAGCCAGATTACCCAGGGAAGGAAAAAAGAAGGGAAACCCACTTATGTCTTTTTCCTGGATGTCAAAAAGGCTTATGACACAGTGTGGAGAGATGGCCTATGGTTCCGCCTCTGGTCTTGTGGGATCAAGGGAAAGAGGTGGAGAGTTGTCCACAACTTGTATGCTCACACCAAAAGCTGTGTCACTGTTAACGGACAGAAGTCCAACTTCTTTGACATAGACCAAGGTGTAGCTCAAGGATGTACTCTCTCCCCTCTGCTCTTCAATGTTTTTATCAATCAACTCCTCGAGGATGTGGAAAGTGAGGGATTTGGGTTAAGGGTGGGTGATACCACCATACCAGCCCTTATGTTTGCGGATGACTTTGCAGGCATAGGGGAGACTCCAACCAATCTCCAGGAGTTGATTGATTGCGCGAAGAGATACTTTGATCTTTGGGGGCTAGAGGCTAATGTCAGCAAATGTGCAGTGGTAGCATTCAACGACAGAGGAGAGGGAGGAAGTGATCTTAAGTGGCAGTGGGGTAGCCAAGAGATCCCGGTCCTCCCTTCCTACACTTACCTGGGCGTTGAGTTCTCCTCCAATTGTAATTGGGATGCACATATCCGGAAAGTTGTTCAAACTGGCAAGGGCAAAGCTCTGGGGCTCACTAAATTTTTCCACTGCAGAGGGGTCAACTCTGAGGTTAAGAAAACCATGCTTTGCCGCGTTATTAGACCTGCCTTGGAGTACGGATCTGCTATATGGGTTGATAACTCCAACCAGGCTAAGTCTCTAGAATCCATTCAAGTGGGGGTGCTTAAGGAGTGTATGTCAGCATGCTCCAAAACAGCCAATGTGGCTGTTCGGGGTGAGTTTGGCATTCCGTCCTTAAGCTCCCGACGAGATGAATTCAAGGTCAGATGGTGGGGTCAGCTGCAACATATGCCCAACACCAGATATCCTAAGTTAATCGACTCTATATCTTGGAAACAGGACCGCCCTGTCAAACAGGCTAAGTCCTGGCAGAGAAGAGTAGAAGAGATCCTCAAGGTCCTGGACCTGGATCCGCAAGTCTTGACCCTGCTGGATAAATCTGATTTAGAGGCTGTAGTGTCCGACTGTCTGATGAAAATGAAGTTAGGCAGAAAACCTCCCTGAACTTGTTTGCAGTCAGTGACATGGGGGAGGACATCTTGGATGACCTCAAGGGTCTACCCACTCTCGGCACTAGACTGAAATTTAAACTCGGGGCAGGAAGCCTACCTTTGAACAGCAAACAGAAGCAGAGAGGAAAGGGAGAGTGCAATTGCCCATTGTGTGGGCAATCTGAAGACAGTATTCATTTTCTGATACACTGTCCGGGGTTCTCTCACCAAAGAGACGCTCTCTTCAACTCTATCAAGGGAATTGTGCCTGTACCCCTGTTTACCAACTTTGAAAGTCTCGAGGCTGAGCCAAAAACCCAGGCCCTCCTGAGGCCTAGTTTTTGGGCAAATCACACACAGCAGATTGATGCTTGTGTGAAGGGATTTCTAGAGGATATCTGGAAAACCCGGATTAATTCTTTATATGAAGGTAAGTCTTACTACCAACGTCAGCCCCTGACAGAGGTAGGTTCTGTCCCTTTTGTTCCCGCTCAAACTGGGCGCGGGGTCAATGGCCACAAGGCTACGGCAAACAACGTCTTATGAGTACAATCTCTTCCCACACACACACATACTGGAACCCCCCCACATCCCCTACTGAAATAGATACTGACTGTACTTGATGCTCAAACTGGTCTCTCAAGAGTCCCCCACATTTTAGTGATCTTTCCTGTTTGTTCAACCTTCATACCATATGGTGGCTTAGGGTCAGTTTACTGGTCAAAAAACTTGGCTCAGGTTATAACTAAAGCAGGAATCTGGGAGTTAGCGGCATTAAGTAGAACTCACTTTCACAATTTTCTGCTCAAATACAGAAGGACCTCTTGACTATTCCCCAACTCAACGGAAATGTTCACTCACCAGGAAGCTCTGCGACGGAGGTGCTGCAAGCAAACTTCTTCTGGAGCTCTGTCGCTAGGACATCAGCATCAACAAGGAACGACTCCATGCCTGAAACGCGTGTCACTTTCTTATTGCCTTGCCGCCTCTCTGTCATAATTTGCACACTTTTCAAGACCCCCTTACGCACAGCCGACTCAGGCCCCCTTGAGACCTTGTGGTGGGCTTGCATACGGCCCACAAACGTTAAGCCTAGATCCCGCTCCTGAATCTCGGTAGGATAAGTGCTCCCCTTCTTCACAGTGCCCTTGTAGAGTGCATCACATAGTGTGAAATCTAAAACCACCACTGCCCGATCTGTGACTTTCACAAGCTTTTGCTTCTCCACGTACGCATTCACTACCTCAGTGGCCTCAGGAGCTGTATAGTATTTACTGGAGTCAGCACCCACAGCCTCAAACACAGGGACAACATGAATTGTTGGTTTGAAGACTTCTATCACCTCCACCTGCCACAACTCATTGCCCATCAGACACGTGACTCCACACTGTTCAAGAGCATGCACCAAATGGTGATACATTGCCAGGTGGAAACAATTCATACAGGTCTAGATGTCCTTGACTGTTTGGACATGTTGCTCAAACAGAGCACAGCATGAAATACTGGTGCAACCTTATCAAACCAGATCCCTACCGTAATGATCCTCAGGGTTTTTAAGTGGGATGTATTTCCTGCTCAATCACTGCACATTCAACAAGAATGAAACTTGACCCAACACTGACCGTTGCCATCTGAGTCTGATTGACATCATTGCCAGCTGGCAATGCACTAGTGCCCTCCGGAGGAAGAACCTTTTTCTCGGGCCGAAACGCTTGGTAGTCAGGATGTCCTCTATTCACACCTGTCAACATCACCTCCTTACGATGCTTGTCTTCCTTCGATGTGATCTTCAGTGATACAACAACCCACATTTCAACAACCTGAAGGGTCTCCAACATGGTACAACAATGCAACAATTTTGGCCCTTCATTTACTTGTCCCAACCTACTACTGTCAACCCAGGTTTACAGGAAAAGGAAGCACAAGTTTCTACAAATGGAGTATCTTGGAACTAAGTGCACCTCTTGTTTTCCAAACCTAAGTGAACAAAAGGAGATGCACTTTGGTCCAAATAATGCCCACGACACTAATGACCACTGCCCTGAGAGGATGATGGAAGAGAAAGAGAGTATGATCTGGGGGTCACGCACACTTCTCTTTAGACATTGGTAAATAGAGGGAATTGCCAAGGTTGATCAAGATTTGGGTTTTATAAGTCTGATGGGGGGTCTTCCCCCATCTCCTCGTGATAACACAGCATAAGGACGGGAAAAAGTGACAAGAGAGACTGACCCAACCAGCGGTAGCTTTGGCTTGGAGCCACTTAGAGAGTTTCTTATGGGACGACTTCTTAATATCCAGTGTGCTCCCTGGTGGTCTGCATGCAAGAATGTGGCCTGACCTGTTTCATCCCAGACCTTGATCAGGGCTAAACCTTAGATCCATGCAAGTCCCAAAACACAAACTGGCAATAGATGCAATGGAATACCCGGGGTAGAATCAGATGGTACTACCATTCTACATTGAAGGTTTAGTAAGGTTTCCACAGTTACAGCCTTGCAGCCAACAGTTGCGAATACTGATACAATCTCATAATCCTACACTTGTGCATCCTAGATAAATCACTCCGACGCTTGCTCTGTTCATTTGTAGCCAAAAAATGGAGTGTCACAATGGTATGAGTCATGTAGACAAAAGAAAATGGGCAACAACGACGTACCACAGAGTGCTACCCGACATAGGCAAATCCTTGTCCTTGACCGTTGTATGCAATGCCTGCAGCAAGCACTTATCAAGTAACGTGTCCATCTCCTCCCCTGTCAGGGTCACTCCAGCCCCCACCTCCTCCCCAGCAGTCTCGCCTGCCACTCCATCACTTATCTTTAAACCTTCTCCCTGTCCTCTAGGAAGCCTATTGACATTGGGTGGACTTGAAACGGGAGTACATTAATGTCTCTGTGACTAAATGCCGGCCTTGTGACCTCGTGTCCTTGTTTGTTTCGACCTGAAGCGCTTTGCTTCAGGTAAGGTAGTGCATTGGATTTAGTTGGAAAGCTTGGGGCCTTCCCCTCTTTAGAATATGCCTACACGGGCCATTCCCTGCAACTCCCTGGAGTGTGATCTCTGAATGGTAACAAGCGGACTCCTACCGCTTGGGGGCAGCCCCTCCGCCCAAATTGGGCAGTCATATGCTCTGTCTAGCATACTCAGCACTTGGGCTCGGGTTGGTTCCTGTGCTTAAACTTATGGCCTGCGAAAACAATCAAAAATTTAGCTCCTATCAACATCAACACTCCTCAGGGTGATCCCTGGGAATTGGTTACTTATGCCAAATCTAGGGCTTCATGTGTAGTTTTTGGGGTGAATCCCAGGATGGACGATGTGTCCTTTAAAACTACATGCTCTAGCTTAGGCTTGGATTTCATGGCTAATGGTACCATCTCGAGACTTGATAACAGGGGTACGTTGAAGGTTGCAATGACCAAAAGTGCTTCTAATAGAGTCCCGCATCAATTCAATCTCAAAGAAGTTCGTCCCTTGACTGGCTGGAGAGCGGTCTTAGACATTGGTGATTCAATGGGGCGCTCTAGGAAGACAACCAAGGGCAAGGACTTCAACTTGAGAGTTTCTAATCGGTTTGATGCTCTGGATGAGGTTGAATCCAAACAGCCAGAAGGACAAGATGCCCCTAAGTGTACGGAACCTGAACGTCCTGAATCTGAAGGATTTGGTACTCTGAATGGTTTACCAATCCTCAAGGTTTACACAAGACGAACAAATTCTATACACGGGGTAATTGTCCCCAAGCCGTCAGATGGACAATCTGTCCCTAAGTGTGCAGAGCCTGAACGACGTGTAACTGAAGGATTTGGTACTCTAAATGGTTTACCAATCCTCAAAGTCTACACAAGACGAGCAAAATCTATACACGGGGTAATTGTCCCCAAGCAGTCTGACGGACAATCTGCCCCTATGTGTGCGGAGCCTGTGCGTCGTGTAACTGAAAGATTTGGTACCCTGAATGGTTTACCAATTCTCAAAGTTTACACAAGACGAGCAAAATCTACACATGGGGTAACTGTCCCCCCTTTGCAGAACGGTTGGCCGTCCAGGAGCAATCACAAGCTACCTAGGCGACAAACAATTCACACGCAAAGGGCTGGCTTGCGGCTGGCCACTTTCAACTCTCAGGGTTGACCAACCAAAGGAAACAACTTGAAGTGGGACAAGTTCTTTGGACTAATGATATTATCTGTGCTGGGCAAGAAACATGGGAAACGTCGGATAAACTGGTTGGAGATGTCATTGGTTATAAATGGGCAGGTAAGATGTGTACTCTCAAGGCAGCCTCTGCCAAACGCGGTCAAAAAGGGGTCGGATTCTTTGTCCGTGATTTCTTGTTTGACAATTGTGAAATTATCAACAAGGGTTTGAGGTACGAGCATAGTATCTGGCTAAAACTGAATTTGAAGGGCGGCATAAGTACGAAGGACCTCTTTGTGGGTTGTGTTTACATGCCCACAGAGGGGACCCTTAGTGCTGACGCAGACAAGGCCTTCGAAGATGTAAAGCTGGACTGTGCTTCGTTCCTTGCCAAAGGTCAGGTGGTACTATTGGGGGACTTCAATGCCCGGGTGGGCAAAGGGATCCATCAGGACAATATCATTGGACCTTTTGGTGAGGACGAGCTGAATTCTAATGGCAGACGGTTAATTAACTGTCTAGAAGAGCTTCAGCTTTTGACCTTGAATAACAGGACAAGAGGTGACCAAGTGCAGTGGACTCGTGAGAAACCCCAAACTGGGGAACGTTCCATTGTGGACTATATCATAATGGACAAAATTTTGTTCCCCCAGTGTGCCAATGTGTTGATCGACAGAACTGATATTGGTACCTCTGACCACTTCCTGGTTTGGACTGAGATCAAAAGGTGTTTTCCCACCACGAAGAGATCTGTGAAATGTTCGATTCGGAAGTGGCGCATAGAAAAATTCCACAATGAGGAGGTCAAGGCTGAGTACGTCCAGGCCTTGCAAGAGGCTCTCCCTCATTTTGTCCAATCGCTCCAAGAACTTCAGTCACGCTCTGTTAACACAAGAAATGAAGTCGAAAGAGCAGTGGACTCTTGGGAGAGTTTCGTTTCCTCCGTGGCTGACAAGATCATTGGGAGGAAACTAATTGTCTGACACCAAAAGCTGTGTCACTGTTAACGGACAGAAGTCCAACTTCTTTGACATAGACCAAGGTGTAGCTCAAGGATGTACTCTCTCCCCTCTGCTCTTCAATGTTTTTATCAATCAACTCCTCGAGGATGTGGAAAGTGAGGGATTTGGGTTAAGGGTGGGTGATACCACCATACCAGCCCTTATGTTTGCGGATGACTTTGCAGGCATAGGGGAGACTCCAACCAATCTCCAGGAGTTGATTGATTGCGCGAAGAGATACTTTGATCTTTGGGGGCTAGAGGCTAATGTCAGCAAATGTGCAGTGGTAGCATTCAACGACAGAGGAGAGGGAGGAAGTGATCTTAAGTGGCAGTGGGGTAGCCAAGAGATCCCGGTCCTCCCTTCCTACACTTACCTGGGCGTTGAGTTCTCCTCCAATTGTAATTGGGATGCACATATCCAGAAAGTTGTTCAAACTGGCAAGGGCAAAGCTCTGGGGCTCACTAAATTTTTCCACTGCAGAGGGGTCAACTCTGAGGTTAAGAAAACCATGCTTTGCCGCGTTATTAGACCTGCCTTGGAGTACGGATCTGCTATATGGGTTGATAACTCCAACCAGGCTAAGTCTCTAGAATCCATTCAAGTGGGGGTGCTTAAGGAGTGTATGTCAGCATGCTCCAAAACAGCCAATGTGGCTGTTCGGGGTGAGTTTGGCATTCCGTCCTTAAGCTCCCGACGAGATGAATTCAAGGTCAGATGGTGGGGTCAGCTGCAACATATGCCCAACACCAGATATCCTAAGTTAATCGACTCTATATCTTAGACAGGACCGCCCTGTCAAACAGGCTAAGTCCTGGCAGAAGAAAGTAGAAGAGATCCTCAAGGACCTGGACCTGGATCCGCAAGTCTTGACCCTGCTGGATAAATCTGACTTAGAGGCTGTAGTGTCCTCAGCCATGTCTGTTGCCATGAGATTGTCTGATGAAAATGAAGTTAGGCAGAAAACTTCCCTGAACTTGTTTCCAGTCTGTGACATGGGGGAGGACATCTTGGATGACCTCAAGGGTCTACCCACTCTCGGCACTAGACTGAAATTTAAACTCAGGGCAGGAAGCCTACCTTTGAACAGCAAACAGAAGCAGAGAGGAAAGGGAGAGTGCAATTGCCCGTTGTGTGGGCAATCTGAAGACAGTATTCATTTTCTGATACACTGTCCGGGGTTCTCTCACCAAAGAGACGCTCTCTTCAAATCTATTAAGGGAATTGTGCCTGTACCCCTGTTTACCAACTTTGAAAGTCTCGAGGCTGAGCCAAAAGCCCAGGCCCTCCTGAGGCCTAGTTTTTGGGCAAATCACACACAGCAGATTGATGCTTGTGTGAAGGGATTTCTAGAGGATATCTGGAAAACCCGGATTAATTCTTTATATGGAGGTAAGTCTTACTACCAACATCAGCCCCTGACAGAGGTAGGTTCTGTCCCTTTTGTTCCCGCTCAAACTGGGCGCGGGGTCAATGGCCACAAGGCTACGGCAAACAACGTCTTATGAGTACTTATCTTTAAACCCTTCAACTCAAATACCCCTTGCGCATTATCCCTCCCTTGGTCTGAACATTGCCAACCAGAAACTAAGTCAGCCGTGTAGTAGCAATCAGCAAGGAGTGACAGTCCTTCAGTAGGGCAAAGGTCTCACGTCGGGGTTTAACTACAACGTCAACATTCCCATGCATGGTTCTTCATTCAACCATACACTTACCTGATCTGCCAAATACCCCAGTGAAGAGTGCCATAACAGTCAGAAGACCAAGATTACTTTGACTACAAAAGCCAGGTTCAGCTTGCAGTCCACACCGGACTCAGGTGCGCCTGCCTCCTGACCCTCAATCTCCTCCTCTTGCTCATCCACACCGTTGCCATGTGACTCATGAAGAATGCCTGGTTCCTCTCCCTGAGCACCAGGAAGGGTTGGGACTGGTGGATTTTGCAGTGCTCCCATGAGGGCCGGATCCTCAACGACTATATCCTCCATGAAGCCTGCGTTGGGCACATATCGCCCTTCTGCTGTCTCCCTGCCAAGCAAATGAAACAATTCTGAGTTGATCGACGTGTCTGGGGCATTGCCACTAAACTAATCATATGGCATTGATATGGTCTCTAGATAGTGTACTGGTCACGGGGCGAAGACTCGGTCCACCACTGGCATGCTGAAAGATCTGTCTAGTAGACTCTTGGAATCCAAATAAATGAGGTGAATGTTGTTGTTTATTTATCTGAGTGCAAGAAGGAAACTGCATAACATGCACAGGAATCCCAAACAGAAATGAAGGAAGCACAGAACAAGGGAAAAACCAGAGGGTGTCACGATAGTAGTGCATCACACGCAACGCTTTCCCACGAAGGTGGGCTTTTGTTGCTTCAGAGCTACTCAGTAATGTTGTCCCAACCTGCGCAAGATCCCAACGACTTCTGTCAGAATACAGAACAATGTAATTATTTGTTTCGACTATTGAGCTAATAGTTGCAAAACATTCTCCAGAAGAGTAGTCATATAGAACCAGCAGCAATAGGCAAAAAGAGGGAGGGATTATCTGCTAGGGGCCCTATCACTCTTGGATCACATGGGGCTAGTTGCATTATTGTGAAGCACACCCTTCAGACAAAGACTCCAACTTTACTACGCAGTTAATGGCGCCAATCTCCAAACAAGGGAGCGTCAATCAACCTAGGGACCGCTTCTGAGGTGCTAGGGTTTAGGGTTTAAGCTGCTTTCTGGGCTTCTTCAATTTACGTTGTTATTTGAATTCCATTACCAAGATGTAGAAGACCAGGTCATGTTCTATAGTACTCAGAGCTCTTTCAGAGCAACCCCTCAGTGGGATTACTCTTAGATTACAGACTGCAACTCTGGAAGACTGGTTCAGCAGGACTGCTCCAGTCTCCCATAAATTAAAACCAACCCTGATTTGAGTTCTCCTGGCATTAAGATCTTATTGACCCGTACAGCTCTAAATCAGCATTCAGTTTCAAAGTATGAGCTTCAGTTTTAATTTCAAATGCCTCCAATCAATCTCCTAAGAATACAACATAGACGGGCGTCAACAAGAAACTCACAGCAATGGGAAATGGGTTCCCAGGTACAACAACTGCCCAGGGTTCACCAGCCGCAAATGTAGGGAGACCATCACCAGGCACGTCAATGCCGGGGAACATAAGATCCGCACCACCCAGGACATAGCGTGACACCTCTCCCCCCTTCAGCATGAAGGCAGGCAGGAGGTTTGGCACCTTCCAAAGTCCATACACTGTCCTTCACACAATCCATGCATATGTACAGAGGTTTCCCTGAAGGTGTATGAGAGTGATCACCGTAACAGTGCAAAAAACATTTAGAGGATAGCAGTACAGCTACTGCAATCATCAACTCCTCCCCTCCAGCACAGCTGGTTACACTTTTTCTTTCAAATTCAGTACTGATTTCGATTTCTGGAGAGGAGCCTCAAGTTAAAAGCACATTGCTGGCCAACTGTAGTCCATTGGTGGACATTTCAGTAATTTTCAAGGCCATTGCTTCTCAACAAAACTACTTCTACTGCCACCCAGACTAACTGAGAAAGAGGGATTAAGTTCAGTACCTGTAGGAAATATATCATGGCCGCGGCCATCAACATCAAACAGCAGTGGGGGCCCTCCCTCAACAGCGTACACAAGGGCACGGTTGACCAGCCTGGCTACTGACACCTCTGCCTTCACAGACCCAAATTATAAATCCCCACAGGTATATGAGACAAAACCCACCTATACATATAGAGGACAGATGACTGTAGTCGAAATTTGATATTCAAATCATTGTGAATAGTCAGCATTCTCCAAATTGAGGTCTGCTAGGTCAATGTGCTTCCTCTTCGCCATGTCATGTCTCGTTCCCCAACAGTTCAACATGGACCAACATAACCACTTAACAACATAACCCCTTAACAAGTTGCTGTGGTTAATGAACACCAGTTGTCTCTGTCATACTCCTACATGAGCACACGGCCCCTCAAATAACAGCTCATATGGGAACGCACAGTTCGATTGCACCCATGTCCTTTTGCTTTCTAGGCTGATGTCAATGCCTGCGTTTATAAGCTACCACTCAGTCCCCCTGTAACCGAATTGTCACCGGATGAAACTGGAATTGGGGACTTTAAGTTCATGGGTCCACAAGACGGGGTTAGTAAATATGCCCTCAAGAGCATGTCACACCCAACGTTTAGAAGTGATGGTCAATCAGTCAGTAAATTTCTTTCCTCACAATCAGCAAAGTGCAGCATATTTCACAGGACTGAAGGTAGGTAGATCACGATAACAATCTAGTCTTCGATCTTGCCGCATTTATATATTTCATACATCTATATAACAACAGAACAGCACAAGTGGGCAGAGCGACAGATGAAGAAGAAACCTTGGGAGGCAGAAGGACGTCCAAATCGGCTTCGGCAGCATGAACAAACTTTTCACGGACGCTGCGCCGCAGCTTCTTTCGATCGGCCCCTGAGAGGCGCTGCAATGCCTTCACTTCACTGGCCTTCTTGAACATCCTGCTTCTCTCACCTCTCTCCCTCCTCTCCCACCTGATTTGCAACTCCCTAACAAGGAATTAGAGCTCTGAACAAGAGAGCCTGTCCTCCTCTCTCTGCCACCAATTTTCTCTCCCTCTCTCTCTCTCACAGATCACATCCCAGCAGTGCTAACTTACTAGTAAGACTCCTTCTACTAGTAACTTACTAGTAAGCGTTTTTCTTTTTCTTTTTTTTCCAGAGAACAGGGGACAGTGGCCTTGGAAAGCGTTATTCTTGTGTGTAGGGGGAATGTGAGCAGCCAAACGGTCTTTAGCAGTGTTGACCGGGTACCATGTTTTGAGCCCTCTTCGGTCCCGGATATGGCCTAATCCTTGAAAAAAGTGGATGGCCGGGGCAGGGTATAACAATAGGTTTGAAAAACATCTCGGTTACAGGTTCTAATTAAACACATGAATTTTTTTTTGTCCGGTTCTCAATCTACCGGTTATGCCATCTTAAAAATTGCAGGTTCCATGGTACCGGTTATGGGATTCATCCATTTTTATATTTTTACTTTTTTCTAGCATTTTTGTGTATGTGTAAAACTACACAAGAGGGAGGGCTGTGGCATGGTGGTAAGCCACTCATGTATTGGCCTGTGGGTCTCGCATCTATCTCTCTGCCTTCAGGCCGCCCCTGTAATACTCTAAGTTTATAACCATTAGCCAAATGCTCAACTAAATAATTTCCTATTTACTTGGGCATGTGCACCTAATCTCCCCAACCATTGTAAACCTATTGTTACTAGTAAGACATAATTAGGATATGTCCATATGCAATAATCTTAACTGCCATCACCAGCCCCTATACCTATATTATCTAGAACCGCCTCTACGCCATGCACATTTGCTCCCATGCACATTTGCTCCGGATCCTGCTCCGGGTATAACACCCTTACAATCCCGATGCTGGTTCTCTAGCCGGTTAGGAAGCTCGATGGCTTTTGCCGGTTCCCTTCCATAGCCGGTTCCTCCTGGGGCGCACTTTCCGGGTATGCATATGTGCATAACCGGCAAATAACCGTCGGGTATGCATGTCCAGATGCCATACCCGGCCAACATTGGTCTTTAGTACATGGGAACATAATGGTAACATATGGGAACATAATCAAACCTACATGTTCAGAGGAGTTGTTAGGTTCGGCACCAATAAGGTTGCTTCGGAAACATGGTTCCCATCTAGGGTCGGGCTTAAGACAAGAAAATATGCTTGGACTTTTTCTTTTTTTTTCTTTTTGAAACAGGGGACGGCGTCCTGAAAATTTATTAAAAATAGCGAGGAAAAAATAACCTCGGAGAAACAACCATGAGGATGAAAAATGGGACACTGCCCCAGGCCTGATCCTATATTACCAATCGAGTTTTGGGCCCTTCTTGATTCTAGAATGAAGGACGAAGTAGTTCTTTCAACCCCAATGGTGATGAAATTAAGCAGTCATCCTCTGATGTGTATGATAGTATATGTGTATTATAGGGAGCTATGTTTCAAATAATAGTTCAACATGAAGTCATACAAAGTGGAAGTTAGCTAATGTTCATAAGTAGTTATAAGTATTGTAAGGCTTAAACCGAGGTTTTGAGCATAGTTGGTAGAAAGAACTCTTGCTCGAGGTTTCTCGAGCTCAGTGCAGCACTGGATGTCCACACACATGTTGGAATTTGGACTTCATGTTTTCCTTCCAACCACGATCTAAGCTAATAACCACGATCTAATCGCTTATCGTTAAATCGCAAATCTTCATCGTTAATCGTTAATCCAAAATCAGGGAAGTATTCCTTCAGATCGTTAATCGTTAATCGATTGATGATTTGTTCATTTTATGTTTGATGTTTGATGTTTGCGAAATCATCCGATGTTGTATCTATGATCATGGGTAACTAGTCTTTGGGACTAGCGTACAACTTGGTATTCAAATGACAAACTATATGTGCTAGATGTGATGTTCAAGGTGTTCATTGCTATGTGTTTCGTTTCACCAGGGCAGTGTCCAGAATGACATTTGGTACAATTCCAGCTTTGATGATGTCACCATGCACGCTTTGCCCTTTTCCAGGGCTGCCAGGCTTGTACAAGCATTGCAAACGCACAGAAACGTGATGTGGTTGCACTTCACCCGTTCCCCCATCATTTGCTCACAGGTCTCTAAGGCCTCCATCTCGCGCCCTTGTTGTGCTGCAAGCATGGCGTTCCATGACACCAAATCTCGTTCGGCCATACTGTTGAACACTCCCTCCGCATCCTCAATGCTCCCACATTTGACATACATGTCCACGAGGGTATTGTTCAGAATCACATCTGGTACAATTCCAGCTTTGGCGATGCAACCATGCACCTCTTTGCCCTTTTCCAGGGCTGCCAGGCTTGCACACGCACTGCAAACACACACAAACGTGATGTGGTTGGGCTTCATCCCTTCCCCCATCATTTGCTCATAGGTCTCCAAAGCCTCCATCCCACGCCCTGCTGTGCATACCCCTACAATCATCACACTCGACGACACCACATCACGTTCAGCCATATTGTCAAACACTCCATTTGCATCCTCAATGCACCCACATTTGACATACATGTCCACCAGGGCAATGTTCAGAATGACATCGGGTACAATTCCAGATTTGATAATGTCACCATGGACCTCTTGGCACTTTTCTAGGGCTGCCAGGCTTGCACACGCATTGCAAAAGCAAACAAATGTATGTGGTTGGGCTTCACCCCCTCCGCACATCATTTGCTCATAGGTCTCCAAAGCCTCCATCCCGCGCCCTTGCTGTGCATATCCTGCAATCATCGTACTCCACGACACCACATCTCGTTCAGCCATACTGTTGAACACTCCCTTCATATATGTCTACGAGGGTATTGTTCATAATGACATTTGGTACAACTGCAACTCTGACCATGTCGCCATGGACCTCTTAGCCCTTTTCCACAGCTGCCAGGCTTGCACACGCATTGCAAATGCACAGAAATGTGATCTGGTCGGGCTTCACCCCTTCCCCCATCATTTGATCACAGGTCTCCAAAGCCTCCCTACCACGTCCCTGCTGTGGATACCCTGCAAACATCGTGTTCCATTACACCACATCTCGTTCAGCCATAGTGTTGAAAACTCCCTTCGCATCCTTAATACACCCACATTGGCATACATGTCCACCAGGGTAGTGTTCACAATGACATCTGGTACAATTCCAGCTTTGACGATGTCATCATGGACCTCTTTCCCATTTTCCAGGGCTCCCAGGCTTGCACACGCATCGCAAACACAAATGAACGTGATGTAGTTGGGCTTCACCCCTTCGTGCATCATTTGCTCACCACATCAAGGTGCCCTCACCACATTGTCCTTGACAATTCAGTATGCATCTTAGGGCCGAGTCTGATGAGAGGGAAAAACATGTTGAAATAGGTCGAAGAAGAAGGTGCCCCTCACCACATTGGAGGATTTGACCTTGTGGCACGACCCATGGAGGATTTGACCACCCATGCTTGCTAAATCCTGCCAACATTATATTCCACATGTTCAAAGATCATTGAGGCATTCTGTTGAACACTTGGTGAGCATCCATGATGCTCCAGCACTTAACATAAATGTTGACAAAGGTGTTGAGTAGAAAAACATCTGGCGTGATTCCACTTTGGATAATGTGAGTGTGTACCTGCTTTCCAGCTTCAAGGCCTTTCATCTGATGCACTTATGCAAGCGACAGACATACGTATCTGAATCTGCTGAAATGTCTCATTGGTTTAAAGTCTGTAGAGCCTCTTTTGGTATGTCTGCCTCACAAAGCATCTTCACATGACCAGAAGATGCATTGTGGACTCCCTCTCTTGATCCTCTTCCAGAAGTTGTGGTCATGGTTGAGGTGCCTGATTTTATCAACTGTGCCACTGCAGCTGCTGCCTTTAGTTGACCATCTACGCATGCAGGTTTCTTGTAGCTACTGATCCACAGGGAATCATACGTAATCTTAGTGCTTGAAATCTGGCCCTCTTGGATGAATCTGGACCCACACTCTATCCCTTCTCCTGCAGCTATCCATGCCTCTGCACAAATCATGCATTCATCTTTGCCCTTGCTGCTAGCAGCTGACAATGACAACCTAGGAAACACCCAATCACACTAGTTCATATGTTGAATTGCGTCTACTACTCTCTGTCATCTAACAGGGATTCAACTTTTTGCCTCGGTTGTCCCACCATTGACTGGGGTCAACAAAGTATTCATTCCACACCTTCTCCTCATCTCTGTTACCTGTTTTTGGATACTTTCTTGTTATCACATTGGCAGTATCATGTCAAAGTCAATCCAAACCAGATTCACTCAATCAGCTAACTTGCATGGAAATTTAGGGCCGATTCTGACAAGAGGGAAAAACAGGGTGAAACGTGTTGAAGAATGTACCTTCATTAGCAGTGCCTTGTTCTATCATTTGTGCGGCTGCCACTGCTGTTTCCAGTTGACCATCTACCCAACAACCTAATTTACAGAATTCAATATGCATCTCAGGGCCGAGTCTGATGAGAGGGAAAAATAGGCTGAAATAGGTCGAAGAAGAAGGTGCCCTCACCACATTGTCCTTGACCTTGTGGCCTGACCCATGGAGGATCTGACCATCAACCCAAAATGACCCCTTGTGTGTGCTGCTTGTGTATGTAGTCAGGTAATGTCGGATTGGTCTGTGAGAACCACCACGGTGCAGCTGAGCAAGCATAGATTGAAACACGGCCTGCTAAGACCGAGCTGACTCTCCCAAGAACCTTGTAAACATAATTAGGAAGAATATCAAATCATGGTACTAACAGGATCCAAGAGCCCACATGTGCAAGATGGACAAACTTCTTCACATCATACATTAAGAAAAAGCCACACCTTGCGATTGCGGTTGTCCCACCATCGTGAGTGACATATGAATGACATATGGTACAATTCCAGCTTTGACAATGTCACCATGGACCTCTTTCCCTTTTTCAAGAGCTCCTAGGCTTGCACACGCATTGCAAACACAAACAAATGTGATGTGGTTGGGCTTCACCCCTTCGCGCAGAATTTGCTCATAGGTCTCCAAAGCATTCCTACCACACCCATGCTTGGCAAATCCTGCCAACATTATATTCCACGTGATCAAAGATCATTGAGGCATTCTGTTGAACACTTGGTGAGCATCCATGATGCTCCCGCTCTTAACATAGATGTTGACAAGGGTGTTGAGTATAAAAACATAATCCACTTTGGATAATGTGCGTGTGCACCTGCTTTCCAGCTTACAGACCTTTCATCTTAATGCACTTAAGCAAGAAACAGACATAGGTATCTGAATCTGCTGAAATGCCTCATTGGTTTAAAGTCTGTAGAGCCTATGTCAGTCTGCTTGCCTCACAAAGCATCTTCACATCGCAGAAGTGCCAGAAGAGGCATTGTGGACTCCCTCTCTTGATCCTCTTTCAGAAGCTGCAGTCATCATTGAGGTGAGCATTCCAGAGCTTCTCCTCATCTCTGTTATCTGTTATGTGTTTTTCGATTCTTTCCTGTTGCCACATTGGCAATAACATGTCAAAATCACTCCAAAACCACCAGGGATCCACCAACGAGCTAACTTGCAGAATCAACATGAAAATTTAGGGACGACTCTGATAATAGGACCTCAGGGCCGAGTCTGATGAGAGGCAAAACAGGCTGAAGAAGAAGAAGGTGCCCTCACCACATTGCGTGAAACCCCTCTGCGCTCGAGCACGCGGGGGCATCCCTTCCATCCCCGCACTGCTTTTCGGGCATTTCGGGCAGCTTCGAAAGAAACTGACAACGACAATGACGTGTCTACGATGATGTGGCGACGATGATGTGGCACTATGGCACCCTATTCCTGCTCTACGCTAAACTAGCTTTCGACCTTCGGTCGTCGCTAGAATTTAATAGTGAAACCGAGGTAATATGGGGTGGGGAGGATTTGACAGGGGCCCCGCCGGAGGAGCCCAGGTTGCCCGAATCCCGCGAAATTATTGTGAGATCACACGCGTCCATTAAGTTCTTAATTATTCCTATTGTCTTCCCATATGTATTGAAGGCGTGTTTTTGTGCAACTAAACTTAAACTTCGGATAACTTTGCTTTCTTTCACAACAGATCTACATATTCCATAGGCGGCAGCCGCAGTTCTAGGCCCTCAATTATTCCCAGACTCAGCAGCAATCAGCTATCAGTTGAAGATTGAACTTTCGTGAAGAACCTTATTAAAATATTGCTTGTTGACTTTTCCTTCAAGGGAAATCAAATATGATATTCAACTTAGGCTGGTTAATCGTATATATACTCCATCCATACTAGACAATAATCGACAATGAAAATATTTTTAATATATATATATATATATTTCAGATGTACAAAATACGAGAGAAATTTACCAATCCAGTTGCTGGGTAAGTTTATTTTCACATGGACTCCACGATTTTGTTTGGATCTGGATAAACATGACATAGAATATGTTCCATTATAACTGCAAGGTAACTGGTAACTGCCTAGTCACTGGTGGGCAGTGGGTCAACAAAATAAATATCCATTAATAAATTTCCAGGGCCACTGTCCCCTGTTCTTTAAAAATAAAATAAAACCCCCTGTTCATTAAAAAATAGAATAGAATAAAATAAAATAAAATAAAACAAAATAAAATAGGGTAGAAGAGGACTGCAGTGTTTTTTTTCAAGAAATTGGAAAACAGCACGAGTGGCTACAGAGTTTTGCAAAAAATAGCGGTACATTCTGTTCATCCACTTAATTTCATCCATTCATGTACTTCAATCCATTTATATCAACCATATTTGGCGAATTCATCCATAATTTATTTTTTATTTGGAGAAATTTGGCGATTATTATTTGTTTTTAAAGGGATTGTAGCCTTGATTATTTTATTATATTTTTGGTTGGCCGAAAGGCCATTACAATTTATTTGGGATTATTCAGGGAAAAAATTAAA
This sequence comes from Takakia lepidozioides, assembly GCA_030704615.1. NCBI lineage: Eukaryota > Viridiplantae > Streptophyta > Takakiopsida > Takakiales > Takakiaceae > Takakia > Takakia lepidozioides. Next base: position 48,810,406 of record CM060733.1, on the reverse strand, counting down.
ACCCCTATTTTCGCCATAAGGCACACACACCGTTATCAGTGAAGTTAGAACCCGTACCCGTGAAAAAACAGGGAATTTACGACAGAATATTCTACTTTTATTTTTGAGGTCGAAATCTGGCGAAAAAAAAACGCATTATTAGAGGAGTACTTACAGTTGTACGCGCCAGAAAGGGTGCAGCGTAGGTAGCCACGTGGCCACCTAGGGACCCGCGTCGATATAGGGTCATCTTCGTGGGCTGGCAGCGCGTGAGAGAGACAAGAAAGTGCGTTGGGAAATTGCAGTGTGGGAAATGCTTGCGAGGACGCCATGGCTGCCCAATTTCAGTTCTGCACGACTGTGTCGGTTGCAGGAAGCTTCGTCAGGGGAATTTTTCGTGGAAATTGGCATAATTGCAGTCCAGCTGTGCATCGAGTTCCAATGCCGGAAGAGATTCTCTCTTAAGAATGTTTGTCCCATATGCATTGCTGAGTTAGTTCTGGTTGACAGGTTCTTTCATTTCCTGTGCTAGGGTGCAGTGATTTGATGTTTCGCAATAGATAGATCCAGAGTCAGTGTGAACGCGGAAAAAACTTGGCGTTGTTAACCCCTGAGAATGCCTTTTGCTTGGGTGGAGTAGCAGCCAGGATGCACAATCAGCAGCCGCCTGTATTGAGTGAGCGCCGGCGAGTGAAGAAGCCTGCTACGGTTCACGACCTTGTTCAGACGGGTGACTTGAGATCACTCCAGAGCAAGCTGCAAGAAAATGCAGGGCTTGTCAACACTCGAAATCCCATTGTAAGGTTGCCGCACTCTAAAATGAAGTGGTGTTGTAGAATCGGTTGTACCCCTTTGCATCGAGGCATCATAGAGTCCGGAGTGTGACTGCTGCTTTAGAGGAACAGAGATGAAAATAATACTGTACTACAATGCTCTTCATTCAATCAACCAGCAAAGCAAGTGACAGCTTCCTAGTAGCCATGCTGCAGGAAATGTGCCTTTCGTTATTGTCAACTTAAGATTTGTAAAGCCTTACTTAGCTGCAGTTGCTGAATTTTGTGGTAGACGACTATGAGTTCTCAAAAGAAAACACTGTGTACTGTAGGACATTGACACAGATGAAGGTTCAAAATCTTCTTGTAAATTTAGAAAGGCACTGGAATTATTGGACTGTTAATTGTACTACCTATCATTGTCAAGACTACGGACATTGTAGGACTGGCTTTCACAATATGAAGTATATCTGAAAAAAGTTTATGACTGGGTAAGGCACTCTTGGGATTAAAAAGTTGTGTATAAAGGTCATCTTATGGTGGCACAGTTGTACCTTCAGTTGGCTTGAGCTCAAATAATAACATCAGGAAGAGTATGTGTTTGTCAATGGGGTCGCTTATGTTGCTTGGACCTCCCACAAACTTGCCGTCAGAGCAGGTTTCTGGTGAGTGGCTTGATCTGAAGTTCGGTGCTGGCAGATGTCACAGACTCCCCTTCATATGGCAGCTGCAAGCAATCAAGTTGAGGCTGCTAAGTTCCTCTTGGAGTGGCAAGGTGCAGAGCAGCCTGAGTTGGAGGCAAAGAATATGGTAATGCAAATTGTATAATGGCTTAGTTTTGAGGCTGTCATCTGTCATTCTTGCTGGAAGACTGCAGGTTCTATCAATCACTTGATTGCCAGAAAAGTGATGACTGTGTCCACGTCATCAGTGTCAGTCTATCACAGGAACAATAATGGTTTTGTGGCCTCTTGGGTGATGCATGATATGACTGTTCAGTACGGGGAGACGCCCTTGCACCTAGCCTCCAAGAATGGCTGCACTGAGGTGGTTAAGTTACTACTGAAGCACAATGCGTGTAAAGAAGCAAGAGCCAATGTGATTCTTTCCATCCTATCTCATGGTTGTCTTTCTGTTGGACTCAAGGTTGCCGGTTGTAATTAGTGTATTTTTGTCCTGTTCTGGGTTGCAGGGAGTACTGTGATTGATAGACCGGATGTTACACTAGTTGCACTTGTGCTTTCTTTGATCAGTGAGTGTGCTGATCAATGGCAGAATGGCATGACACCCTTGCACTTGGCGGTGTGGTTCGCAGTGCGAGCAGAGACTTCGACAACAGTGGAGGTTCTCCTACAGTATGATGCTGATGTCAGCGCCAAGGATAATGTAGGCTGGTCCTGCATTTCTTGTTTTTCTCACAGAGGGATCCAATTTCACTTTCGTCCATTCCAGATGCCATACAATTTAGGCTTTCTGGTTTTTAATGTGTGCTGAAATGTGGTAACTGGTGAGTGCAGGAGTCCATGACACCATTGAGTCATCTGCCAAGGACTCCCAGCAATGAGAAGCTTCGGAGTTTGTTGCAAAAGCAGCTGGATGATCAGCACAACCGCAAGGGACACAGCATGCTTGCCGCACTAGAAGCTGCACTGCAGCCAATTGTGGGGCTTGAGCAGCTCAAGATGCAGCTGCGACGATGGGCCAAGGGAACCCTGCTGGATGAGAAACGTCGTGCGCTTGGCCTCCATGTACCTGCCCACCGACCACCACACATGGCCTTCCTTGGAAATCCAGGAACTGGTATATCTCAATGCTACAATGGTATCTTTTGTCCCATGACGTACCTTTTGATCACAGTCTACACCATGAAAGCCTAAACTGCAGGTTGCGTCTAATACAAACCTTCAAAGCAGGTGATTGAAGGACATTTTTTATTGTGTATCACACACAACAATAATTTGTATACAACCTCAGCCACAGGTATTACATCTGCATCACAGATGGTAGTGGGATACAGTAGTTTTGGAACAAACATCGTGCTTTCCTGTATGATGTGAATTCCAGCACCTCAAGCCTGAAACTAGATTAGCTATAAAATTGACTATGTGACCCCAGTGTTCACAGCATTTCCAAAATGTATACCTCTTTCTTATTATGTACACGCCCACAATTTTCAACTTCCCTGCTTGACACAATGGTCTGTAGTCTCCTCCTGTTTGCAGCTGTAAGCCTCAGCTGTTGTTCTCTATTCAAAGCTGGCAACGTTGTCTTGGTGAACCAAAAGTATGAACCACCTCACCTCCTGTTTTCGAATCAACGTTTATGACTAAATGTAGGGAAGACAATGGTAGCTCGAATTTTGGCAAAGTTGCTGCACATGGTGGGGTTGTTAGCGGTGGACAAAGTGGTTGAAGTGCAACGAACTGACTTGGTGGGGGAGTTTGTGGGCCATACTGGACCCAAGACGAGGATGAAGGTGTGTGCTACCTGGCATGTTTGAATTCTCAATAACTAGCTTAGCTAAGCCCGGAGCCCCTAGTTCACCCCTGCTTGTGCACTTGTGCTTGAGCTTCTGTGGGCTGTTTCTGGTCTGTCATTGTTATTGCCAAATGTTGGCTGCTCATGAAATAAACATGGTGTGGTGCAGATCAAAGAGGCAGAAGGTGGAATCCTTTTTGTAGATGAGGCATACAGGCTCATGCCTGTGCAATCTGTTAAGGACAAAGACTATGGCTTGGAGGCCCTGGAAGAAATCATGTCTGTAATGGACAGCGGCAAACTGGTGGTCATCTTTGCTGGCTATGCTGAACCCATGCAGCGTGTTTTTGGCTGCAACGAAGGCTTTAACCGACGAGTGACTCGATTCCTTAACTTTGAGGATTTCAGCTCAACTGAACTTGCAGAGATTGTTCATTTGAAATTGGAGTCGTCCAGTGAGGACAGTCTGATATATGGCTTCAAACTGGCTGACACATGCACTGTGGATTCCATAGCACAGCTTTTGGAGAGCAAAACAACAGCAAAACAGCGATGTCAACTGAATGGGGGTCTAGTGTGGCCATTACTCATTAATGCACGTGAGCACCTGGATGAACGGCTTGACTTGGAATGTTGTGACCCTGTGGTGCTTGTCACAATCACCCTACAAGATCTGGAAGCTGGCCTGCTTCTCCTTCATCAGTAATTCTTGCTGTTGGTCCAATGCCTTTCTTCAGGTGAAATCACTCCATTTCCTAAGGCCCTGAAGACTAGGAAAAATTACACCCCACAATTCTCATATAGTTCTCATTGTAGACTGATTCATATAATTGCTGCATCACAATTGATAGCAGCCTTAGAGTTGATTTAGAAATTGTTTTCTTAGAACAGACAGGGTTGGAAGTAAGTGCAGGAATTATGATGAACATGGAAGATCGCTCACAGGTTCACTTAACCCCAATTTGTGTCTTGGAGAGTACCTCTGCAGCTACCATGTTTGCAATGTCTCAAGTCGAGTTTCACATCTAATGTTAACCCTGTCAACTCTCAATCTCTCTTGGAAGTAAACCTTGTGTTCTGATTGAGTATTAACAGTAAGAGAGTAGTCTCACTGTTCCACAACCAAGGCAATCACTCCTGTGGAGCCAAAACCTCCTGCGCCTCGTGTGGTAGCATCCAGATCATCCACTTCAATGACCTCAGGGTTGATGATACGCTCAAGAATGAGCTGCGCAATTCGATCACCTGATTGAATGGTAAAGTCGGTGTCAGAGTGGTTGAAGAGGATGACGCCAAGTGGCCCGCGGTAGTCAGCATCCACCACTCCTGCCCCCACATCTATTGAATGCTTCCATGCTAGCCCTGACCGCGGAGCTGTTCAAATTCAATCACATACCATCAGACATGCTCACAACAAATGTTAAAAGTCTGTCATTTCACTTAGAGCTCTCTCTTTTACCTTGCGTCCTACCGCTCCCCCTCAGCATCCTGGAGGAATTCACAAAAGAGTATGGCTACAGGTCAACCTCAACTAACCAATGGTTTTCAATAGACATGCTGATTGAAGGTCCTTCTTTGACCGTCAGAAAATTGAGGTGGTCAAATCATACACCTATATGGGAATGATAACCATGCACGCAATTTAAGCTTGCAGGTACAGCCAGGGACAGACAGACAAAGAGCAAGGCTGCCTCCCTTCGTCTCCAAGGGAATTAACAAACGGATCCATCTTAGACATCCTCAAGAAAAAACTGCTCTGCAACTCGGTTGTTACTCCTGCTGCTATGTATAGCTGTGAGTTCTGGGCCTGAGGTACCGATTTCTTTGTGGGAGAAAAAGCTGGAACCGCCTACACGCATCTCTACTTCAAGGAATATTGGGGCTAAATGTACAACACCATCTCAGATATGCTGAATTTGTGTGCACACCACTATTTCTACTCAGAATCTTCCTGACAAGGCTGCACTCTCCCCCAAGTGGTTGCCAGTCTCCACTCTCACAACCTCTATGAAAGCAGCTGTTTAAAGACCCATTGATATGGTCAGATCTTCAATTTTCTGAATGCCGGGACCAACAACCAAGTAGTACTCTATAACAACTACTACTATGCTAAATGACGACCAGGCATTCCGATTGGGTGAACATGTAAACATGACATACCATTTCCAAAAAAATAAAATGAAGAATGTACATGTGTATTGAACACCAACTTGTAGCGCAGGATTTTTGGCAGCAGGATGATTCTAGTGAATAATGTACAGTAGACCTGCCACTGCAGCACTCAGCAACAGGAAAAAAGATCCAAAAAACCTTACTTAACAGGCAAGTCTCTGCCTAGTCCCAATCTCAAAAAAATTAGCTCATTCTGCATACACAGTCCATACAATATACTACACAGACTGTAGACACTAATAATGTTTGCATTATACATTGAAATCCCAGAATCTCACAACAAAGCTGCAATTCTATCGACAATAAAATAACGCCCAATGACTTGTCTGGAACTCTATCTCCCTCACTTGTACGAGTAGTCAAGGTGGGCTCACACAGCTATGCGGATAGAGATGGCGTACTGAAGTGGCGTAGAGATGACAGAAGGGAAATTGAGACTGAAGAACATTTCTTCTTTCACTGTCTGAGATAAGGGGTCGATATTTTGCCTATTTGGGACACCAAACCATCGCTGAAGTGTTTCATTACGAGGATCAGAAATGCTTGGCAGCATATCTACACCAGGCTCTTCACCTTGGAGAATTTCTTGACGTTGAATAGTTGTTTTTGAGCTTTCCGTGGACGTTACAAAGTTTCGTTCTTTCTCTCTATAAACTACCATTTCATTTCTCTGGTTTATGTGGTTCTCTTTAACACAAAATTAGTCAGTGTGTCTTATATCCACATGAGATCAGACCTCACTTAAGAGGAAAAGCACGACCTTTGCTACCAAACGTAGCCTCAGAAAGACTACCCTGTGCTACGAAGTTTATTTCCTGCCACTACCTGACTGGCGCTGTGGCTTGGCCTCGGTATCAGCCTACTCTCAGTCAAGTTCCTGCCTCTAATCTGCGTCATTTCAGGCTGTTGAGCATGCGAAATGTGCCATCATTAAGGAGAAATATGAAAAGATAGAATGAGAGTGATACAGACCTATTCGAGCATATGTCCCCTCTGGAATAGCAATGGAAAGGTCGGTCTTGACCAATGCTTTTCCCCGCGACGGCACCACACATTCACAGGCACTGCATCCCACCATATTATAAACATCCCAAATCATTGCCATGCTTCTCAATTCTAACACTCTGTACAAGCAGGTCATTTCACTTACTTATGTCGTTGAGCAAAGCCATGGGGACCATCCCTCGTCCAACGAATTACCCTGTCGACTTTGTGGGTGGAGAAAGAAAGAATTCATCCCTAACTTCACCAATGTTGCATGGCTGGCCGAAAAGAGAGCGGAAGAAAGAAAGACGAAAAAAAGAAACTTCATAACGTCCGCGGAAGGCCAAGAAAACCCAAGAGACAAAGAACAGTAGGAACCATTTCGAGGGAGACCGGGGAAAAAGCAATACAAAAAACCTTGAAAGATCATAGCCGGCAGCATTGGCTGTGCCTCTCGACGGAAGAATGGCATGCGGCGACAGCTTCTTGACCCGAAGGGCGTTCAAGCCAAGGATCACGGTCCCATTCTCCTTCCCCTCCACTTTCTGTATCTTCGCTTGAGGCTCTAAAGGATCCGTCTCCATACCTGCCGCCTTCACACTCTGGATCCTCCAGACTTTTCCCTCTCTCTCTCTCTCTCTCCCTCTCTCTCTGTCTCTCTCGTTGTGATATGGCGGGAAACCGCCATTTTCGATAGAATTCGTCAACAGAATTTTTTGTCTTCTCAAAGCATTCATTCAATGATGAGTCTCTCTCTCGTTCTCTCTCTCTCTCGTACCTATTGGGTTCTTTCTTTTCGATAGAGATATGGAGATTCCGGTGGCATCGATGTCGTTGGGTCTTTGCACGGTTTTGTAGTCATAGGGATATAATGGATTCAAACTCTTAACCCCTAAGGGATTCTGGTCGCGTCAGATTATTTGCCACGCTCCAATTCCCATGGATGATATTGGATGGAAGTGAACCTTGAAGATGAATTGTAGATGTCAGAGAGGAGCACACGTGGGAATTTACAGCACCAAAAAATTATAAAAGCTCTGCTCCCTAGAATTTTGCAAAGTGCCAGGGTTTCATGAAATCCATTGTTAGAGCACCATTGACCTGCCTACGTGGCAGCCAAATCCACAAAGCAAGTGATAAATGAGGCCCCGGAGTTGAATGCTGCCTCAGCGGGCCTGCCTGCGTGGCCCCACCCACAGTCGCCGCGCCAGGCGCCCCCCTCCCGCTCCACCCGCCACCCCCGCGCCGGGTCCATTGCTCGTCAAAACACTGCCACACAATGAACTCAATGTTACTGTTTTGCACGCATCCATCATGCATGTCCCATGAATGCAACAAATACATCCATCACATCATGACCATGCCATCATACAATCCTGTATGTGTGTTCACATGCCTCCTCATACATACATATTGGAGCCATTTGAAATTTGAACCAGCCCTAGAGCATAGACACACATATTGGAGATCCTGAACATTTCAAATTTGAAATTTGAAACAGCAATGAATGTACCTCCAAAACGGATGGACGTCGTTTAGCGGATGTTTGTTGTCATCGAGATGATTGACCACCTGTCCCCCGCATCTTCGTCCCCTCAGTCTCTCTCTCCGAAATTGGGGACTCGCCATTGTGTCACGAATTTTCACACAATACGTTGTGCTTTCTGTGTGTGCTTCGACTTGCTTCCCGAGAGACATGTTTGCAAATGAGGTGAAGGAGGTGAAGCAGAACCTAGAGAAATACGTATATCTGAGAATCTGGGATTCGAATACAAGCATTCATTTCTGCCCTTTTACAAATTTGCTGGAAGTATTGTTTTCTTTAACTGTTTCCAGTAACAGTCATGTGTAGGGTCCAACGAGTGTTTTTGGTAACAGTTTCCCAGTCAGTCGATTCATAGATGGTATTCATAGATGGTTGCACGACCCTCTCATATATCTACATCTGAGAACATGGGGTTCTCCTAGAAGTATACATCAGTTTTCATTGTAGTTTGCTGCGAGTACTGTTTTCTTGAAGTGTTTAGGGTAACAGTCATGTTTAGGTTTGAAGGATTGTTATGAGTTCATTGTTTCATGTGTCTGTATACAGTACCAGTAACCAAGTTCCATGGCGCCCCCTTCTTCCACGACTCTTTCAGGCGGTGCCCCCTAAAATATTTCAGTATTGCAAGGTGGTTTCTGTTGTAGGTACCACTACTCATTCGGGCCAGAGGATAAGACATATGCCGTCTTGGAGGTTACATCCGCCATGGCAGCCAATAAGTGGAAACCACAACCTCCGAAGAAGAAGGGGAGAAAGGCAAGAGTGGTGACATCTAACTGATGTAACCCCTCCTGAAGTTGGTTCTGGGGTTCTTACCCACTGGGTGTGAATTCAACTAGACATACCAGAACTGTGTTGCACAGGCAGTGCCAATTTGTTTAGAGGGCTGATGCAATGGTAAATATTGGTATTGTACCAAGAAGAAATATGGTCGAGGATCCCCACCCTTGTGACCAGTTTGTTCATTTCTGCTGTTTTGGATAATGTGTTATTTGTGAGTGGGATCAATTGACTGTGCAGAACATCCACGGGCTAGAGAAGGGGGTGATGCCTCTGGTTGGACATCTTGGTGCTTTCAAATATGGGTGAGTTCGTGAAGTACAGCCGCCTGAAGCAAATTGATTTGAGGGTAATCTAGTTTCCCTTATACATACATATGTAGGATATTATGAGTGCTTGGTTTAAGAGGTTACAATTGACTTTTGGTGATTTGTAATACATGAGACGCCATGCCACTGGGCTTGCTGTGGATGTTATAAAAGGCTAGGGGAAGTATGTATTCCTTTTTGTTGGATGCAGATCCATCCACTAGATTTCAGGCTCAAGAGCATCAAGGAGATACTGTGGGTTGATAGCGACAAGGAACGTGCGTCAACAGATGGTGCCTCGTTTCATATACACAGGGAGCTTTCTGTTTCTATATCTGTGGGTCATCACAAAAATTGTGATGGCACTTGTGTTGCAGCATTGTCCACACTCCATGCCCTGGCATGGTAAGCTAGAGCACGATCTCATGCTGGTTCTTATGTCAATAGCAGAGGTTACCCCTGGCAGAATTACCCAATACACTTATGGCATTGGTCTCACCTTTTCAGTCTGATCACCAAGGTACTGCCTAGAAACTCTTGCTTGCATCACAGTTGAAGCACTTGTTTCATGAGTTGTGAATATGCTTTGATGCCATCAAAGTTGTGTACTACCCCTTCACAGGGGAATATGACTCTTTTTTTAAGTCGGTTATCATTGTATTTTGAGAACAAAGGTCTGCATTCTTAGTTTGCAGTATCAAGCTTGTGGTACAATAATAGAAGTATTGTTTCTGTTCATCATCCATGGCAGGAGATGTTATTTGCAGCTATGAAGGTGAGTGTAGTGATGCACATGGAATAAGGTCAATACGTGAATTTTCCCCTTTCATTTTCTTTGCAAAAAGAATCTGGCATATTCTTCTCAAGTTTTATCAATGAATGGCTGCATTTAATTGGTAATTAGATGGATGTCGCACTTCGAATTAAACTTCCATATATTGCAGATGAGGCTTAGAAAATTGCGTTAAAACTGAAGTTGAAGGTGTGAAAGCATGTTTGAACCACTGCTGGAGCACCGGAGATCAAGGCAGTCACTAGAGCATGCATACCAAGGTCCAAAGACTGAATGGAGAATGCATAAACCATGCATACCGAGTTTTATTCGTCTCTATCCATTTGAGCAGGTTGCCAACAAGGGAAATGGTGAGGTGTGTATCACTTAATTCACTCTCATCTGTGCTCTTTCCATCTTTCAGAGTCTGAATTACAGACGTATTTCACACATGATGTGACAAGGAAGTTTCAGAAAATAGACTGCAGATGGATCAATCTATGTAAATAATCTATGTACTGACCTTGTACCAGTTGTGTAAGTGACACACCGAAACAACAGTACATCAAATACAGGCAATCAGTTACACATCCACTCAGAGCACACATAAACACGAAATACAGACATTGCAACTCAGTACAAAGACAAAACTGCTACTCCATGCATACAAGTGCACGGGATACATTGTTGGAATGGTGCTTTGAGGAAAACACAGGAAACAAGCACCCAACAAAAGCAGCAAACACACATAAGAAAATCAAATAGAAGGCATGCAACAATGAGAGACATTAAACAAACAAATCAAACCCAATGCAAACATGATCCAAACATAAAAGACTAGGACTGTCTACCACATTGAAGTCACTCTATTCATCAGCACGGGAAGGGAGTGTTTTGTAAAACAGAGAAGTGCATTACAAATAAGCAAGCACAAGGCACATGCCATGACGTCCAGAACCCGACAAATTCCTAATGTGCTTCAGCAAAATGGTCATCTTAACCTCCATCTTAACCTCCAAAATGAGAAGTAGAGGGGGTTTAGGGTCCGAAAATGTTGTGCATACTGCATTTCTGAGACTACCATCCCTGTATCATTGCCATTTTAGTAGCCCTGCTGGTACAACAATGAACCCAGAGAATGAAACCTGAATTCTGTCGACGTAAAGACGTATTCTGCTAGGTAATAAGTACATGACCTCCAGGAGAGATCAATATCACACATAACCCTTATGATTGGCACAGCCACATTGTCATCCATGTACTGCATCAATTATCCCTCTTGCAGCTATATTCTTTTCGAATGGAAACGTGTTAAGTAAAGAGGTACACGTTGTGGAATTGCTTTCCACTTTCATACTGGGGCGTGAGCACGCTCACGCTTAGCGCACTAAGCGTGAGCAGATTCCCTTAAGCATGAGCACAAGTTAAGCGTGAGCACAAATTGAAAGTGGAACATATAACCGTGGAAGAAGCAGGGCCTATTGTCGTGGACGCAAACCGGTGCCTATTGGAGCCTAACATACCATGCTGGGACTGAAGACGCTGACCTCCATGACAGAAAATGTGGGAGGAATGTGTACGAAAAACTTCTCGACGAAGTAAGCATGGATGATTGGGTTTAGGGAAATGGATGAATGCAGGATGAATGTTGGATGATAATGACTGGATGAATGTGGCGTGAATGAGTGAAATAGGATTGCTTGTAAAAGGCCATTCAAGACATGAATCCCATTCATCTCATACAAAGTGAAGTCATAAGACGGGGATATCAGGAAACTTCAGGGAGATTTTGTGCATGGGTATGTGTTTGGAACCCCAGTGTTTTATGTTTCAGTAGGTGATTCCAATGGAAACAAGAAAGTAGTTGACGAGGACATCATGGCCAAGTGGGATGACTGGTGGAAGGAAGTGAATTTGGAGTTCGAACAATCTCTGTCCAGGAGTCCCGAGTTGCAGGTGTATAGTAACAAGATGTTCTTTGTTTGGGACGGGAACCACCGCCTGGATGGAGTACATCGACAATATGTATCAAGAAGAAAGATTGACACTACTCAGTTGCGGCATGCGTTTTGGATCCGAGTGGGAACTACACCCAGCTACTAACAGCCATGCATGATATAAACAAGTGAGTTCTCTCGACATTCACCAGATTCTACTCCAAATTCACATTACACTCATTGTCGTGAGGACCCTGTCTTTCATTTTTTCACACTCGGTTTGATTGTGCAGGCAGACAGAGTCTTCCCATGTTACAACAAACCTGGTGCACACATTATTCAGGATGTAAAAGCTCGGAAGAATGCCCCTGTCCAGCTTTAAGACTATTCTGTCACATGAGGCCTTCAAGACCTCCAAAAGGGCAGAGACATGGTACAGACTCAGGGATGCGTTTCTGGAGTACATGTATACGGTAAGTCTTGCATTCGAGAGTTGTTTTCTTTTCATACCAGAACATCTGGTCAGGTTTACGTTGATGCAAGCCTGATTCACTGTGGAGTTTGGGCTCAGGTTTTCCAGTACACATTTGGGTGACTGACCTCTCTTTGCACCTTATCCTTATGTTGGGTAGCAAGAAATTGCTGATTCGGGTGAGCGGGGTAAAGCAGAGTACTACGGAAAGACTCCAGAGAGTGAACGCACTGCCTTCGGAATAGAGACGGCAATGACTTTCTACATGAACGAATTCCGAGGGAAGGTGGTGACTGCGTTCATCAAACAGCTACGTATAGCTGATCCTGGTCTTGGTTCACAGTTTCTGGAAGAGGTCCGCATTCATTGGAGCAAGAACACGAAGCCTGAAATGACACAGGAGAAGCTGCACCGGCTTGCTATGGCAATGGTAGAGCCTGCAGTAAAAGTGCGTTGGCTTCAGATTTGGAACTCCGAGCCTGTTCTCCCTAGTTTTGGTGGGATCTGGGGAAGGTCGGTTATGTTTGAAGTCTCGAGTCTGGAGCTCACCTTACCACGCATTTTCAATTCTCTTCTAGTCAGCATGGTGCTGAATCACACAAAATTCTCGAATATAAGTGATATGACCACAGACAAAAACGATCAAGATAATTTGTAGAATGTTCACTTCACAGCAACACAAATGTTGAAAATCATCAATTACATCACAGGGTATACAGCGTGCAAAGATGAATTCCTTGTGGATTATTCGGGTCTCTTACATTCAATGGTCCACTTCTATAACACCCCACCAGAGAGGCAAGGACCTGCAATCACCTAGGACATGCAATGTCTAATTTACATCTTTTTCTTCCTCCGTACATGTATCAAATAGTTTTCCCATGGGCGAGAGGAACGCCACCACTGGAGTCGTAACCCCTTTCAGTGACCAAGTGTGGGACATCTGGCTACATAAAGCCACATTCTGGGCACAAGTAAGAATTTATGTATACAGCTCTTCATTACTTGGACTGAGTGTGTTTGAGCTATACATTAGATTCTAACAGAGTGTTCCACGTGCCAGTTGGAGGAGAGGGCTCAGGAGGTTATGGAGAAATCACTTACAGACTTCAAGATCGTGGTTGGTACACCGGAAGAGTCATTCGAGACCTAGATAAGGAGGTGGAAAGGGATCATTTGGAACCATGCGTTCTTCTGGGAATTCGCTGTGGAAGGTGGTATAAATTGCTCAAACTTGTTCGATGCGCAGCACAATGGTGAGCAGGCGATGAAGCGAGTCATATATAGGTTTGTTATTCATGCATTAAAATTTTGGAGTGCTGTTTTCATAGACAGAAACTGCATCTATTGAGGCTTGCGTTAAGGCAAGCCTGCCGACCCTGCTCATCATGTCTTGCAGTCTCCGGTTACCTTGGGGTAGGGATCAAGCTTGCGTTGACGCAAACCTGATTTTGGGTGGAATGGAGCTTGGTGAATCCAACCGACTGTGTTATAGAGGTCTGTTGTGAGGCTACAGAGTTCATGGTTGGTGGTTTCAGGGTCCCTCAAGACTGTGAGGGATGTGTCTTTTTTGGGTCTGCAGTAGGCTTGCGTTAACGCAAGCCTGGTTCATGACAGCCATCAAAAGTTATAAAATAAATATAATTAATTAATTAAAAAAATAAAATAAAAACGCCTCCTGAAGGGCAGCCATCGCTTTAGTTGAGGTGACAGGGAAAACAAGTTCTTGGGTGTCAAGGCTCATGTTCCTGACCCGGGATCAGGCTTTCGTTGACGCAAGAATGAGTATAGCCTGTATTTAGATTATGTTTTGTAAATTGTTGCAGCGAAGGTTTGTTATCTGCTATCATGTATGTCTTGTACTTATGTTGATTTCTTTTCTGGCTGTCACTGTAGATATATCCACAGAGTGCTTTTTCCAGGGGGGTTTCTAAGCGCCTACCCATTCTTCATTGACAGTTGGGCAAAGACAAATCCGGACACAACTATGTACACAGTGGGAATTCTGGAGGACTGGAGCAGGTCCCATTTGAAAGACTTTGGCTGGTACCTGGATTGCCCCAAACAATCCACACCCTTGGAGGAGAACGTCCTTCGGAACTTGAATGACAATGCCGAGGCTCTTACTTCTCTTACGGATAGACATCTGCAGTTGAGAGATCTCCGGCTTTTGAGAGCAAAGGAACCGGTTGTGAATCCGAGCCCGAAAAAAAAGGGTGGAAAGAAGAAGGATAAAAAGAAAGAGGGCGAACAAAGCCAGGCAGTGGCTGCTGTGGTAGGAGGGGCTCAGGAGGGGGTCACAACTCCCTTTGTCAGATCGACCATATGAGGCCTTACCTAACCCTGGCAGAGGTGTGGCCACGGGATTCCAACACAAGACAGTGAATGAAAGCTTCTTGGACATGATGGAATCAAGGAGGAAAGGCGGCACAGTAAATGAGAAGTCCCTGACTTGGGAGACACTGTCTTCATTCCTCACTCTGGTAAATTCACTCTCCAATCCACCCTCCTTGTCATTAGTTTTTGTAGTGTGTTCACAGTTCCTATAAGTAGGATTGTTTTCTTTTTGTGTGAAGGCTGGAAAAGGTCCATGCTGGGTGAACGGAGAGAAGAAACCCTTTGTCTGCGAGCTCATTGTTGTGGACATTCCAGACGGGCTTCCAGTCCCAGATTTTCCTCCGAAAGGTGTCACTCTGTTCTGGAATGAATGGGACGAGCGCTACTGGCCTTGGGACGTCTTCAAATTTTGTGGGAACTTCCTGGCCGACAATGGATGTTTGCTCATCCTCCAAGCAGCCAATGCAAAGTGTAGACGACTACTGGCCAGTTTCCTGAAGTCTGGTGGGATGAAGGTGATTAAAAGCTGGAATGTAGTTAACAGTTATGCGTTGAGTGTGAACCGTTTGGGAAGCAACTCTGTGTTATTGATGAATTAAACTATGGCCGGCCTGTTCATTACACACATACGTTATTTAACTTTGTCAATGTTATACCAGACCCTTCGGCTGTAATGTTAGTCATCAAAGTTTGAGAGAAATCACGCGCGATCGCGCGTGGTTCTTTCATATATCTTCTTGTGGAGCTAGCATGGATCAGCAGTGCCATCAGATGTTATCAAAACAAGTTGACTTCATTGTTAGTTTAAGCAATAACAGATCAGGCTGGAGGTTGGAGGAGGTTGGAGGAGAAGAAATTTTCCGATGTTTTCATATTACGATGGGGAATAAGTGACACGATCATCGTCTATGTAATTCAAGCTCCCACAATGGTCGTCTCATTTGTTCATGAGCGGATTGTGAAGCTCTGTTAAAATCTCTCTTCAAATGGATTGAAGTAATTTTGGCGGCATCGAAATTCCTTCCCTGACAAACTGATGGCACCACTGTGGTTGATTGAAATCTGGATGCACTCGGCTCGTTGGGGTTCTCAATGGTGGTAGAGGCAGAGATCTATCGGGCGATCACTCATGGTTCGAAAAGCGGAATTCAGCATCGTCCTGGTTCTCCAGCTGACTGCCAAATGGTTATATTACCTCAACAGTGCCACATGTGATTGGTTGGAGTGATGTTTTTTCTATGCTCACGCAATCAACAACGAAAATGCTGTCATTCGAAGATGTGATGATTCTGCAGGCTTAGTGAGTTACTTCAGGTCAGTTACAGCGAGGGAACTCAAGGTATTCGGATAATCCGTCCCGGAATATTTCACACCATCATCCTGGATGATTCATTGATGTGTTTCAGAACACGCACTCAAATCATCCGGGCTGATGGTGTCACTTGTTCCTTGGCGGATTATTCAAGTATCTTATAATCCTAGTCTTTAAGTTGTTTAAAGTTATTCTCCCTGCTTGCATAATCCGATCTCCAACAATTGACAGCATCCTCGTGGTGTTTTGTTTGGTTCCTATATCTTTCGTTTGGAGATCCACTATTCTTTTGAGGAACACCAACGATTAACATCGTGCGATCACGCGTGCTTTTCTAAGATCTGACCTGTTCTGATGTCCATCATTGCACACCAAAATGGTGTTACGAGGAGGCAGAATGTCAGCAATTGAACGTCAATCTCCAGCGACATTCTCGTCGTTTTCATGTGGACTGGACGTCAAAAGAGGAACACCGTCGCTAACAATCTGTGCAAACAATCTCAATAATCATATGTACTTCAAGGTGCTTGATACTGCATATGTTCATGTAGCTGATTTCTATATGAGTTTTTTTGCTATTCCCATTCCAACAACATCAGGTCTACTGAGACTGCCATATTCCGAAATCGGAATCAGGCACCACCTACATGAAACCATCAGCTAAGAATGAAATCTCCAATTCATTCAATCACAGCCCGGAGAAATATCTCAAGCTGCTAGCCAACTACTTGTGGGCTAGGGTGTTTATCTGGAGTCGTATACAATGAATCGAAGATCTAGTTCTCAGCTGACATGCAACTGATGGTTATGTATTGGTCAATAATGGTGGGCCGTGGCTGATACAGGAGTCTGAATATGACAGTCTCTGGGGACATGATACTGTTCGCATGGGAATAACAAAAACTATACAATTCAGCTACAGGAACAACAATAGCATCAAACACCTAACAGTAAATAAGATTTTTGACATTGCTTGTGACAGCTCCAATCAGTTAGTTGGTGGTTAGTCAGTTGGAGATTATTTAGTTGGTGATCAGTTTACGAGTGCTTTACAGTAAATCGTCAGAAGTACCACAACCCGTCACAGATGAACCTCGACGAGTCACCCAACACTATTTCCTTGAAGATTTCGCAGAAAACATCAGTCTCTCCATCAACATACTCGCCACCGAGCCACTCTCCAGAAGCATATGAGCAGCATACTTACTCCCCAATTGGATATTTTCAGCATCTTACTCTAGGGTCAGTTACTTGGACATTATGTTTTGAAGAGCATACGAGTAATTCATCATCTTCGCGATTCACTGAAAGTCTGCAAGACCACCAATTCTTCGAGAAGTACAGCTGAACTTCGGTCGCACAAGACATTGTTGGTTGACGTAATATTGGAGGATATTTTTTGTGAGGTCATCACCATATCAACAACATTTCATGGACTTCTTCCATCTTCTGCTGACAAAAACCTTCGGAACAACGGAAGAATACAGATTTGAAAATGGTCCCTCCAACCTTGTCAAAATATCGTGATTTTGGGAAATGACTTTCCTCAAAATATTTTCATCATAAGTACGTCGGCCGACATCGTCTTGTGTTAACGGAGTTCAGCCCTCCTTCTAGAAGTTGATACTCTCATTGACATGGTTTACGTTACTTATAATGGTCCATGCCGCATGGGGCGAGACGTACTCAAATTGACATGGTTCTGAAATAAAACCTGGTTGTTTATCATCAATATCTCCCTATTGTCTTTCATTTCATTTCATGGTATTGTGTCATTGTGCCATGTTTTGCTCACATATTTGATTGATTTGTCTTGTATGTTACATAGTAACGGCCTTTACAAGCTCAGTCGCGGTTACGAATATGACTGGTGCTCGAATCATCCATCGGGCCGCGGATCATGAAGCGAGTTATCACCCGACATCCGTTTTTTTAATTTATTTTTTAATGTAATGGAAACACCTGGGATCGACAGCTCACAAATCAGGCCCCCTTAATAGTATAGCCTCTTTCACAGTAACCCCGCCATGTGGCGTTGGAATGGGACACCGCCCAGGATCATACCACACTCGTCAATAGCAAATTTTGACCCCATAATCATCTGGGTGACACTCAGTGCACTTCACCAACTGAGCTACTGACTGTTGGTATCTCATTCAACTCTTACTAAACGTCGAGTGAACAGTGGAACTTGCTTTATGAGCCAAATAGAAACTGTTTTTTCTCCTAAAGTTTATACATAATGTTTCTTTATTACTCATATTATATATTAATAGACAAATAATTATTTATATCTTTATATTTATATTTAAAATGATCCATTTAAATTCATTTAAATGATTTTAAAATTACATATTCAGATATTTCTCTTTATTTCTGGACCAAACTTTAGTCCAGATTTACTTAAAATTGTGTTACATGCCCACCAGGTACAATTCCGGCTTTGATGATGTCACCATGGACCTCTTTGCCCTTTTCCAGGGCTGCCAGGCTTGCACAAGCACAACACAAGTACTGGGGTCAGAAAAGTATTCATTCCAGACCCAAACTCTATCCCTGCTCCTTCAGCTATCCATGCTCTGCACAAATCATGCATACATCCTTGCCTTGCTGCTAGCAGCTGACAATGACAGCCTAGATTTGTTCTAGTAAACACCCCAACCCTACTTATCACACTAGTTCATATGCCGACTTGCGCTTCCAACAAGCATTCACCTTTTTGCCTTGATTGTTCCACCCTTAACTGTGGTCGGAAACATATTCATTCCAGAGCTTCTCTTCGTCTCTGTTATCTGTTCTTCAATACTTTCCTGTTGCCACATTGGCAATAACATGTCAAAATCACTCCAAAACCACCATAGATCCACCAACGAGCTAACTTGCAGAATTCAACCTGAAAATTTAGGGACGACTCTGATAACATGGAAAAACAAGTTGAAATATGTTGAAGAAGGTGCCTTCATTAGCAGTGCCTAGTTTTATCAATTGTGTTGTTGCCGCTGCTGTTTCCAGTTGACGCAGGTTTCCTGTAGCTATTGATCCACAGGAATCAGAAGCATTCCTACCACACTCATGCTTGGTAAATCCTGCCAACATTATATTCCACGTGATCAAAGATCGTTGAGGCATTCTGCTGAATACTTGGTCATACTAAATTGCAGGGTAAGTATTCTGAAACCCTAGATTCAAACCAGCAAATGGGCACTCAATAAATCCCACAAGGCCCTAGCCAGGGAATGAATTTTGCAGCAAGTATAGACTTGTCAGTTTCAGGATATCCATAGGAAAAAATCACTTAATTCCACCTGAAATATTCTACCCAAGTTGAGAGAGAGAGAGAGAGAGAGAATGTACTCATAAGACGTTGTTTGGAGAGAGAGAGAAACCTTTTCAGCACTCATGCCATACATCTCTCGGAGCAATGCCACAATAAGGGTTTTCTTGCGTGCTCCAGTGGGACCATAGAACATCAAGTGTGGACAATCTCCCTGTGCTGTCTGTCCACCACACAGAGAACATCATTCATCTCTTTCTCCCACTTTCTTAGCAAAGGTCAATCCGTCCCTCCATATTTTGTCAAAGACCCACTATTGAGCTTAACACATCAGGTCTTATCTCATTGTAAACAAACAACCTGCACACGCTTTAGTTGTATATCAATCTGCTACACTGTGGTGCAGGTCTTGTGACGCTGGTGTGGATAGCAAAATGGCTAGCCTTCGTAAGTTCGTCTGTGAAAATTGAAACGCTATAAGGTCAATCCAATATATGCACAGGGTCTGATGCCACACGCCGCAGTAGGTTGGCAATCAAAGCCCTATGTGGTCCTTACTTATCCTTGACACCTCTACAACATAGAGGAAAGTTGATAACGTTTGAGCCTTGCAACATTTCTAGTTACCTTGCGCACTTGTGACAAACCTATCAATGTAGATTTCGCAACGTGCTTGTTGTAGTTAACCTCCTAAGATCAAGACAACATTTTGCAAAAATGCAAAGTTCTCACCAGATTCTTCAGATGCTGGGCTTCCTCGACATGCACCATCACTTTGTCAAGCGTCCGCAGCCGGTACTTGTCTACCCACAACATTTCTCACTCCTCTATGTGCCTCCAACAACGCTTCCAATCAACCACTCTTTGTCCGTGTCTACTCTGAGTTTAAGCTAACCTGTAAGGATGTGGGTCCACAGTAAAGAAATCACAAGATGGCAATCTGTACAAAGAACTCATCGGCCAGATAAATCAAATGCCCCGCTACACCAGATCCCTCATAAAAAAGAATAGCACTCTAAGCCTAAGATAGTCGCTGAGGTCAACCTAATCCTGAGACTGCCTGACACATTTCCCCAAGAAGAAGGGGAGAAGCTACGATAAACGAAACTAGGGGAGTTGTAACAGGAAGGCAGCAGTAGACACTCTTGTCAATAACAAACTACTCAAACAACACAAACAATGTCTCTAAACAAAACAGTTCTTCGTCTGCGTTTGCATCTGAAGTGAACCCAACTTCGATCTTCCTTGGCAATTGCAAGAAATAAGCAGATGGGTACCAGCGTCCGGAATCGTGGCAGCGAAGTGAAGTGAAGTCCTTGGTTTTTTGTCGGGTGACCCAACTGTATGATGGCAAAGTCATGATGTCATGGATGTATTTCTTGCATTCATGGGGTATGCATGGTGGATGCATGCAGTACAGTAACACTGAGTTCATTGTGTGACAGTAGTCTCGAGAGCAAGGGACCCGGCGCGGGGGCAGCGGGTGGAGCAGGAGGGGGGCGACTGGCGCGGCGACCGCGGGCCGCGGCGTTGCCGCGAGGGGGGGTCAAGGTGGAGGGTGGGGGTGGGGCCACGCAGGCAGGCCCGCTGAGGCACCATTCAACTCCCGGGCCTCATTTATCACTTGCCAATGGGGGGGAATCTTCAAGATAACATCTAAGGCTGAAAATTTATCATAATGCCAAAAATTTTGGACAAGGCACCATGAAATGTTACTGTGTACTTACTTACCAGAGGAATTGGAAAACAAATGTCCTCTCATGGGTGTAGTTGGGAAAGAAGCCAAAACAAGATTTTTTACCCCCCAGATTTCACATACAAAGCAGCCCCCATATTTTTGGCATTTTGGTCTGAGACTCTGGGAGATGACATGTTGGTTGCCCCGTATCCGAATTCTAGAGGCCATTTTTTCAAGAAAAAATGTAAAATCACCAAACTTGCATGGTCAAAGCAATTTTTTCTCTTTTTTTTTGTTCATGGTTTCAACTTGTTCAATTTTCTTTTGTTATAATCTACAAAATGGAACTGTCAAAAGTGCTACAATTTTATGAGGACCTTCATGTAGTAGGTAGGGATGGAATGGAACGGTTCATCCAAGGGGTTTAGGAAGTTACAGCTCAGCAATGGAGGGTATGGCCCACTTTTTGGGAAAACCCCCAAAAGTTAGCTTGTCCTTTAGGGGTTAATATGTAGAGCAGTTTCATCCGGGCCTGATTCTAGAGTGGTCCAGGAATTACTGTGGCCCAGGAATTAGAGTGGGGCGCCTATGTAGGAAGGCCCCGAGTATTAAGGAATGAGATGAGGGGGTCCAAAAAAAGAAGGGGGAATTGGCTAAATTTAGAATAGGCTTGTAGGGTTGACATGTGTCCAGGGCCTTCTAGAAGGGGGCCTTCTAGAAGGGTCCCAGGGTCAGTGGGGGTCGGTGGGCTTCTAGAAGGGTCCACCGCCCTGAGAGGCTATATAAGGGACCCCCCCTCTTACTACCTACTAACTTACTACCTACTAAATCAGTAAATAGTGGGCTCCGCAAGGCAGGGCCCCCAAAACAAAACAGCAAACATGAATCAATTAATTAATAGAGTTAAGTGAATATGATCCAGTAGACGACTGGATTGCTTATTATTCCGGCAGACACATAAAAATCTTGCCATTGTCATTGCGCATTCGGTTAGCCAGAGAAAGTTCCACCGAAGTTTCATACCTCGCTGAGAGTGAGTACGCAACGTACCTGCCGAGGAGTTGCCACGACTCGGGGACCCGTCCCGGAGGGAAGTCAGATGATATTTGCCGAAGTTTTTCCTTGGAACACTTTTATAATGGAATTCTTGCCCAGGGCAGCAACCCCATAACCCGCACTTCCATTTGTGAATTTCTGTAACGTGCTGGTCATTGTGTGCAGATCAGTGCCCTCAAAAGGATAGAAAACAAGAAAACCAGGTTTTTTCTATATCGTAGGAGTGCATACGAATGTGCAAATGCAGAAGGGTTTTGCGCTGTAGAATGAGTTGCAGGGAATGGAGAGGATGGATGATCCGGACTCTGGGGGTTACTGGAAAGGATTCTAGAGCTTGCCTACTAGGATGCATGACATCTTCGCCTTTTTCGAAGGTGCTGAGTTTCCTGTGTTTGGATGGAGGTTTGCTGTTTACTCCACCATAACAGCTGACCGAAGCTATATATCTTGGGAGGATATATGAGTAAGTTTCGCATATTTGAGGTAGGCAAACACATTAACTTTCAAGAGTCATCACACTGCACAAGATTTGGATTTACTTCACACCCCCTAGTCGAAGTCCCAAGTTTCAAGTGCACATGGTGCACAGAGCACTCAATCTACAAGGTCCAGGAGTCCAAAGTTTCAAGTGCACATGGTGCGCTCAATCTACCGGGTCCAGGGTAACAAATCTACCAATCTACGGAGTGCCGCACAAACCTAAGCAGATCCAGTGCAGCTTCTACAGAGACAACTGCAACTCCTTTTAAATTCCATCCCTTTAAATCTTTTGGGACTAGCACCAATGTTTTGCATTTGCACAGACAGTTGCACTTAAGATACTCAAGAAAACTCATGGTAGCTTGCTGGGCAGTAGCAAACTGAAGGTCAATAACACAAATATAGTCGAGAAAATTGCTGATGCTTCGTGTCTTGCACACTCTCCTGTTGCTGAAGAAGCAATCAAGCAATACACCCTGCATAAGTTGTGAGCATCACCAGCTGCTTCTCGAGGACCCGAGCTACTTCATTGGCTTGGATACTGACAAGTCTTTGTACCTGCCCAACCAAGCGCCCATAAGTTGCTGTGTACTTTCCATATCTCATGAAGTATCCTGAAAATTACCTCTGATAAGCTGCAAAAGATTGCTTGACAAATTAAGAAACCCACAACTGAGGTAATTTGATATTTGGGCAGTCTAAGTGGGAAGTTACAGATTCAAGTATCTTGAAGGGGATGTAGTTGTAACATACAAAATGATAGAACACCTGGCTGCAACAAATTCTGGCAGCAACAATTTCAGAGAGAAGCATTCAGTAATGTATATGACTAACAAGAGAAGATTCAGCAGTCAATTAGAAGCAAAAATTTCAACTTACTTGGATCAGTGGTCGTGATCCTTGCACTCCCCCCAAAATAGCAAGTTCCTTGCTTGCGTGCATTCTTCTGATAGTAGCTATTGAAGGCATATGAAGCATGCCCTGCCAATGTGTTGGGCATGTAGCAGTTCTGTCCAGGCTGAAGGGGAACACAGTTGGCCCCTCCTGGCCCACAAGCATAGTCCAAGGCTGTTTGTAAACTGCTGGGGGTCATGTTATCAAGTGCCACACACCAGCTCTGCCCTGTCCTTGTCATGCCCGGGTGGCTGTTGGCCAGTGGCCCTTTTCCTGATATATCACATGTATACACAGCTGATTCATCTGGGTAGTACATTCCGTAATTTCTCTCTGACGTAGGGCCAGGTTTCCTGTCCTCGTTGAAAAGAGCAAAGATGTACACATCAACTGCAGACCCAGGTCTCAGTGGTGTACCATTGGTGGACCGCACATATCGAATCAAGTTGTTAACAAACGTCTGTGCATTTTGTATACTCACACTAGTCTCATTGGCATCACCTTTGGAAGGCCAACCAGTCTCTGTTATAACAATGGGGATGTCCTTGTGTCCCAAGGCAGCCATAGCTGCAAATACCGCATCTGTCTGGGCTTCCAGCAAGTTTGCGTAATGGAACCCAGTGGCAGGGTCTGTGACTCCTGCTGCAGATGGTGAAAGAAGTGCATAATCATTGGAAATGACATTCTGGTTGTCCCTGTAGGCAAAGTAGGGGTAGGCATTGATCATCATGAATGAACCAGTCTGAGCAAGGAAGTCAAGGATTGGCTTCACCACAGTGGTAGAATAGTTGGTTGCAAAGACACCTGCAGATGGAGGGAAGGAATTCCCAAGTATGGCAAGTGAATGCGGGGTGGACACTTTCACCTGTCATTTCACAATCACAGGTGGCATCAGACAGTTGGGTAAGCAAATAGATCAGGTAGTGGAAGAAGTGTATAGACCATCCACACAAGATTTAGCTGGAGTTACATCTGAGCTTACACACCACAAGGGATAGGCTCCACCAAAACATTAGTGTAATATAAAGAATACAAACTGGCACTCTCACTAGTTACTGGAAACTTGGAAGCTTGACACTCCATAAATCATGAGGATGGAGGAAATCAGGAAAGACTTGTTTTGCAACAAGTTAATAAGGACAGAACCACTTTGCAGTTTAGATTTCCATCAACAGTCAATGACACTGGTTGATATTGTCGACAGTAGACATGTCAGGCCCATGTTTCTTGAGAAGAGCTGGAACTGCTTGTTAATTTGACTGGAGCATTACAATGTGGCACAGTACGAAGAGGCTGCAGCTTTGATCAGAAGTTGGTGGAAACAAGAATCACCCCAAGCAGTCCACAAATAAGTAAACTCTCCGACCCACTCATGATCTAGACAAGAGGTGGATTGCTCACTTGACTGTCGAGCCTCAAAATCGCTAATGCCGCATGAAGGTTCTTCATTGCCTGAAGTAGAAGAGTGTTGATGCCTGTGGTGGTAGTCATGACCTCATTACCAACAGCTATGGCAGAGATTCTGGTATTGGGATGAGCAGCTACATTTTGCCTCACCCAGCCCAGAGACGCTCTTGGGCTGTTAGCAAGGCTTGCCACCTGGATCATTCCAAGACGAAATTCCACATCAAATGAAATAAATGGTATGCACTACACCTATATTCCACTTACAGTAGTGGAACAAATCTTATTACATATTTGCACAGTGCCAAGCACTAATAGGACCTTCCAACCACATTTCAGGAATGACAAGTTCTTCTACCTAAAAGTCAAAGGTGAATTGCAGAGAGGAGCTGGGCAATAGCATGGTCGAAGGTGAAATCTAACACTGCACCACAGTGCAAGACTCAAAAGTCATCTGGGGTGGCAAGAAAACCTCACATTACTGGGGGTTTGTGAGCAAGAGAAAGACGTTTTCCTGACAAATGCAGACTGACCACCAAGGTCAGGGATATGGAGTACATCATGTGGAACTATCACATCTATCATCTGTGAATGGAAAGACTACATCCAATTCAGATAATGCAACCATCACTGTGGTAGTGTCTTGTGCAATCACATTGTGTAGCTTAATTACGTTGAATGGCCTCACCACAATCAGCGGACAAGCAGTCAAATTTTCCCTTTCTGGAAACTGGTTATTTTCATTTAAGTCTTGATCGAGAGCAATGCAATCTCAGCATCGGATCAATCAGAACTAAACACAAAAACGATTGTTGTGAATCATAAATCACCATGCAATGTGCTCAGATGGGTGAGCGCCTACCTGCCTTGCCTAAGGGCTTTCGTCAGACTCCTGGCAGTCAGAAGGATGACAAACGCTTACAATCAATTTTGATATCCGGCTATCCATGTATCCTCAAAACTTCAACCACTCAATTAAAAGACCAGAATATTTGATCAGTGTGCTGCATGACCCACTTCAGCAAGCAAAAAACGTAGCTGCTCATGATTTGTAGTACCTGCTCATTGGGCAAAGCAATCACAACTTGGATTCCAGAGTAGGCGAATGCTTGCAGAACAGCGGTGTCCGCATCATAGAGCTTTACTTTCGTCATGCCCATGGACTGTAGCAATTTGACGACCTGTGGTGGTGAGGGCAAGTTATCCCCAATCCTCCCATAGTTTACACCCACCACACCGGCTCCCTCTGCACATCCACTCCAATCCGAAGTATAAAATCCCCAGAGAGAGAATGTACTCATAAGACGTTTGCCGTAGCCTTGTGGCCATTGAGAGACAGAGACAGAGACAGAGGGCAGGAAGTAGGGCAGATTGCGAGAAAACAGATTGCGAGATAATTATCCACCTTTACAAGGTTTCTTGTGGCGATCAGTAAGACTACATCGTATGCGAGGTATACAGTTTAGACTGCAAAACGAAGAGGCTGTAGATAAGTGCATTACAGATTACTGCTTTCAACGCTGACACGAGCAGAGCTTTCTTGACTGGCGGGGTTGAAGGGAATGTTAAGAAGGATGGAGAGATTGCCCTCGACGAAATCTCCTAAGCAGCTACATATATACTCTTAAAGTGAGGCTGGGCTCTGTGCACAGTAGCAACTTAAAAGTGATACTGCATGTACTCAAGCTTCCTAGCATCTTCCCAGGCGTTGATCAGGTTATACTTTCCCTTCGACCTTAAACTTGTCAACAACATTAGGAAGCAACTGACAGTCCAGACACCTATTATGGTGACCCTCTGCATGACAATACTTCAACCAACAATTCTAGCACGGCATGGCAATTTTCATATTAAGAAAATACAATGTTAGCGGGTTAGATTCTTAAGACTGTGCGAGAGTCTCACAGAGCCACATCCCGATCCAACCAGCACAAAAACTTAAAAGCATGCTCAAAAGCTTCTGGAGATGAAATGATAATATCAGTAACGCCTATGGGAAGGAAGGGAGTGGGAGAATTAGCATCGATAATCTACAACCGTTTGCCATAATTTGTGGCCGCAGAACCGTAGGAGGCAATGCGGAAGCCAAAGAAGGAGGGTATCCAGCTACTGTCCAATAGATCCACAGTTCGATAGAAAATGCGCGAAGTGATTATCGTCGTACATCGGACATTTCACAATCACTTAGAGAAGAGAAGCCTAGAACCGTGTGACTACAACGGGCCGCGCAGATTTAAACGACTAGAGCAAGGAGGCGATAATGTCCAGCCATCGTATGCACACGGTGGAGGTGCACAGGGTGCTGCATTGATCCATCTCCTTGCTTGGGGGCAATCCAGCACATCGGCATAATGACTCGGCACATGCGGCCCCACTGTTCTCCCAAACCCAGTTGAACTCGAGAAAGCATAATGAAGCACGCATCAATGTAGGAGAAGGGCTATCATACCAGAGACAACCAGAAAGCAGGCGCCCAAGATCCACAGCAACAGAATGACACCCTGAGACCAAAAACCCAACGTCCGCGCCATAGCCCACACTCCCACCACCTCCGCACCACCTTATGACCACAGAAACAAACCTCACCCTCCTCTCCCACTTTATCCTCTCCACAAAGATCTCTGGCACTCTGTAAACTCTGTAAACTCAGCAACCCACCGCCTAAAATCACAGCAGCCGCACGTGAATCCCTGCTCTCTCTCTCTCTCTCTCACAGAGTCTCTTTGTCTTTCTCTCGTCCCGCCCTGCAACTACACAGCAGTCAACAGCCACTGCGACCGTCAGCACACGGACGATGTACCCTCGTGCGACGTGACGCCGTCACTCCGACCCAACGGCATTCCGTTGCCTTTAAGGCTCTCTCTGTGGACGCCGTCCATGCCGAGCTGACGCCGTCGCCTCACCCCTTCACAGCTCCCTGGCAGCTTAGTGCTAATCACATTAGCAGCTGCTCATTAGCAGCCTCAGCCTTCCAACGGCTTCCAAGTGTGCTAAGTACAGACTAGAGACATTAGAATAGTCACAAAGGTGGCGGCACAGGGAGTGTGGCAGTGTACCAGTCCGCCACCTTTTGTGTTTCGTTTGGGCTGCCAATTTATGGCCTCATTCTTGGTACACTGCTCACTCTACAGGGACTTGTAAGTACCACTTGGCACTTTGGCCCAAGTCAAATTAGTACAACCTAAACCTAACCCAGTACTTACTAACTTACTTAACTCTGTTTACAAATCCTCACTTACTTTGATTCTCCACCATTTCTGTAGCATGTAGTATGTACAGTATGTACATTGCATCCACAAAGGATCTGTGTATTGCTTTTTACAACTAGCGAGGACCTAATACTGCAGTTGAAATTTTGATTAGTGGGCTCTAATAAGCAGATGTGTTGTAGTAATGAACCGCCCAAGATTGAGCATGAGCATTAAGTTGCATGGTGAATCAGGTGCTGTCAGGCTGCAGAATCAGCCGCCTCCATTCCTAGGTAATTAACACTCTTGAATCTTGACGTACATCTTCAGGTATAGTACAGCACAGGTTCAGAGTTCAGAGGTTCACAGAAGAAGAAGAAGAAGAAGAAGAAGAATGATGTCGGTTCACATTAACTGGTAACTAAAGTTGCAGTACAGGGCCAGCTAGCAATGGTAGTATGCCATAGCGTTTCAGTGTTCACATTGTCTTCATACTTCATCCCCCCAGAGTGAACAGTCTGGAAAATGTAAATAAGACAAGTCCAAGTTCCAACTTTCCAACTCTCTTCAATTGCAAAGAAACCAGCCAAACATTTTTTTGAATGAAGTTCTGCAAAATTATCAAACTTATACAGTAAAGTCTCTTTTCATCCATAATAAACTTGAGAAAATCATCAACTTATTCTTCATAAATTGTTCAATAAGAGAGAGGTTACTTGAGGGAGGTGCTACCTGGAGGCACAGTAGTTTTCATCAAAGGAGGCCTGGGGAAGGCACAACAGGGGCTTAGTGATTTTTGACACTGATGCACAGTCTCCTCTTTAGAATAAAGAGGAGCCGGAGCCAATAAACTTGATTCATGGCCTCCAACCCCAACTGTGCAAATAGGTTGGGGCGATGCTTTGGGTGGAAAGTAGAACATCCTCAACCTCGATTCACATATCATTCTCAACCTCGCAAGCTCTCGTATATACTTTTCTTTCCTTGGTGTAGCAAATGTGTCCGCCTCTGTTTGCTGTGCCCCACTCGAGTCTCTACTATTTCATGACTTTAGTGTCTGCAAGGGGAAGAGGCTCTTATTTACGCTAACTCCGGTTGGCATCACATGCGTACATATTCTCATGACTATCCTTCTTCTAGCAATAACATCCCACACCACCACCTTTATTTATCGGCCCTTACAGTTCTAGTTGGGTTCTAACTTCTAACTTCTAACTTGCAGCAGTTTACTTACCAACTATGGGGAAAATAACCCACATGCAGGAAATTTCAGTTGCATATCCAGTTTGCATGATGCTGGTTATGATGTGTGGCTCAGTGACGGCTACGGTAGACTCAGAACGAGATTGTGCGGAGACTTAGCTACATGGAGGTAATTCCTGGCAAGCTTGCACCAACATTTGTCCATATCTGGAGAAACCACGTAAACGCTCTGCACCGCGAGAGTGACGAGGCAGAGATTGGATTTTTTGGGAGGGGAGGGGAGGGGAGGGAGACAACGTTGTGGATTCTGTAATTCCAGAGGATCACTGATGTTGGGTTGGGGAGATTTGATGCAGAGGTCGTCGAAAGCTTGAGTTGAAGGCAGGGAGAGTGGACCCTGACAGGAATGGGAGAGTGAGTTTTGAGATTTGTGAGTTTCAATGGAAATCGTGCGCTGAATTGTAGCCAAGGATACTGAAATTCTTGAATCAAAGGAGCGATTCGTTGGGTAGTGAAGGGTATCAGTAATTGAAGAGGAGGAAGGGTGAGGGGGATGGATTCAAGAGC
This sequence comes from Takakia lepidozioides, assembly GCA_030704615.1. Classification (NCBI taxonomy): domain Eukaryota; kingdom Viridiplantae; phylum Streptophyta; class Takakiopsida; order Takakiales; family Takakiaceae; genus Takakia; species Takakia lepidozioides. The sequence goes on along the minus strand of CM060733.1, from coordinate 48,780,812 downwards.
AAGATCATGGATCGGGGTGCTGGTGGCGTGGGCGATGGTGGTGGGAGTGATGGGGAGCAGCCTCCAGAGCCCCCCGTACAGCGTGGTGCATGGAGAGTCGGACTTCGAAATTCGTTTGTATCGCCCCACTGCTTGGGTCACTTCCGCTGTCGATGATATCTCCTTCACTGAAGCCACCCAGCTCGGCTTTCACAGGTTCCCTCTCTGTCCGTCTCTCTCTCTCTCTCTCTCTCTCTCTCTCTCTCTCTCTTTCTAGGGCTCAACCTCAAACCCTGATGGGTGGAATCCCATACACAATTTGGGAGGGAGATGCTTCCTTCTCTCCATCTTTCTCTCTCTGTCTCTGGGGGAGCGGTGCATTGCAAGCTCATGTGTAGTGTTTTCGATATAAAATTTCATGTGTGTTCTTGTCTTTAGAATGATGTCTTGTCTCAATTGCTGTTGACTTCCTTGATGGTTTTTGAGGTAGCAACTAAGAGGTTGTGAAAATTGTCCAGGAAAACGTATGCAAACACTAATTCAGTAAAAGTCTACAGTTTTGACTATGGTCCGGCCAGCTAAAGGTGACCAATGGGACTCAATCCTAGGGTTTCTTCCTTTTACAGGGACATTTGCAGGTCTGAGTGAACTTGGATTGTTACTCGGAGTGAATGTTTATGGGCCCATGAATGTGTAGAGGTAAGGTCTAATCATGTACATCATCTGTCATATTCTGACGTACACACTTGTTCCACAGTTTGGTGACACCCAGAAATGGTCTGTTTAAGCATTTCTGACATTTATGGAAGACCCCAAGTCCTGTGTGAAGGCCAGGGTAGGCTCACTATTATGAGCTCTGTTACCAGAATTTGACTACCAGATTGTGCATGACAACACTTCTGGTTTTCTCCTATTCTGTTCCTTTTATTTTAGTTATTATCACGAAGTTTGCGGATAGCCAGTTGGGGTCAGTATGTGTATTGTGCTGAATAGAGACGCAATAAGTCAACACAGGGCACGAAGGATTTTCACTGACAGACCAATATCCAGATTGATCCCTCTGTTCTCTTGAAAACATGTGTCAATTACATCAGTTGCATACTTAGTTTAAGAGCTGTGGGTGGGTTGTGGGTGGGCTGTTGTGCAGGTTGTTTCAGTACATTCAGGGTGCCAATTTGAACAATTCCCGGGTTCCCATGACGAAGCCAGTCCTGACTGGCATAATCCCCTCTGCAGGGCCCTTCTGCTCCTCGGCCTTTGCTGTACGTTTCTATCTGCCATCTGAGTTCCAAGACAGCCCACCCATTCCGCTTCCAGAATTGAACCTTAAAGTGGAGCGTTGGGGACCGCAGTGTGTAGCAGTTCGAGCATTTTCAGGATTTGCAAAAGATAGCAATGTTGCCAAGGAGGCTGCCTTGCTGGAGGCTAGCCTGAAGACGACCCCCTGGGCAGATATCACTGAGGATGAGCCAGAAGAGGGGCAAGATGCTTACACCATTGCACAATACAATAGCCCGTTTAAGATCTTAGGACGGGTGAATGAGGTTTGGGTGAGTACTACCTCTGCTGATGACTGTCATTCAGCGTCCTTCAAGAGCAAAGCAGGAAGTGGTAGGCTCGCTGAAGCTTAGCTTGGATCCTTCTGTTAAGCTGTTTATGTGCGACTTGTACATACAGAATCTGTGTTTATCATCATAGCAAGATGAGTTTGAGATGGGACCTCTTCTGTGCTCTATTTTGTTTCTAGAACCTTTTGGGCTGCAAAAAGCTCGTTATATTGTCTATTGTTGTATGTGATGTAATCATCAGTCCACACAAGTGGCTGCACTTAAGTTGGGTGGAAAGATGCTCGTTAGGGCTGATAATGGTATACGAATCTGGACTTTGTATGTGTTGGCAATTTGTATGTGTTGGCAATTTAGAGACAAACTGTCTAAAGAGCTTTGATTAAAGACCACTACATGTTTGAGTTCTGCCCCACCACCCTGATAAACATATTGTTTGCGCTCTGCACAATAATCACACATGGTATCTACAAAACAAGAGAGAAGAAACAGAAAGTTCAAGAGAGGAAGAGAGGAGACATGCAGGGTGACATTTATATGCATATTCTACTTACGTTCAAACCCCGTTCAAACACACTCATTTCCTAGTTAACTGGGCTTTCAGAAAACAAGAGATTTGCATATGCACATGAGATGCATTCAAGCTATAAGAGACCAAGCAAAATCAACTAACTTTAAGGCTCTGTTTGCGGTCAAAAGCTAAGCAAATCGAGGAAAGGAACTTGGAGAACCACGAATCTTTCATGTTAGAGTCGAAACACTTGACTCAACAATCTGGTTGGAAAGCGAGTCTGTCCAGTCGGTTTGTGGGAGTGCATTGATCATATTGACAGTACAGACGAGGAGAAGCCTTCGAAGGATTTTCTCAACCTCAGACGACAGCAATTTCTGTGCACCATCTTCTGTGACAAATCTGTACCTCCCCTGTCCCTCAAAACTTTCTTTCAAGGAATGAGTTTTAATGCGAAAGCAGTGAATCTTTTTGCACAGCCACATGTGCAGCTGCATGTGGCGGGTTCCATGGCAGCACCTCCATCCGGCTCTTGTCTAGATGTGCAATTGCCCCAATTGTGTATGGGCCCATCAATTTTTCAAAGATGCTGCAGTGGAGTGGCTGCTCGACCAGGGCATGTTGCCAGATACTTGGGACCTGCAAAGCAAATCAGGGAGACCGGCAGGAGGGCGATTGTGGTGAGGGCAGGCATCCACATCGACCGACGTCGTCACCTTGATGAGTTGTGGCGGCGGCAGGAGGTGCTGCTTTCATCAGATCCCGGCAAGTCTGTTTTGGTTTCTTAAATTGAATCATTCTTTCTCAAGTGAAACTCGTCTGTCGAAGAATCTTATCATGCAGTTGCGTAAGGGTTTGTTTCTTGACACGAACTTTTCAGTGCTCTGATGTTAGAATTTGTGTATACCTGTTGGTGACTCTGTCGTCGATTGGTGGAGCTTGAATCAAAGCTCAATAGGAAATCATGCCTCAGACTGGACTCCGTTGAACACCCCGTTGCTTTCAGCAGACTACATAATCGAAAATTATTTCAGTAGTAACTGGAAGCTTCAAACCTCCCCACGCAAGGTCCTGTTTAACAATTGCGAAGTCAGAAGTTGAGAATTATTTGAGAGGCATCCGCATTAAGCAATGGCATTCTAGCCTCCCTTGAGTTTGGGCCCCTTCCACAAGCAACAGATGGTGTTTTGTCAGAATTGTGGGATAACCTAGTGGTATTTGAACTTGGAGACAGGATCTCAAGGGTGATGCTCAATTTAGTTTACTGTGGATCTTTTCATCTGTGCAGGGAAATCAGGGCCTTCCTTTGGCTCTTGGTGATGGGTTTGGCTCAATAGGCCTGGCTTCAATAGGTCTGCTTCTAGCAAAGCTATGGTAGAAATGGGTTGAATGAATCTCCCGGTTGCAGCTAGTGGCCAGGCCCAGTCCTTTGAAACCAAATAAAATGAAGACTCTTGTGTGTTATTTGTGGTGACAACATATGATGGGCAATGAAGCGCTTGTTGGTTCAGGAGGCAGAAGCACGGGAGGCAGAGGCTGAAGTTACATGTCCAATTGACTGTGTGCAAGAAGTAAGGACTCTTGCAGAGTTTGAAAGGGTGCTCCAGGAGGCTGAATCCACAAATGAGTTGGTATGTGTATTCTCGCTGTCCTGCCTGGCACTCCTTTCTCTGTCACCGCACCTCTAGATTTTATGTATATCCTGTCTGTCTGTCTCTCCCTCAAAGTGTCACACAGCATAGCAATGCTTTTGTGAAGGGCTTTCTAGAGGAAATCTGGAAAACAGCGAAGTAATTGTTCATATCATGGTAAGTCCCACTACTGGAGTGAGCTCCTCAGAAAGGTAGTGTCTGTTCCCACTTTTTCCGCCAAACTGGGCGCATCCATGGCCACAAGGCTCGGCAAGCATCTTCTGAATACATTCTCTCTCTCCCTCTCTCTCAAGTCTAGTTATGCCTGTATCCACTTGTCCGTCCTCTTGGAGGAAAACTCAACGCCCAGGTAAGTGTAGGAAGGGAGGACCGGGATCTCTTGGCTACCCCACTGCCACTTAAGATCACTTCCTCCCTCTCCTCTGTCGTTGAATGCTACAACTGCACATTTGCTGACATTAGCCTCTAGCCCAAAGTATCTCTTCACGCAATCAATCAACTCCTGGAGATTGGTTGGAGTCTCCCCTATGCCTGCGAAGTCATCCGCAAACATAAGGGCTGGTATGGTGGTATCACCCACCCTTAACCCAAATCCCTCACTCATCCTCGAGGAGTTGATTGATGAAAACATTGACGAGCAGAGGGGAGAGAGTACATCCTTGAGCTACACCTTGGTCTATGTCAAAGAAGTTGGATTTCTGTCCGTTAACAGTGACACAGCTTTTGGTGTGAGCATACAAGTTGTGGACAACTCTCCACATCTTTCCTTGATCCCACAAGACCAGAGGCGGAACCATAGGCCATCTCTCCACACTGTGTCATAAGCCTTTTTGACATCCAGGAAAAAAACATAAGTGGGTTTCCCTTCTTTTTTCCTTCCCTGGATAATCTGGCTTAGAGTGAAGATATGATCCACACAGCCCCTGTTTCGCCGAAAGCCAGCTTGGCCTTCGTGGAAACAACCTCTAGACTCCAGATCAACCTCGAGACGAGTACTTATAACTCTGCAGAATGTCTTGCCAACAGCATTGAGGAGCGTGATGCCACGGTAGTTCCCCGGTTCTTCTCTGTCACCCTTCTTGTATAGATTGACATTACCCCCTGTCACCAGCGAAAGGGGATCATTTCAGTCTTCCAGATAAGGTTAAAGAGGAGAACTGAGGGTTTATAGAAGATGCTATAGCATGCCGATTTGATTTCATTAAAGGCTCGAGTTGGTGGCGTTTTAATGTGCATGATCTCTTCCCTTGCGGGGTAAGAAGAGTAGTTCAGTCTGCATTTCTCAAGGAAGGAAGGCTCTATCAAATGGATGGGTGAAACTAGAGATTGAGAGCCATGGCCTCTTCCTCAAGCAACACTCAGGTAGAGAGCATAAGCTCTCAGATTTTGCTTACTACTTCCTCATGCATTGATCTACATGCTAGAACTTTGCAATGCTGTTAGCCTTTCTTGGTGTACGTGGATAAGAACTAGGTGAGGCTGACAAAGCCTGCTTTTGCCCGCCTGAAACTGGCCACATCATACTTGGGGCCTCTTTACACTACGTCTGATTGTTTTGCCTGATAGATTCCCCATTCAACACATGTTCACAGCCTTCAAACAACTGCCATCAGCGAGGAAAAGAGAAAGAACACCTCTGAACATAGCCAGATAACTTTGGCAAACTTCACAGTGGCTCTCCTTAATTTTGATGAGCCTTATACAGCAGTTTTCTCAACATGGGCCAACCTGGTGACATCACTTTACTTTGTCAGACAAATGGCTTGATGAACTCAGTTTATTCCCCACCATAACAGGCCTGTTCTGGCAGTATTCCATTAGAGCACGCTGCACTAGTCAGTTGAAGAAGAGGAGGGAACAGGCTATTGATGTAGGGGATGAAACGATGAACCTCATGACAATTGACATTGAGATCAGCTGGTCTTCAGGAGCAAGTGGGATGCCAGTTAAGTAAGACCAGGCAGAGTGACAAAAGATGTTCTTTACATTGCTGCATAACGAAGATACTTTTTACGCAACATTTGTCTTTTTGTATTGAGAAACGTGAACCAACGTTTGTACCCCGAAATTAGTTAGAAACTGGTTTCGTACCCTCATTGCACAGTAAAACTTGGATTGGGGATTAAATGCTGTGATGTTCAGAGGCTTGGGTGTACGCTCTGGATTTACGAGATTCAGGATCTTCTGCCATTTTACTGCAAACGAAATTCTGACACAGAGGAGCTCGTTTGGATCATCATTGTGTTCCTAAATATGTTATTGAAATCCCTCTGTTCAGCTGTCTGTTGGGCCTATCCCAGCTTCAGATTGACAAATCATTACTGAGTTTTTGAAAGGGGACGTGTGACACAGGTTGTGGTGGACTTCTACAACCCATCCTGTGGGGCCTGCAGACACATCCTGCCACAGTACATCAAGCTTTGTAAACGAGTGTGTCTCTGATTGGACTTTTTCCCTAGCTTGAGCTTGAATTTGACCTTTAGCAATCTCTTGAGTATTCAATGTGTGTATGGTAGTGTATGCACTGTTGTTTATTATGTCGGAGTGTCTATGGTCAGGACTTGTCGTTCAATTGCAATGCATGCTAAACGAGGATATGGTTCCTTTCATTGCAGGGATGTGGGGAAGAGTGTCCAGTAGGCCAATGGACAGGCATCCGGTTTGTGAAGCACAATGTGCGCGATGAGTATGATGATCTTACAGTACGTGCCTCCTTTCTTGGTTTTCTGCTTCATTTTGGTAGGGCTGTTAGGTAGAATATTGGTTGCCACCTTGCAATGTACACGTGGGAGTGGCGTGGAGACATCCTCATAAGTGTTCATTCTTATTCTTAAAAATATCCGTTGTCAGGGTGTTATCCAATGACGCTGAACTTTCCATAATTTTAGTGTGGAACCATAACATCTGTCTCCTGGTCTCCTTCCTCCTCTCTCTTTTAAGGAAATTGCGGTGGATGGTTGGACTCTTTCAGGACTTGGCTCAATTCTATTCAATTCGCTCTGTTCCCATGTTTTCATTTTTCATGGTGAGATGTCTTTCTCAAATATACTCAAGGCACTATGGGAATTTCTAGGGTCATGGAAGGATGGTTATGCTACAAATGTAGTCAGTCAAATACAATAGTGGCGTCAGCCAGTTCAACTTAGAATCTATTTCATCAACATGAATCAATGAGAGTTTGAGGTGCATGCAGGGGGATATGTAGCTAGCTTGCAGCATCCCAAATAGTCCACCAAGGGTTGTGTAGGGTTCATATTCTTTCTCATGTTTTAATCTGGGTCTCAAGCACGGCTGCTAAGACTGTCAGATGTAGCAGGATGGTTGCCGAGTGGAGCAATTTCCAACACGCAATCGACGGAGACTAGAGCAATTCATCTCCACCATCATTGCCCGTCAGCAAGAGTAGCAAGCAAGTAGCTATTATTTTAAAACTTTCCATATTATCCTCTAGATGCAGTTGCGAACCAACAAATCAGACGATTCTCTGTAGTAACACAGTGTGGATTCCAAGTAGGAAGTTTGGTGCATGTTCATATGTTAACTGAAATATGTTAATGTGATGCTTGCAAATGTCTCTCGGCCACGATCTTTACATTTAGGGGTTGTTGCAGCATTAGAGAGTTCCAACTTTGTCATCATCTTCCCCATCCCTAACAGTCCATCTTTGGTTGCTTTTGTAGTGGTAGTCTCAGTTTTGTTTTTTGTTTTTTTTTTAAAGGAGCGACTGCCTCAGGTTTATACTTCATAGCCAGACTGATGTATACCAGTGTTTTTTTTTTCAAATTTTGAAAAGAACAGGACTGGCTACTGAGTTTTGCAGGAAATAGCCATATTTTCTGCTCATCCACTGAAATTTGGACAGAATCATCCTCCTCTGTACTTCATCCATGTATATCATCCATATTAGGCGAATTCATCCAAGATTTATATATATTTTTAAGAATTTTGGCGATTTCATCCATGAGAAAACAGGGAATTTACGACAGAATATTCGATTTTGATTTTTGAGGTCGAAAAAGTGCGAAATTTCGCCAGAAATAAAAACACTGATGTATACCCGGTCGAAATTGTTTTTATTATTGTTTTTATTTTATTTTTTAAAAAGGGAAACAGCTCGGAGTGACAGCTCACATATAAGGCCCCTTGATAGTGATAGGAGAAAATAACCTCTTTCACAGTAACTCCTTCATGAGGCCTAGGAATGGGACACCACCCAAGAACCGAGGAGAAGAGTATACCACACCCGACACTAGCAAGATTTGGCCCCACAACCATCTGGGTGGCACTCAGTGCACTTATCCAACTGAGCTACTGACTGTTAGTAATTGTTTTAATATGAGTTAAAGGAAAAAACCCAAGAAAAAACCCAAAACAAAAGTCAATATATATTTTTTGAAATATTAAATAATAATAATCTCTAAGGCAGTGATCAACTCTTATTACCCAAATTCAAGTGCTATCTTGGCATGATTTAGTTGATGTTCCAAACACAAATCTTTCTCAATAAAAAAACAAAAACATAACAAAAAAAAAGTGATCAAAGCACATGACAACCCTAAATCCCTATTGCCTAATCCTACCTTGACTGCCAGAAAATGTTTACTAGATATTTACCATGTATGAGTAGAACCGCTGAGTAGAAGCTTGTCAGAGGGGACAAGCTGAGTCGGTGATTTGTACCCTTGTTGCGTTTGTATGGTCTCTTGCCTGCAGAGTCTACCGCCCTTAGAATCCGAATGTTTCCATGAATGTCCCTGTGTTGCTTTTGAATTTGCATAATGGAGCTTTATGGAGTCTATGCTCGGTATGGGCAGCTCTAAGGGCTCACACACTCTGGAACATTTGGAAGGGTAGATGCTCTCTAGTTTATGGTGGGGTTCAGCCTTGTGTGAAATTGTTGTTGCATAGAGTTCACTCAGACTTAATGTCTGAGGCTCGGAAAGCTTGGAGGGGTTTGGGTGCAGCTCTTGTTAGATGCGCGCAAAGAAGGAGACTGCAGCTACTCTCTAGCTTTAGAACTCCCGGGGAAAGGTGGTCCGCTGCTCAGGAACATCAAAATCAACTATTGTCTTGAGTGATTGCCTCCCGGCATGTTGGCAGCTCAACTAGTGCTAAGGAGGACTGGGACGTGAGTTGGCGCCCAAGCATCTTAGGAAGGGCAAATCAAAAGCGCACCTCTCCTTTGATATCTCTTCCCGTTAGGCTTCATACATTATTTTCTCCTCATTGCAGATCGACCTCGGATTCTGGGATATAGTTATAGACTCCACAATGCATGCTCCTCCTTTGGAGGGCCTAAATCAGATTTTCAACTTCAAGCTTTGTTTGGAAAACAAATGAATCACATAGATAGATGGTGAATGGTAAGATGTGATCAACCTTTCAATGCGTGAGTGCTTGGGATGCTCTATCGACACAAGTAATGGTACTCTACGCGGCCGTCACTTGGGCACTCGTCCATAGGTTCATCTTGGCCACGGGCCAGTGGTCCCTTTTTCATCCTCCATGGTTATTTTTCCGAGGTTATTTTTTCCTCGCTTTTATTTAATAAATTTCCAGGGCCTCTATCCCTGTCCCCTTTTTTTCTTTTTTAAGTAGAACATAAAGTTTGTTTAACGGCACAACACACAGCCCATGGGGGTGTTGAAGGCACATGTAACAAGGATTGAATTGAACCCAGGATCACCCAGGTTGTGCATAGGCCCAGGCACTCATACCCAACTCATACCCTTGAGTACCTACTTAGGAGAGGGTTGCGAGAAAGAGAAAGAGAAAGAGAAGAGCAAAGATTTGCGAGGGAGCATCGGGAGGTATGCAAGGGCAGGGAAGGCAGAGGCAGGCCATGGGGGGGCGGGGGGGCGCTGCGGGAGGGTTTCAGTATCGACAGGGCCCGGCTTACAATGTGTGGGCCGATCAGTACCAGCCTGCCTACGCGCACCAAGCTCCACACCATGTGCAGCCATTGGTGGCGCCGGGCTATGGCAGAGCGGTTGCACAGCGGGGTCTGGTGGCGATGGGAGTGCAAGGGGCTGGGATTCTGAAGCGTCCCGTGGGGCCTCCGCAAGGGCCGCTTCTGTATGGGCGGGGGCATGCCCGAGGACACAGGGGTCGAGCCTGGGGTGCGTTGTGATCTGCCTCTAGTGCGTGTCTAAATCTAAGATTGTTCAGCTACTTCAAAGGTTGGTGGGGTGGTGTGGAGGAGGTTCTTTGCCCAGAGGCCATATCAACCATGGTGTATTAGAGAGTATTCAGACGGTTTCCAGTTTGGTCGATTGGGCAGTTCTCTCATCCAGGAGGGCAACATGATGCACATGCTGGATGCACGCCTCAGTAGACGTGAGAGAATTGATGCTCTGGAGAAAGTGGTGATGCTTGCAGTTTGGTTGATGTTGTAAGTGGGCTTGACCAGGTGCTAGCTATCCCGCCCCCTCGTAACTTGCTTTGTTGAACACTCTAATCTATTTGTATCGTGAATCTCAGTCATACAAATGTCCTCTAAATGTATTCACGGGAGAACAGAGAGACTAAAGGTTTTGTGTATTGATTGGATGATGTGTGCATGTACGATTCACGAACCGCCTGAATTTGTGGCAGGTGGGCGCGGTCGTGATCGGGATCGCGATCGCAAGAACTTGACTAAAGAGGCCCTTGATGCTGACCTGGATGAGGTTAGCCTCAAAGTATTTCTTAAGTGAGATAGTACTTAATATGTGAGGTCCTGTTGCAGGTATTGCAGGACCAAATTGGGCCTTTGTTTGCCAGCCAGACACTCCCTGCTCATTTGAAGTTGTAGACTTCTTGGATTGAAGGAGATTTTCTTAAATGTTTGTCCGTATTTAGTTGATGGATCTTAGTAATAGCATAGCACCTTGCACTCAATGCCAGTCCTCCATTAGTGACACTACATGTAACTTCGGAGAACTTGTCACTTAATTGGCATTGGCCTAGATAGTGTGTTGGTTCAGTAGGAGATCACACTTTTGTTGGATCCTGTTTGTCACTAAAGCAGGGCTGGTGCAAGTGATGTCAGATGTCTCATTAGCATTGCAACAGCTTATTGTTGATCAGACGTCGAATTGGTAGGTACAGTTCATAGATGGGGACAGTATATCGTAGCATGGGGTTTGAGGTGTGCTTACCCTAATTGCTGGATGTATGTTGGGTGTGGACATGGCAGTGGCGCTTGAAAGATAAGAAGTTTGGAGGCCAGTCATTGGATGCTGACCTGGATGATTACTGGAAGAACAAAGAGGAGTCAGAGCCAGGCAAACTAGGTCCGTCATCTTCTAGTGACTGGCCCTGTGTTGTTGAGTTTTTGGGCGACATCAAGAAAAAAAAGGATGGTACCTGAAAGAAGCTCGTAGTACACTCGTTCAGCCAGCTGCTGCTGAGTCAAGTTTGTATGTGTGACATATGACTATATGTCATATTAGACTCAAGTTGAACCTAGTTGGCTGTGAGAGAGTCATGCTAGTTCATACCTAAGTAATCCAATTGATTACTGGTTCAATGGCTGGAAGGCTGGAAGGTTCAGCAGTGATGGATATATTTGGAAGTACTCAATAGGATGCTACCAGCACTGGATGTCAAAATCTTCCAGTTGTCCAGCTCGCACTGATTTCCAAGTAGTCCCGAACTGTAGGTGTTTGGTCATAGATGTTCAAAGGGTTTCTTGACATCAACTGCTAATTACAGATGGAGATGACAGCTTGGAGATAACTCAGACAGCCGAGGCCAGTGAACCGCCCAAGCAAGAGGTGGCCAATGAAGTGAAGGCTGTGATTAAAAAGTCAAATGGGGCACACATTGATCGTCAAAGTAATGGAGACAAGGAACGAGCAGTCAACCTGAGGGCAGAAGCACCTACAAAGGGTGGTTAACTCAAGCTCAGTGTGGCATTGTGAAACGGCTGCTGCCACAGTTAATGCCACTGCTTCGTTACTTCAAGGATGGAAAACAGGATTTAGGTCGTTCTATGTTTCCGAGTTTTGCAGAGTTTTGAAATCATGTTAGTTTACTTGCGCAAGGGACAGGATAACAGAGGGGTGCTTTGGACATCTTTGTAGTGTCATTTGACCAGATGCACTGATCTTGTTAATCTTTACAGGCTTCAGCAGGGGAACATTCGCTATGTATGACAAAGGAGGTTACATATTACATGTTTATTTGACTTCCTAGATCTTTTTATGCTCTTTGCCAGCTGATCAGAGACTTGATGTGTCTCTGATGTTCATCAAGCAACTCTCAGAATCTAACCTTGAGAAGATGACTAAATACCACTTTCCCAATTGTGGTTTTTCCTGAGTGTGCAAATCACCTACTAGGTCAAGTTGTGATAGACTGACAAGCTCTTTAACAGGTTTGTTGAGCCACATTGGCCTGGGTTTGACACTGAAGGTCATATTTTCCAGTTGGTTTTACAACCGTGCATGATCATGCTAGCATGGTGGATCCTAATGAGCAGACCCTATACACGTGCACAATTGTCGAAGGGGGTGGTCCTGGGCCTCTCTTTCGTGTTACTCCAGATGATGCCCCTGAAATGTCAGTTGAGAAAGATTCGGCCTCAGGTGCCTGGGTAGTAGTTTGCGCTGCTGTCAATAGAGTGCGAGGCATCGATCGTGAGAAGGTGCCCGTCTCTCCTGCGCATTGTGACTTTCAGTACTTCTAACTTGTTTCTGTCACCAGTAGACCTCTCCTTTTGACCGGTGGAGGCTAGAATTTAGTGTGAGTGAACTCGCAGTGGTGGCTTCAATAACCAGGTGGGGACCCCAAACGGAGATGGGGTAAGGAAAGATCCCTTCCTACACATATCTTGGTGTGGATTTTTCCTCCAACTGGGATGCACTTATGCAAAAAGTGGGGCAGTCAGCTAGAAGCAAAGCTTCGGGCCTCACTAAATCTTTCCACTGCAGAGGGATTAACTCTGAAGGTAAAAGGGCCATGCATTGCAAGGTTATTAGGCCTGCTTTGGACTATGCATCTGCCGTGTGGGTTGACAACTCCAACCATGTCAACTCTAGAATTCAGGTTGGGGTGGTCAAAGAGAGCATGTCAGCATGGTCTACAACGGGGTTGTTCAGGGCGTGGTTGATGAATATGACTTGGAGGCTGTGTCTAAAGCCATGTCGGTCGCTCAATGACTGTCAGATGAAATGAAGTCAGGCATAACACTTCACTGGAGTTGTTCCCAGTCTGTGACGTCGGTGAGGTTCTTAAGGATGATCTGAAGGGCTTATCCCCTCGGCACTAGATTGAAAATAAAACTCATGGCAAGGGGCCTACCCTCCCTTGCCTACCTTTGAACAATTAACAGATGCAGAGTGGAGAGGCAGATTGTAAGCGCCCGATCTGTGGGCAGCCTGAAGACAGTGTCCACTCTCTCATACATTGTCCGGGGTATTCTCACCAGAGAGTGACCCCTCTTCATTTCCGTCAAGGACATTGTGCCAACTTTGACATTCTCGAGGTGGATGGGATTGGGAGGGGAGGTGATGAACTAAGCCAATTGCTGGAGGAAGAGAAGATGGCAAATGTGCCACTCCTGGTATTGGCCAACAAACAAGATCTCACTCATGCACTCCCTGCTGATGAGGTGTAGTTCCCAAGCTCTACAAGAGACTTTTAGGATCATAATTTCATAACTTACACGGATACGGTTCTGCAAGATTAGTTCTCTAATCCTGCACAGATTGCTTTATAAGAGAACTCTCTTGCACACACCATCTGTTCATCATGGATCCATCACTTAATCTAGTCAGATTGGAACCCTCAAGCGTTACTGCAAGTTGTACATATAGTTATACTTTCAAAACGTTACTTGGCCAATTTCTGGCCAATTTCTCCCAGGACATCCTCATTTCTCACCAATGCTTAGTGTCCACGCTCGGTCGGGAAGGTATAGGAGGGTCAATTCGGACGTAGTGCCTCTCACAATTCTCTGATGCTCAGCAGATGTCACTGCATCGAGATCGGCATATTGTAGCCACTAACCAACATGAGTTATGAAATTCAATTTCTTCATAGAATCTTAAAGCTACACTTCTATACGGCAAGGACTCCGAGTTTAAGGCAAGTAGTGTGAGGTGGTGGGAGGCTCCGGCAGACTACCTGTCAAATCTCTTCCCCACTATAAAGGTGGGGAGTGATCCACACCTTCTGCTCCCTCCTCACGCTCCCCATTTTTAGGACCATGTTCCCAAACATTCTCCAATTTTACTCTCCTGTTCCCGGTCCAAGATCCTTGCTCCTCATAGTGGGACGGGGGAGCGAGCCGCATTCCATAGGGCGAGTAGGGGAGCAGGAACCGGAACCGAGGCGAGGAGAGGAGCAAGATCGGGAAGGGGGGAGCGAGGACAAGGGACAGGGATAGGGGAGCGGGACTGGGAACAATGAGGGGACAGAGGGAACAGGGGAGTGTAGCCATGATCTTGGACTTAGGATTATTTTGGAGATGAAAAATTATATTAATCAGTCCAATGTGCATCCAATCAGTCAATGTGACTTCAGTACCTCGGATTAAACCTCAGACCTCAACTTCATAACGCACGTCACCTAGCCACCACACTACCGTCCACTTCTTGCCATATAACTGATTTCCTAATGCTTTATTCTACAAATACAGGCTCGCAGGTGAGAGGGGAGCAAGGGGGGGGTGGGGATTTGACAGTGCGATCTGCCGGAACGTCGCTGGTACTGGTACGGCTATCCCCGGCGACCGTACCAGCAAAGCTCCCACGCTTGCATTCAACTCGGCGGGTAAGCGTAGTGTGCTCCCTTTTATACAACCTTTTGCAACTAAAAATAATTATATATATACATAAATATTTCTATCCATCCATGAATGTAAAGTATACTACATATTCATCCATGTTCTATCCATCTATTAATTTTTTTTTTTTTTTTTTTTTTGTGGAGTCAAATTAAGTAAAAGAAGATGTCACAGCGGTCGAAAAAATAACCACCCAGAAGGCCGTGGAGGCTTACTAAGGGGGAATATCCCTGTGGCCGTAGCAAACATGCTAACAGTAGATAAGGAGGGAGTGAATATTGGTAAGGCAGAGGTTGCGAGAGAGATAACTTGCTATTCTAGGGCAGGTTGAAAGAGCAGTAAGAAAGATCTTATGCAAAGTATGCATTGTTCCGAGAATGGTTTAGATTGGAGAGGTAGCTAGCTATTCCGTGAGATAAGAGCACCAAAATGATGCGAAGATGAGGTGTGGAGCTGATCTGGAGTTGACGAGATGAGAAGACAAGGAGCTGGAGCAGATCTGCAGTGGCAATGTGAAGATAGATTCAGCACGTCAGAACTTGAGCTGAGTTCTAAATTTGGGATCTCGACTTTTCTTATGCCGCCAATTGAAGTCTGCTTCGTCTCCATCACCAGGGGACCTCCCATTGAGGGGGGGTTGATTGATTCCAGGTAAAGCGCATGTTGGGTAGACTGGTGTCGGGCAAGTTGCCTTTGCCCCAGGAGTCGGCAAAATCTTGAAGCAGCTTCCTCCCTCGTTGCTCTGAAGTTCTGGGAAGAGCTCTAAAGGATTGTGGTGGGCAGGCCAGGGAGTACCCTTTCTTCACTGTGTATCCAAAGAAAGGGGTTTTCTTCTTGTCCATCCATTTCCACTCCCTTGGGTCGAACTGCAAATCTTCCAAGGGGCACGTGAGATTCCAGGTGAGTGTTTCATGGCGGGCCCATTGAGCCTCCATCCCTTGAGGTGGCAAGGGGTTTGCATTTCCTTTGCCATCAAGCACCCGTATGTGGAACAAATTTGTTTTAGGAACCTCCATCATTCGAGTATAAGAGAGGTCACCCTCACAATCAGTGTGAAACCCCAGTCCAAATGCGATTGGTCCCCGAGTTTCTATGACCAGAATGGCTGTCTTTTCATTTCCTCGGTTGCAAGCCATCCAAACAGGAGCCATCCAATTCTGAGCTTGCTGCTCCAGCAGTGGGGTCATGTATTGCAGGATATTGGCCAGGAGAGCGCCTCAGGCCCTGGATCTCCTCCTGCCAAAGATTGCAGATATGGCTTCTTTTGTAAGGAAATTTTCCCCTGAGCACAATGTTGCAATGTGAGTGAAACCCTGTCTCTCCCAGAAAGCCCAGCGAGGGGTTTGCGTGAGCAACTCAGCAGAGTCCATGTTGTAGTTTGCGAATAGGGGTTGCCGAAGACATTCCTGCCGGCTGGCTGGCATTCTTTGGGTAAGGTTACCCCTGATACTTTGCCAGGCTCTCCAGATAGATTGCTAGGGTCTGAAGCCGAGAGCCACTGCCGCATTTTTGATTTGAACAATCCATCTAAGCGATTGAGCCCAAAGATTGGATGTTTTTGGCACAGAGCCCATCAGGTAAGGTTGAATTAGCTTACTCCAAGGGGAGTTTCTATGAGTGATGGCTCTGGGAATCCATTTTGCTAGCAAGGCCTTTATTTGAGCTGTAGGATCGATGATTCCCAAACCACCCTCGGTCTTTTTCTTGCATAGTTGATCCCATGAGAGTAGTGCTCATCTCACTTGTGTGACTTTGGTGGCTCCCCAAATGAAATTTCGGGTGAGAGCTTTAATCTCCTTGAGCATCGTTGAGTCTGGGTTCCATACTGCCGCGAAGAACCACAGTGAAGCCTGCAGAATCTGGTTGGCTACAAGGGCCCTCCCTACAACTGAGAGCATTGCCGAGCATCAGTATGCCCTTTTTTATTTTTTTTTGGCCAGCACCTCCTTCATTCTGCTTTGCTGCGTCATATTTAAACCCATCTCATGCCCTAGCAGAGTGTGCGTTTCTCCCTCTTGCAACCACCTCAACCCGATGTCAGCTCCCCAAGGTTGACAATGTGCCACACCTGAGCCGTCTTGCAGCTGGGACAGGATCCCTATTGACTTTTTCTAGTTTATTTTCAGCCCGGAACCCAGGCAAAAGGTGCACAAAGTATGAAGAGTTCTATCAATGTTGCTTATGGTGGAATTATCAAGCAGCAAAACTGTGTCATCTGCGTACATAGATAATTTGAGCATCTCCAGTATGAGTGTTGGCAGGTGTAGCCCAATGATGTCCACTCGGTGGTCAAGCAAGTGACCCAAGGAGTCTGCAGCTATTAAAAATAGAAAAGGGGCCAAGGGGCACCCCTGTCTGACCGATTTGGAGATTGGAAAACTCTTGGAGACCACACCGTTTACCATCACTCTGCTGGAGGCCGAGTGCAGCAAGATCCGAACGCAGGAAAGAAAGGGGCCCCCAAACCCTGTCTTCTCCAAGGCTCCTATCAGAAATGTCCAGTCTATGGAGTCGAATGCCTTTTCAAAATCTAGCATAAGAAATGCCAAAGGTTGATTGTTCACCTGAGCTCTGCGCAGGGCCTCATGCGCCAGAAGGATGTTGTCTAGAATCATGCGATCCTTGAGAAAGCCTGTTTGGTTTTCCCTTATCATCTTTGACTGCAGAGGTTGCAGCCTCAATGCAAGGGCCTTTGCTATAATTTTGTAGGTGGTGTTCAACAAAGTAATAGGGCGGTAGTTGGCCGTATCCTCCCTATCTCTCTTCTTGAAAATGAGAGTGACAAGTCCTTTAGAAATTTGTGATGGCATAATCTTATTTTCAAGGATGTCATTGGCCATGAGCAGGTATTCTTCCCCAAGGGTCTGCCACATTGCTTTGAAGAGCTCTACAGGGAGGCCATCAAGGCCTGGAGATTTCTGGGATGCCATGGATTCCACCGCTTTCCCGAGTTCCTCCATGGAGAATGGTTCAGCCAAAATTGCTTTGTCCCTTTGCGAGATTGCGCAGGGAATGTGCTGCAACAGGGTTGTTGTGGCCTGGTCTTTTAGGAGAGATGGATTTTGTTTTTGAAAGAGATTTTTGAAGTAACCAGCGGCCACAGAAGCCATTGTCCTGGGATTGTCCACCAGCTGACCTGTAGCTGAATCCCGCAGGGCCGGAACAAGGGTTGTAGATCGCCTTTGAGCTGTTTTGATGAAGAAGTATTTATTCATCTTTTCGCCTTTGAGTGACCAGTTGACTCCTGCCTTGATCCTCATGAACTCTTCCTTGGCATGCAACAGTAGGGACAAATTCTATTCGGCAGTTTTGTATGAAAACATTGTGTAGGGGCCCTCATGTCCAGTCTGCAGTTGATACTGGCAAACCTCCAGGCACTTCGTGAGGGCTTTCTGCCTCCTGTTGGAATCCTCTGCTTTTTCCCTGGAGATTGCCTGGCATTTGTTCTTGAGTATTTCGAGCTTTGTCAGGAAGCGCACAGTTGGTGAGGTGAAAGGTGCCTCCGCAGTCGCCCATGTCTGTTGCAGAGTTTGAATGACCTCCTGGTCTTTGAGGAATGTGGGGTTGAGTTTGAAGAAGCCCCGACCCTTCACTCTGGAGCCTGGGGTGCTTAGCATCATGTGGACGGAGGCATGATCAAAGCCGGGCTGTATGGGCTGGAGTGGGACTCACTTAGACCAAGACGCCAGAGTTGCTGTACAGTAGAATCTGTCCAGACGTGCTTGGCAGAGGTTTGGCGGATCCCTGTTGTTTGTCCATGTGAATTTGAGCTCTCTTTGTTTTGGCGTTATGACATCCAACAGGCCCACAGTGATGCAAAGTGAGTCCCATGAATTCTATTCTGCTGTCGACATGCCATGAGCAGCTTGTCCCAGCCTGTCTGTATCCTCCTCCACCATGTTGAAATCTCCCCCCGCTATCCAGTGCTGGATGTTAGTGTGCTGCATCATCTTGTCCCTGATGTGATCCCACAAAGCCACCCTTTCTTCTTCCCGTTTGGTGCATAAATGTTAATGACACCCACCATACCTAGGGTTTGACCCAGGTTCAAAACTAGAAACTGGACTCTTCCTTGTATCCAGATGTCATTGGAAACAAGCATTTGTTGTAGAGAAGGGGAGAGCAAAATTGCGGTGCCTCATCTCGAGTCTATTATTGTAGGGTTCCAGAAAGCAGTGGCAGAGGGCCAAAAGGATGCTCCTAGAGAGGTGATTTTAGCTTGGTCTAGCTTATGTTCTTGTAGAAAGATGAGATTGAAGCCACGGATAAATCCTGAGGCCCAAGTTCTTACCCTTGCCCTTTTCGGGGCAGAATGATAAGATCCCATGCCTCTTATATTCCAAGAAGAAAGAGAGAGGTTCATGAGTTGGCGAGTGGAAGGCCCATGTTGTTAGCATGATCTGATGGCCATAGACGATTGAAAAGAAATTTTGCCATTTGAATCTTTGGGGAGGGGAAGCAAGTGCGGAAGTTTCCAGGTGTACACTGTTTTGGACCTCTTCCTTTTGTTATTGTAGTTGATGGGGAGATATTGGTTTGCAATGTCCTTGTGGATGGAGAGGTTTGTAGCAGAGATGTCCCAAGAAAGAATCTGAGAAAAAAAGAGAAGTGCCAATGAGGATGAGGGGAGTGCTGTGGAGTCCCACCAGCCTGGCAGGAGTTTTTGGTGAGTTGGATGACTGTCCAGCATGAGGGTCCAGACCCTTTTGCTATCAGTAGCCTGAGGGACACAGAAACAGAGAGGGGAGCAAGCATGGGAGGACATGCTTACCATTGGAGGCGATTCGATGGTCTCCTCTGGTAGCAGGAAGGTGATGGAGGTGTCAGCCACCGCATTGGAGGAGATGTTAAACTGATTTTCCCCCGCCAGTATGAGCTCCCTGTTTGTGTTTGGCTGCAGTAGGGGCTGTTTTCCTTTCTCCTTCTGCATTTCGAAATGCTCGTCCACCCATTTTAGACCTTGCTCGAAGATCTGCTTGCTGCGAGCCCATTCATTAGGATCCTTGACCTTGCAGGAAAGAAAGTACTTGCACACCCAAATCCACGAGTTATGGGCACCCGTGGTATCCAGACTTCTACTATAGATCACTGGCATGACATTGACAATTGCTAAATCAGGGTGAGAGTCATTGTTAACCACCATGATGCCAATGTGTTGAATGTGATTTAAAGTGAGGTTTAGATTAGGGAAGTACTCCTGGAGCACCCCTAAGATGAGTGCGAGCGTGATATCTCTTTCCTTTCCTACTCCAAATTGAAGGGCAATTGCCTCTGTAACCCATGCTGTCTGAAACCCTTCTTTGATACTTGGGAGGAAAAAATCAATGAAGGTGTACAGCAGTGGGGTGACACAGATTGCCGCTTCTCCCTCGCGTAGTTTGAGCCTGGTGCCCATCCAGGATGGGACTTTGATTTGAAGGAGTGAAGTTCTAGGAAAGAGATTGCGAGGCTGCCACTGTCCAGCTGTTGGAGATCGGATTCTGTGAAGGGAAAGGAGGCCCAAGCCTCCATGATTCTTACTGGGAAGAAGCCAGAGCCAGAAGGTCTTTTGGGCGAGGTGGGGGCCGGCAGCTCTGCACTTCTTCTCCTTTTTTTTGAGGTGTGCAACTTGTCATTGACTGTGATGTATTCGTTGGTGTCCATTGCCATAGCCTCCGGCACTTGCAGATTTTGACCTTGGTTTGAGATGCTTTGCAGGGGCTGCGAAGAGCCTTCATCTTTCCTTGTGACTTTTGCGCCTGGGCAGTCTGCCTTGACATGTTCTTCAGCATTGCACCGAAAACAGATAACAGCAAGCACTTCTTCCTTTATGGCCACCACTATGAATGAGTCATCCAGAGTTGGTAACTTGATGGAGCTGCCGATTTTGGCATTATCTGGCATGAGGACGACTAGCTTAGGGACTCCGTTATCTGAATTGTAATCGCTTTGCACCATCTCTGTGTCCACACTGAGACAGGTTCATAAACGTTAATCGCACCTATGAATGTGCCAAAGCTTTCTCCGATTTCAGGGAGTGATGTGAGGTAAGTGGGTGGTAGAAAGGGTATCGCTATCACCCTTGGTCTCCAATGAACACCTTTCCTGTGCCCCCAGTCATGCGTCCAAGGGAAAATGAAGACCTTGACTGGGGATTGCTGTGTGTTGAATGCCAGCGCTTTGTCCACGTCTGATTTGGAGGAGAATAGAACTGCATAGAAGCCTCGGCCCATGGAGAGGCTGAAATGATGCGCGAGTCCACCTTGGTGTCCGAGATGTTGGATTATCCAGCGCCTGATCTCAGCTCTAGGGCGGGGTCTCAGGGAAGTAGATGAGGATTCCTGTTTGAGTCAGTTTTTGCGCTTGTGCGATCAACTTGTCTTTGTTCAAAGCGATAACAGGTTGCTCTGTCTCCACTTGTACCTCTGTATCTTCCCATAACGCCTCAGCTGGTCTGGGGGATGGCAGTGTGGTATTTGGAGTCGGGCCTTTTCCAAGGATGGAGCCAGAGGCCTCAAAGGCATTTTTCTTGGTCTAGACCTGTTTTTTGCCTCTTCCTTGAGTGGGCGTTCCCTTGCGCTTGCCACGCTTCGAGCTTCCACCTCTGGAGTCCATGACAAACCCGCCAAACGACGATGGTCAGCAGGTCACTCAGACTGGCGTTCTGCTGGGAACAGTGAGAATGAGAGGGTAGATTTTAGAATTGAGAAGAGAATCGGGGGGTAGTTGGATGTTGCGGATGCAGCAGAAGCAGTGAGAAGTAGTGAGAAGAATAATACTTCAGTTGATGTTGAGGGAATACCTTGAAGCAAATGAAAAGCGTGTGGGTGGAGGAGACAAATAGATACTAGTGCGTGGTAGATATGAAGTGAGCATGTAGTTTGTATCACCCAAAGGGTTATGGTTACTTCCCTGTCGAATTCTTCAGAGTCAGAGCAGGGTGTTGAGCATGTGATGGCAGCAGGCCCAGCCCCATTTGTTGCCCTTTCGCCTTTGTGCCGTCATTCATTAATCGCACCTGTAAACTTGAATTTTGGCAGGAATGCGTAGCCCTTTCTTGTGATCACTGCTTCAATGTCAGTTGTAGTGACCAGAGGGGGCAATGTGCCAGTAGCAGGGTGGCCCATTAAGTGGAGTGAAGCGAAGATGTGGAGAGTGAGAAGGAAGGATGCTTTGTGAAGGTTATGAATGAATGATCGTCTCTGTGAGAAGTTTCTTGGGAGAGCAAGGTAGAGATGAGTGCAGATGATCGTAAGTTTGATGAACGCTGGGTCTTGGCGTACCTCAGTCCATCCTTGAATACACATATCATTGCTTAAGAAGATAGGGGGGGAGAAAGCGGCTAAGTCCCTGGGCTCACTCACCGCAAACTGCGGAGCGACACCCCGGTCCCCCAGCCTATACAGAAAGGGATGACTCGTAGGGCACATTCACATCTATTATATTCTATTATATTATCCTACATATTCCCATGTACTCTTACCAATGACATTTCATATTCCCAGGTTTTCTTTTTCCCACTCACACTATTCCCTACTACAAATTCCCACTTTTACATTTCTATCCATCCATGAATGAGAAATATACTACACATTCATCCATATTCACCTATATATTCCCATGTACTTTTGCCAATGACACTTAATATTCCCAGGGTTTCTTTTTCCAGCTCACACTATTCCCTACTACAAATTCCCATTTTTACATTTCTATCCATCCATGAATGAGAAGTATACTACATATGCATCCATATTCCCCTACATATTCCCATGTACTTTTGCCATTGATACTTAATATATATATATATTCCCCAAAGTGTGAAAAAAAAACAGAGAGGAGGAAAAAATAACCTCCTTGAAAGGCCATAAAAGCATATCACATGGGGCACATCCCAGTAACAAGCAGGGATTTGGGGGGATAGCAGGATGAGGCTAGGCAAGGCCGATGCCTGAAGCTAAGGAAATGTAGCAACTGCCGACCTGAGGCCAGCCATAACCTGGAGAGAATTAGAAGAGAGAACACTGTATGAAGGGATAAACAAAACAAGAAGCTCAAGAGGCTCATAATCAGCCAAGCAGGCCAGGGTCTAACTAGTAGCACTAATGAGCTATGTGTGCCTCAGAATGAAATTGAAAAACTTATCAGCAGCTAAGCAGCCAGAGTTAATCCTGCACACTAATGAGCTTTGAAATAATCAAACCCCAAAATCTAGCTGCGCTTTAGACTTGGAGAGTCCCTGTTTCTGATGTCGCCTGTTGATGTCGGGAGCTTCGGAGTCAGCCGGCGATTTTCCAGGGCCCGGGGATGTCATCGTGCCAAATGATCCTGGATTCAGAGAGCCTGGAGTAGATGAGGTTGCCCTTTGCCCATGTGAGATCAAACTCCGCAATAGCCGCGGGCCGCTTCCTTTCACTGTACCTGCTGGAAGCTGAAAGCAAAGACACCCAAACCTTTCTCCCCTCAGTCATCAAATCAGCATACAATTTTCCAAGTATTGATCCGATGCTGAGGCGCTTCCCCTGGAACACTAAGGAACAAAGAGCCTTCCACACTGACCAAAGAGCGTGACCTCCGAGGGTAGCCCAGATCAGGCATCTGTTCCAAGCTGTCCCATTGTGCAAGTTGAGAAGCAACAGAGGGGTAGATAGAGGGGGCAACGAATTCCAGTTAGAGTAAAGGGCTCCCACATAGTTCCACGTTCTTGTGGAGAGGTGACATTGCACCAGGCCGCAATGCTCTAGCGTCTCCCTCACCCCACAATTGCATATCAAACAGTAAGGATCCCGGCCTGCAATTGAGTCTACCACAGGTAACAGTGTGATTTGCTACTTTCCATAGGAATGCACTGACTTTCGCCGAGCGGTGCTTGGCCCAGATGTCCTTCCACACACTATTCCAGCCTGGGGTAGGCAGATTGAAGGACCATTTTGCGTTCCATTTCAGCTTTTTCTAATTACATTCGATAACCTGTCTTGGCATTAGTGTACCCCATGAGAGGGGTTTTTGCTCTGTCTGACCATCTCTATTCCCCAGGGTCCATCTGCAGCAAAGGCAGCTAGGTCATGAGCCTAGCCCCATGAGCCTGGGAGCTGGGCTCACGTTTTCAGGCATTAAGCGTGAGCCTAGGCTACCGCTTGGTAAGCATGAACCTAGGGTTTAGGGTCTATTAGAAACAACACCTATTCCGTGGAACAGGGGCCTATTCCCGCTGGAACAGACAACATCTTGAACTGCACAGCGCAATATGAGAATGCAGGAGCACTTTTGCGACAGGTACGATAGCACAATCCATGCATATGCAATGAAAGGAGATGACCATGCAATACATGAGTTGCATAGGACCGGCACAGGAGTGAGTGATTGAATGAAGACATGCACTGAATTACGAGTATGTTTTTGCTTCATTGTTACTCAATTTCCGCGCAAAGATCACATGCAAACAAGCACCAAGGGGCATTGCACCAAACACTTTCTATGATTCTACCTAACCGGTCTCGGACCTGTCATGTTGCAGAAGAATACGGACTTCACCAGGTGATAGCGTGGCCTAGTGAATGTATTGGTCACTTTTGGGGTCACAACACATCCTGCGCACAAAAATGTAGTACAGGTGCTTGCATGGAACCCATTTCCCCTTCCTTCCTAGGTTGCCCTCACGCATGAAAACAAAATCCGGACAAGTGCATTCCGTCAGGTGCCAATCGTAACCTGATATGCCTTATCCTGAAGAAGCGAGCCCGAAGTGACCATTGTGTAGACACGACCAAATCCGGGGGGGCGACTTCCATGGTAGATGTCACCCTTGCCTGCAAGATTCTGGCTGACTCAACCTTGCAGTCGTGTTCTGCACTTGACTGCACACGCTGCCATTCCTTTTGGTGGGGGTGAGAATCAACCAAAGGTGGGACCCCTGCAAATGAAGTGAAAGTGGATGCAGGGCCAGTTACAGGAAGAATTGGACAGCGTGCCAGTCAGAATCCATGGTCCTCTAATCAAACCTGTGAATGCAGGAGCAGGAGTTCCACGAGAGCCTTTGCTGATTTGGATTTTGCATTTCGCATAAGTCTTCGCCCGGATTGCAGTACATTTCACCTTCGAACCACTCGGAGAACGCTCAATATGCCAGTCGTTATCATCACAGTCAGTCTCCTGCACAAGCGGATCCATGTCGAAGGAACCACCTGGAACCGCCAAGGTGGCAGGCGAATGGGAAGGCTCCCATGAAGAAGACGCTGCACCAAATGTCTCACCGCTTGAACCTCCATGCATTGGAGACACCCAGGGCACGGAGAAATTCATTCTGTCGTGGCGATGGGAATCCCCATCTGCACCTGGAGGGGTATCAAGCTTGCGTTTACATGTTCCAAACCTCTCATCCCCTTCCAAGTGAGGAACCCTTGATTACAGTGGAGACCCCGCTGTGCACTTGTTGAGTACCTGCACCATCTTACTCGGATCACCCGATCTCTTGGCGGCCCTCAGCATCAATTCAGTGGTGTATGGGCCTTTCCCTCTTGCCCGTCCCCTTAGAAAATCTCGATATCTGGTTTGTTGGCAAAGTGCTCAAACCATATTGTCCATTGTGGCAGCATACAAATCCCTGCCTGTTTTCCCAGACTGCGCCTTCCAGACACTCTGTACCGATTCCGCAAAATTGCAGGATGGCATGTCCACCATATCTTCAAGTGACATGTCTTGCAAAACAACACCAAACAATGAATGTATGGAAGTGGAACTGCTGCACAAAAGCAGAAGGTGAAGAATTGCAACAACAACAATCATTTAATGTGGTTGAAGAGAGCTCACCGTTGTCATGAAAAGCTCCCCATTGTCTGTAGCGGAAATGCCAGAAGACAATCCAGTCATCCAATTCTTTCTGGAAGTCTTCACTTGCAGCCCCAGATGACACCCACCAAGCCCTGATCGCGGCGTACCTGCTATCAGCCTCAGCCAGAGTTTTGGCGTTCTTGTATAGATGACACAACCTCCTATGCTCCGCTTGTAGATCAGGTCGTATGCACCTCTTTGTGTGCTTCTCCAGAGATTGAGTCCAGTGGAAAAGGCAAGTGCACTCCCTGTTGGCCATTGGCACCTTTGGATCCCCCGAACCGAAAACTCGCCTAACCGCATTTCAGTTTGCCTGCGCACTATCAGCCATGAACCCTGCGAAATTTGTGTCTGCAACACCATTTGCTCTCATGACAGATTTCAAGCAGTTCCACATTATCATTTGAGACTCCGTGTCCTCAGACTGCATGTCACATATGGCAATGGACATGAGGCGCTGATAAACTGGATCGTAGACATGACATGCCATGGTCGTCCAATTCTTTACTCGTTTGCAATGGTCAAACATCAACCATGCCTTCGCCAAATCTCCACCAAGCTGCATACGCTCGACAAGGGTGACACCACTCCCCTAAGCAACTGTAGACATTTTGAACAAGTACACTTTGGTCGATCCTTGTCCTGGGAAGACACTATCCTGAATGAAGTTGTACCGACTTCGACGTTTCAGGTCCAGAATGTTGTCCATGCAACCTCTTTTACCCAGACCCATTCTCAACGCATTCACCTGGTTTCGGATATTTGGAGAGCTAAGAATGGAGAAGTGTTCCATCACTACCTCAAGCGAACTCCCGTCTAGTTTCACACAGGACTGATCCTCCCCCGCCAGGATGTGCTTGACAAGAAATGTTTCGCTGGCGGCAAGCGCAATCGCAAACGGTTTTGTAGAAGGAGTGTTGTAGAATTCCTCCTTCAGAAGGGCCTTTGAAACGTCAATGCTTTCTCTACATTCCCCTTTGACAGTGGATGCTCATGAGTTCCAATATGTATGTAGGCACGGGTCATCGTCTTGCAGTGGTATGTCACATAATACATACGGGCAGGGCATAATGCTACACACGATGGGGCGACCTTGCAATACATGCAGACGAAGGTGTTGTTGATTGGAGGGGCACGACCTAGCATGAAAGGATTGTCCGCAACACCCTCCTACTTAGTCTCATTTGAAGAGTTTTGGGCATGCCACCCTGGACAATTGCCATTGAGGCACCGAATGTGACCAATGCAGACCGACCTCCGGAACAACAAATCATCGTCATTATGAATATTTGTAGTTTTCGTTTTGCACCATCCTAACCGCCATCCACTTTTGCCATTTGCCGGAGGGATGTCTTCGGAGGTTACATTCTGGCGTTCATCATTTCAGAGACCTCGACCTTGTGTCATGACCCATGGAGGATTTGACTGACCATGAACCCAAGAGGACCTCTTGTGTGTGCTATTTGTGTCTGTAGTCAGGTAATGTGGGATAAGTCGGTGAGAACCACCATGGTGCAGCTGAGCGGGTAGAGATTGAAACACGGCCTGCTAAGACCAAGCTGACTCTCCCAAGAACGGCGAGCTCCCAGCCGCAACCTCCTTGCACACATACCCTAGCGTTTCTAGGGTTGCTTGCTTCAGATGCGAAGGTTGCTCCAACTACGGGCCTCCCATGCATGTTTGCCCTCCCTCCCGCTTGCTCGCTCTAAGACCCAGCCCTCTCTCTCTCCCTCCCTCCCTCCCTCCCTCCCTCCCTCTAAGTCTGTTCACGGCTACCGTGATGGGCAACTTTTTAAGTTTTTTAACCTTTATGCAAACCCTATAAGCAACTTTTTGATTTTTGTTTTAAAAAAAAAAATGAACCTCAGGCCCTTGAAGAGGGGGAAAATTAACCCCCTTTCATTTATGGGACATGAGACCTACAGGACGATCAACGCCCAGACATACCGTCACGATCAATCCCACACAAGGGGTAGGGCAGCGGGTTTGAACCCCGAACCACCAGGGCGACACACTGTGCACTTACCAGCCGATGTGTTTTTTTTTAATCTTTTACATTTTGATTCCATTTTTTTGTTTATTTTTTAAATTCATTCTAGTGGCCAGAGTCTCCGTTTTTTCAAAATATAAATACTCGTATATTATATATATAACCAGAAAATCATGTGTCGACACGTGCAATCATGTAGTGATTCATCCATGTGATGATCTGGCGGAATGCATTAGAGTGAGAGTCATGAAGTCATATGTCCGTCTAGCAATATGCACACGTCATTCCAGTATAGCCATGACCGCGACTGGTAGTCATATCTGCCATGCCAATATTCGTGGTCAAACATGTTTGACCTATGTTGCGCAAAGTCCGGAGTCATATAGTCGCATATACGACTTTGTCGTGATCTGCGTTATGACTTCAAAGGCATTTACGACTGCAAATGGCATTCTGCCACAAATCTGCCGTGACAGGGCACAGATGGCAGTCATGAAAGCCACAATCTGTTGTAGTGAGAAGCGTGGAGGAAAGCTATGCAGGAAGAGATTGATTCTCTAATTTGCAATAAGACGTGAGAGCTATAGCCATTACCTCGAGGACGACAGGCTGCGAAGAATAAATGGGTTTATAAGCTAAAATACAAGTTGGATGGATTTGTTGAAAGATACAGGCTTGTAGCCAAAGGGTTTTCGCAGTAGGCAAGAATCAGATGGAGCAGTTTGACGTTAAAACGACGTTATGGAATGGGGACCTCCTGGAAGAAATCTTCATGCAGCAGCCGGAAGGATTCATCAATGAAGGAAAGAAACAATGCGTTTGTCTGCTAAAGAAGATTCTATATGGATTACGGTAGTCTGCCAAACAATAGAATCAGAAATTCCATGGATTCTTGGTGAAATACAATCTTATCCCAAGCACCGCAGATCCGTGTGTGTATACAGCAGTGAACAGCAGCGGGTTTGTGGAAACCATTCTTGGAATTTGGGTGGACGATGGAATCTTGTGCTCGGCAGACCGTCAAAAGCTAAAGGACATACTTGCATACTTGAGACAATTTTTCCAAGTTGTTGAAGGAGACGTGGGATACTATGTGGGATGGGAGATCCATAGATATAGAGGAGCTCGTCAGATTCTTCTGTCCCAACTGAGATATGTGGAAGAGATAATCAAGAGGTTCAATATGCATGACTCTAACTCGGTCAGTACTCGCGCAGATCCACATGTTCAACTCAATCTCTACGCAGATGACTATGATGAAGAAGATCTTCAAGTGCCATATAAAGAGGCGATTGGGTGTCTGATGTATGCATCCATGTTGACAAGACCTGACATCACTTATGCAGTCAACAATACAACGAAGTATTCCAACAAGCCCAAGAAAATTCACTGGACTATTGTCAAGCGGATATTTAGGTATTTGACAGGTACCACTGATTATGGTTTGCTTTATGGAGGAAAAAGTGATTCCACCATCCTCGTGGGGTACTGTGATGCAGATTATGCAGGGGATCCAGATAACCGGTTCTCTCGAACTGGTTTTGTTTTCTTCCTTGGACCATCCATGATTGCGTGGAGTAGTCTCAACCAGAAATGCACAACAATATCGACTACTGAAGCAGAGTATATTGCTGCTTGTGGGGCTACCAGGCAGGCAATATGGCTTTGTCAATTTTTCCTGAACATTGGCTTTTCACAGTTGAAGCCGACAGTATTGTGCGGGGACAACCAGAGTGCCATCAAGCTTGTCAAAAACCTTGAACGTGGGAAGAGGACAAAACACGTTGATATCCAATATCATTTCATACGAGAGAAGTATCGCAACAATGACATCACCATTTCATATGTGCATACTAATGAGCAAGTAGCTGACATCATGACCAAGGCAATTTCCAAAGAGAAATTTTGTCTACTTCGCAAGATGATGGGCATGGTCTCTAAGGCATCTCTCAACCAAGATGCGTGATCACGAAATTCAGTGGGAGCAGAGCTGTTGTATAGTATTTCACCAAGCAGTGGGAGATTTACTAGGAATTTCTTTGACTCCTTGTTTATATGTTTCAGTTAACGAGTGGGAGTGTCGGATCATTTGAGTACCGTAATGATTAATCAGTTCGTTCACTGAAACTACTAGACATGCAACCACGTGGCACCTTGGGTTCCCGCTCATCTTCTCTGCATGGTTTAAAATGAGTTCTTGGTTCTTGACTTCGACGAGTAGTTGATCTTTCTTCTCAGACTAGCCGTATAGTGCTAGAGAGCTTCTAGACGCGATGCAGTAGCAATGTAGCAACTATTCTTCTACTGTACTGTTAGGGGGCAACCTTTCTCTGTCATTTGTACTTCTCTTTATGCTTTTCCAACATTGTCTAGTTTGTGCATCAATGGCGGCTTTGGTGTTCCAATCGAAATTGGAGAATTTATGGTCTAATATGTAGATTGGCGGCCCATTTCTGGATGTGTGTCTTTGTGTGCACAAATGAAGTTGTTACTTGGTTTGGGCTTTGGTGTTTAGGTTGTGGATGGGACATAGGTCTTATATCGGTATGATGTGGGAGGAGAAGCAATTGAAAATGGGTACGTATATGCAATATGTATAGGATCCTCCATTGGGTCGACATGGGGGAGAGTTTAGAGTCTCATTACCCAAAACACCTATATGGAGCACACTATTTAAAAAGTGTCTATGTGCGCGTAAAGCAGCCCATGGAATCTATTTCGGTGGTTGCAGTCATGTAAAGATTGTGGTTTTTGAGGAAGGAAAGAGATGTAAGGTAATTGGTCGTTAAAGTGGTTGGAAGTCTTTGAGACCATTTACTTCTTCCAATATGGTCATGAATTAGTACACATGATGGTAAGGGGGTCTAGTGGTAGCATGCCCTGGTTGGTATAAGCATAGTACAACCCATAGCCAGCTGGGGCACCACTTTGTGAGTTGTTTGTGTAGTAGTGGCTCTTAATTACGCCCGCCACGGCCCGAGTCATCTCTCTCTTTGGCCTGTTTGTGTAGTAGGAACTAGCAATAGAGTGTTTGTACTAGGATTGATTGAGGGTAGTGAAATAATAGAAGATTTTAGGGGATGATGTGGCACTTACAAAACATATGATACTTACAATGTTAGCATCCGACATACGGCCGAGTGGTTGGGGCACAATGCCATCTTACAAGTGGTCAGGGGTTTAAAACCAAATAGATGTATGTTGGACATAGCACTCATTATAGCCAACCAAGCTATAGAAAGGGTCCCCCGTCAACCAAATATGTTTGGGTATCTTTTACTTCCGAGTCTTGGGGGAAGGTTGTCCTTTTTACTTTTGAGTCTTGGGGGGAGGTTTGGACCAGTGTTGGCTCGGGTACCATGTTTTGAGCCCTCTTCCGGTCCCGGTTATGGCCTACTCCTTGAAAAAAATGGATGGCCGGGGTAGGGTATATCAATAGGTTTGAAAAACATATCGGTTACAAGTTCTCATTAAACACATGAATTTTTTCTTGTCCGGTTCTCAATCTACCGGTTATGCCATCTTAAAAATTGCCGGTTCCATGGTACCGGTTACGGGATTCATCCATTTTATATTTTTACTTTCTCTAGCATTTTTGTGTATGTGTGTGAAAGTACACAAGAGGGCTGTGGCATGGTGGTAAGCCACTCGTGGATTGGCTTGTGGGTCTCGGGTTCAAACGTTAAACCCCTATCATCTATCTATTGCCTTCCGGCGGCCCCTTGTAATACACCAAGTTTATAACTATTGTTTAGCCAAATGCCCAACTAATTAATTTCCTATTTACTTGGGCATAGTCAATGTTGTGCACCTAATCTTAACTACCATCACCCTACCATCACCAACCCCTATACCTATATTATCTAGAACCGCCTCTACGCCATCCCCATTTGCTCCGGATTTGCCCCGGGTATAACATCCTTATAATCACAATGCTGGTTCTCTAGCCGGTTAGGAAGCTCGATGGCTTTTGCCGGTTCTCTTCCATAGCCAGTTCCTCCTGGGGCTGCACTTTCCGGGTATGCATATGTGCATAACCGGCAAATAACCACGGGGTATGCATGTCCAGATGCCATACCTGGCCAACACTGGTTTGGATGTTTGGACAACCGCACTTCTGCTGCAGTTAGGGCCGTTAGAAGGTCTAAGGAAGGCATTTTGGGATGAAGTGTGACATCATATCTGCGCTGCTGCGAGTCCAGTGACAGTCAGTAGAAGGTTTCAAAGGCATTGCATAGGATGCAGTGACATCATAACTGCCACAGACTTTGGTAGTAGGTAGTCTCGAGTCTTCTTTTTCTCTCTACTTTCAATGTCATCATAACATTCTAACTGTCACACGCCATTGGAGTCTAGTGACGGTCATTAGAAGGTTTCAAAGGCATTGCATAGGATGCAGTGACATCATAACTGCCACAGACTTTGGTAGTAGGTACTCTCGAGTCTTCTTCTCTCTCTCTACTTTCAATGTCATCATAACATTCTAACTGTCACACGCTATTGATTTCATCAAACTGAAGAGATATGTATAAAATCCCAGAACACATATTATACTTTCACCAGCTTAACTTGCAAAACTTTCTTTTCGAGCAACAGGACTACCATCCCCTTTCAGTAAAAAAAAAGGGGAAAAAAGAAAAAAGAAAAAAACTTTCTGGTACTGGGCGGGTTGGTAGGGAGTGACATGTCGATTCGGCGAAGCTTTACAATGAAAGAATTTTTACACCCATAAATAATACCTCAGTTAATATTAGCACATGCCGTTGAAATTTGGAGTGCAGGTGACATGCACCACAGAAAAGGAATATGTTGGAGAAAGGCTTGGGAAAAAAACCTACACTCAGTGAAAAACTCTTGGTCAGACTCAAAGATGCCATTGAGGGTACTACAAAAATTATTTCTGCATGCTCATGAATGGGGTGTAGCCTCAAGAACTAAGCAGTGAAATTTTCTGCATAAAATCATTTTTGTGTCTGGGTGGTTGAGGGTGTTTGCCATGTCTGGGTGGTTGAACACATTTTCATCACACCCCTCACATTAAGAACGGCGTATTCGAGCTTAAAAAGAAAACCAAGACACCATACGCCCCATGTTGGCATTTATTTTCTGCCCTGTCATCAGTGAAATCTGCACTTTCTTCCACCAAAATAATAAAAAACATCATATCAGCATTTGAAAGTACTTTTCTGAGATGATATCATAAACTGAGATTGCCACTATTTACAGAGGAATGCCTTCACTTCCCCACCACCATGTGCTTGGTAGTTGACAAGACAAATGCAGCTTCGAGTAACAAGGTCCATCCATTGGAAAGGACCCAACTGCCATACTCCAATGAAAATGTTAACATCCAACAAGGTACAGG
This sequence comes from Takakia lepidozioides, assembly GCA_030704615.1. NCBI lineage: Eukaryota > Viridiplantae > Streptophyta > Takakiopsida > Takakiales > Takakiaceae > Takakia > Takakia lepidozioides. Next base: position 48,748,173 of record CM060733.1, on the reverse strand, counting down.
TATATAACATACCCACCACCCTTGAGATTTCTATCTAGACTCCTTGGAAAGGCCGGGGTGTGAAGGTTAAGGACAGCATCCCAGTTAGAATACCGAATATTCCCTTCATTCTCTTGATCGCCAAACTTCCTAAAACTACATTGACACTCAACCCCATTCCCTCCTCTCTAGCAATGATTCCCTGCAAAATGAAAAGGAAGCAGCTAATTGAGCCAAGGTTGGTTTTGAATATACTCTTTCACTTCCAACCCCACCTCCTTCCCTCCGCCCAACGAAGACATCCCTTGATCTGCCCATGGTAGCTTCCAGTGAAGTATTGGCGACTACTTTCGCTCTAGATTTCTCCAAGTTTCTCATTTTTCTCAGCCACATTTCCTGTAAAAAGAATGGGATTGCAGTCACTTGCAGCATCGAGTCGACAATACTTTTTCCGTACAAGCGCACATTGTCTGGGTGAGAACCAAATGGTACACCAGTTGAATTTTTTTCAAACAAATTGAGCACCATAAATATAGAGATGGAACACCCGACAAATGCTGCCATAAATTTTGACCCCGCCAGGCTGAATGCTATCTGTTGTTGCAAGCCTTCAAGTCTACCACGACAACGCTAATATTGTCACTACTACCCTTTGCCAGTGCGAGCTTTGTCAAGAGAGCTGCAGTTGCGGCGGCAGGTGACTCCTCTGCTGAACTGGTGTTAGCAGCATCATGAGATTGACTACTGCTCCGCCGACAAGCAAGGCTGCGCCGAGCAATCTCACAGACAAGGTCATTTGTCATAACATCCCATAGACCATCACTGGCTAAGACTAAGCATTCATCATCTTCGGTGCGTGCTGTATATGTTACTTCCGGCTCAGCAATGACATACGGCTTTAAGTACCGATCACCTGCAGATAGCCACGCATTTGACATGAGCAATAATGCAAACCCTTTTCAAAACCATCCTAAATGCACCTTTTTCTTTCCATCCGCACTGTGGAAATTAAATAGACCCCTGATGGAAACAACATACAGCTTTTCAGAGACACCCCCTTCCAAAAGTGCAATAGAAGCTTTACCGATAGCCCTCGACATAGCAAGCACACCAAGCACTCGATAACCATTCCAGTAGATGACCCGACCCCCTGCAGCTTCCACCCGGGCCATCTCATCTTCTCGCTCAGGCTGTTATCCACAACAACAACCAGCTTGCTCAGTATACAACTGCAGCACTGTGTCCTCAGTTCTGATTGCCTCTAATGATGAATCCAAAGCACAAGGTCATACTGCAAGAAAGCTTCCCCCTCACCTTGTGGTCTATAGAAAGAGGAACTGCTTGGCCAGCTCGAGAGAGAACAGCCCGAGAATCTCCACAATTAGCCACGATTATCTGACATGATCCAACAACTGCCACAACAGCAGTGGAGCCCACTGTCTCTGGTGCGATTGCCTCAGAAGAGGACCTGAGATTTCCTTCCTGCTGGCTCTCTCTCCAACTAACTCCTGCAACTTCAGCATCCATCCTCAAAAAGCATGACGACATTGCTTTCTGCCACGGTGCTCGCCAGTTGCTTGCATAAGCTCCTGAATTGCTGCTACTGGCTGCCTCCTGGATTGATGTATTCACCTCCTCTGCCAGGACATGATGCAATCGATCTGCACAGAAGTTTGCAGCCTGCACACGGAAAGGACTTTCAGAACTCACACCTAGCATGCACTGAAACAAGCTTGTCTTGCCAAATCTAAGGGCGCAACCGGATTCTGAACAAGTTGACCATCGCCTCCCTATCCTACCTATCCTCCAATTTGGAGTACTTTTTCGTTCCTCTCTTTGTCCGTATGCAGATGTCACGGTGGACTGGATCGACGCTGAGGCTACGACTGGGTCACGCTCGCAGCAGCACGCGATCAAGAGAGACGGTCATCGTCCTTCCCTATCCTTCAGTTAAACGCGCTGATTTCACATCTCTAACGGGCTGCTTGCTGGAAGCCTTGAGAGCGCGATTACAGACAAAACAAGCCGAGAGACGTAAACCATCTTCTTCAGATACAATATCCGAAAGATTCCAAGTGAAAAAAAATCTACATATGACAGCTGGAAACAATAAACAAGGTCCCTATCCAGTAAATCACAACACATCTACAGCTTAATACACAGACCTGCGCCCCCCCATGTCCATCATAGACACCGTAAAAGTTAAGTGCAGCGGTCACATCAGCCTCTCTTGGGCCAACACAGTTACAACCTCCAACCACATCACAAGGGAGTGTCATGAACGTTGGAATGACCGCCACAGCATCCTCCATCTCCCGTCTTCGCCCACATAAAGACACAATGCCATGGGACGAAACCTGCCTATTCCCTGTGGTGGAGCCATGAGTGCTCAACACCGCGGTGACGGCTCCACCTGCACTCCTCTCATCTGCCAGTGCTTGCCGAGTTGGTGAAGGAAATCCAGGCTGACTGCCCACTTGCTCAAGGTGCTGCTGACCTACAGCTGTGGGCCCACTCCGAGAGTAAGTTTCCGTAGCAATAGGGGAGACAACCTCAGCAGTGCCTGCCCCGGCATGGTCGATCATGGCTGAGCGCTCTGCCTCAATAATGCCAACAGCCCCTACAGGTTTGAGGGCCACTTCTGTGGCCTGAGTAATGGTGGACGCCCCCTCGACGTAATCGCTTGAGCGGCTGCTGCTAGTACTATCACTGTTCATGCTGCCACTACTCTCACTGCTTATGCTCCCACTTCCGCTGCTTGCACTGTCATCTTCCCCACTACTGCTGCCACTACCTGCAACTTTCACAGTTCAAGCCGCAACAGTCACATTTTTGGACACAATTTTTTTCAACCTAGTCTCGAAAACATCTAATTAAACTCTGCTAACTTTGACCGACTATCGAGAACCAACCGTCCGAGAACTAGGTTGCAGGCAGCACTTTTAGCTCAGGACTCTTTCAGCATCCTCAAAAGCGGTATACCCGCAGACTGCCACGCATGGGATCCAGTCCAGCAATAGCACCACGACTTCAGCTTTTTAACGAGAAAAACAAGACTGACCTCCCATCGGCCTCTCACGGGCTGAAGAGGGTGAAGACGCAGCCCTTCTCGACTGCCTGGCTTGAATGATCCCATACCCTGGCAGCCTGCTTGCACTACTCTCTTGCCTCCTCTCTTCACTATCAGACAGACCAAGTACGGCACTGCTCCCACCCGGGATACAAAAAGCAAGCGTAGCTTCTTTATCTTGCCGGGGAATGTAAGAGATGCCAGACACAGTGCGTGACCTCTTGCTTACGTGCTCTAGTGAGGCACCAGAGTGGGCAATCACCTTAAAGCGACGAATTTCGGTCCTCCTCCGCCTCGTAACTCCAGTCGCCGTCTCGGACGTCAGAGATTCATCAATAAAACCACTTGCGCGCACACGAGTGTCTGTCCCGACCATAGCCTCCATCCTCGTCTCTAATATACCGTAAACCACAACACTCTTTCCTTCCACATAATCACTTCCCCCTCCTTGCAGAAACAGCTCCTCATCCTCGTCGAGCTATATAAAACGCGCAGCCCACAACAGCATTCCCACTCACTGCCCCAATCCTGCGCCTCCCTACGTCCCTGCTCCTCCTTTTGCAGCCTCCTAAGCTTCACCAGATCCAAACTTGCACATGCCTACAACCAAACACCTAACAGGCCTCCCTACCATCTACATACCTATCGAGATCAAGCTCCCCAACCACCACTCCTCTACCGCCCCAAGCCCTTACGGTGGCTTCAACGTGCTCATGGACATAGGCCCGCCTCCCAAGCGGGCGATGCCTCTCCCTCTCCCAAGACCTCCATCTCTCTTCTACTTTCGAATCCCAGCTCCCGAAATCCTCTCCCTCTCCTTCCTGCTTCGTCTCTCAGCTCGCATCCTCCCTCCCCGCACACCAGCAGGGGACTTTTAACAATCAAACGCTGCCAAAGCAGGCAGCCCTCCGAGACCTCCACAAGCAACCTTGCACCGTCCCGAACCTCTAGAGCCTGGCCGAGCCAGCGGGCAGGCGCAGTGCCAGCTGCCGGCGCGGCAATGGCAGCACCCGCTCGCCCTTGGCCGCGGGCAGACGGCGGGCGGGCAGGGAAAGCAATAGTGCGAGGCGGGGGCGGCCGCGGACGTGACACCAGGCCCGCCCCACGCGTCGCCTGCTCCGGGCCTCCCTGGCGCGGCCCGCTGCACGTGTCCTGTCCCAGAACGCGGCGAGTGAACATTGGCCCACGTGTGGGTGCCTATAAAGATTATGTGCAGCTGTCTTCCCTCGATCACCTCCACGTGGCTGGTGCGATGCCATGCCCGTCGGCTCGCCGGCCCATCCTATCCCCGCCTTCTTTCCGTTCTCGCATCTCCGTCGCGCCTCAGACTTCTTTCCGTCGCCTTTTCGTCTTCTTTCCGTCGCGCCTCCGTCCAAACCTCAGATATATTTATCTACCCATTTTTCAAAATAAAGTAAAATAAAACCCGACCTAATAAATACTATGTTAATCACTCAGAGTAGAATAAATTTCCTAGAAATACCCCATTGAATGGCGGAGTCAGAATTTCCCCCCTAGCCGGTTTCCTCCCAAAAACAAAAAAACAAAAAGCCTGAATTAGGGAAAATAATGAATAAAACAGATGCTGAAAAACTCTGATAGGCATGCATAGTCTCACAGCGAATGAGAAAGCGACACATGTTCGCCGTAGATATACTGGATTCGACCAATGCACACGCGACAGACAGGCACCGGAGCAGACATAAGCGGCCCTCCCCATTGGTGCACAGAGTGCTCCAATTGCTTGCACGCCAGCGCTTGTGTATTTGCCACTTTACTTTTGCCGGTCCCAGTTTCGAACCCCAGCAACTTGACTGGCCGCACTGCGATGTTCGTTCACAAACACAAACAAAAGCATATTAAGTACATGGCGTTGACCTGCCAAGGCTACGAAATATGAACACCGAAAATCAACACCGGTGCTTTGATTTTAGCTTAAGAGGCCTTCTGATTGGGTTTATTTAAGTATTTATGCAATTGAACCAACCCACTGTGATGCACAGTTTTGGCGCACCGCAGACGCAACGCAAATTTTAAAGTTTATTTGCACGGAGGAGAGTAGACTACACACGGTGCCTTGATCCTTTCTTCCCCAACTTAAAATTAGGCTGATGGCCGGCTCCTTCTTTGTGAATAGTGAGATCTATGTCTTTCGTCCAAAATGAATAAATTTGTGAGTTGATTTCTTCGGGGCGGAGGAGTATGGGCTGTTCTCGTCCGAAATGACTATATGCATGGAATACATGTAAGCCCTGCCCTACTGTTAGGTTGTAAAGATAAAATGGAAGCACTTTTATGGAACAATCAATGGCCTGGATGATCTGGCAACTCTTATCCTTTGTGCATTTTAGTCTACCATCCAATGAATTACATCTTGCTCACATATTTCGTCCATCTATATCGATGAAATATCCCAGCCACACTAACTAATTCAAAACCTAATTGAGAATATGGGTGGTAAGAATCAATGGTAAGAATCAAAACCATTTGCATAGTCATGCTTTAGGAAGAGTGGGCCAAGAAATTAGTGAGTTGTTTTCCTTGGGTAGGGGATTATGGACGGAAGTAGATCTCATTGTTCACAAAGGAGGAGACATTAGAGGTGACCATCCGCTTGTTTACATGTAGGAAAAATACTATTGTTTGTTGCACTCCGGGTCACCTAAGTCATGGGTTTGGAGAGGGGAACATTTTGCTAATATTATTATTATTTCTTGAATGAATTTTATTTGAAATTATTTGAGGGGAAAAAATTAAAACCCCGGGTACACCATAAGGTACACACACCGCAGTCGGTGAATCCAAGATCAAGCCTCCTAAGGGAGCCAGAGAAAACCAAGGTTGTGACACCCCAAAAAGATGAAAACTATGTAAGTCTGTTAATGTATAAACACTAGCATGACAAGCACAAATATAATGCGAATGATTAACAAAAGTAATTAGTGGAATTGAAGACCCAGTTTCGTGATACAAGTCACAAGAGTAGTTGCCTACCTTGCAAATCTTGGCAACCACCGCTTTTACCAAGCGGCCGATGGAATTTTTGGAGAGCTCCGTGGTCGCCTGAGTCATGTTCAATTGTCGGGGTTTTGCGCACTTCTTGGCCATGTGCCCGAGCTCCCCGCAATTAAAGCACATTCCATCGAAGGTCGTCTTCTGTCCGCCATAAGCCGCCGCACCTGATTTTCCTTTCGGAGCACCGGGTGCCGTCTTGACGTGTGAAAGCCCTCCCTTCAATTTCCATGTGCCATTGTCGCCGCGTGGCCTATCCCACTTCTTTTCTGGTCGGAAGGAGTCACCCTCTCGCCGGGTCTTCTTGTGGTTTAGCTCCGTACGGCCTTGTCTTTCGCCCCTAGGAACATCCGAGAAGCATTCAGCCCTTTCAATTGCCTCGTTTAAAGTCTTAGGTGGCTTCTCCTCCAACTTCCGCCTGGCCCATGGGGCCAATCCCGCCACGAAATTGAAGCCCATTTCATGACGCGTTGAGAGGCACAAACTATCTTTTCATAAGTTTCTTGAACCCACTCCAGCTCAAGGTTTCTGGGTTTGGACCTTGGTCATGAAGGCGTTTCTGCCACCATTGTTGAGCATAGCCCCCTCAAATAGGTGGGAGTCAATTCCACCCGATCCTCGTCACTCAATTTGGCCGCCCGGAAGTACTGCTCTAGCTCCATGAGCCAGATGTTGAATGTCTTCCGATTTTGGACGCCCTCGAAGGTGCCGGGTTCCTTAGGCTTCACCTTAAACTTTGCCTTAATGGAAATGGCATTAGCCGCCCTCAACACGTCTTTCAACGTCCCGCCAAACTGCGCCAACAACCCTTCCCAAAAGGCTGTTGGCATGGAAGGCTCTGTTGGTTTGGCGGAGCCTCTGGGAAGTCCTCGGGCTCCGACTCCCAAAATTTCTCCCGTTCTTGAGCGGCCTTGCTTTCGGAAGCATGAAGTTTCCGTCTTAATGGATGAAGCTGACATCTATGCCTCCCAACCACCACAGGGATCAATTTGGGTTAAGAAAAGTGTCCTCTCAGAACCAAGGGAGAGCAGTGAAACTCAAACCCTTGTATATGGAAATGTTCATCAATGGTTTCTCAATTTCTGGAGGCCATCCTGGAAGCTGAAATTGAAGAGAAGAACCACAGAGGGGACCTTCAAAAAATCCGTGATCACCTCTATGGCGTCACAGGAGCAGCTTGATCATCCTCTTCCTCAATGGAGTCAGTTAATGTTCGTGAGTAGGATAATTCCGGAACTAACGTATCGTTGTTGGTGGACACAGGAGCGTCGCACTCCTTCATGACACCGGCAATGGCATGGAAGCTGGAGCTCCCGACAAGTGATGTGGGGGCACCTATTGAAGTGCGTTTTGCCAAAGGAGAACCACAACTGGCGACAAGGTTGGCGTTCGATGTTCCTCTTCAGCTGGGGAGTTGGGACGGACATGATAACTTCACCATTTGCGAGATCGATGGAGTGGATCTCATTTTGGGAATGACCTTTTTGAGCAAATCCGGAGCAGTCATAGATGGCCGTAAGAGAGTAGTCACGCTATCGTGTGGGGATGGTGGCGAAGTTTTATGGATGTCGGAAACGCCCAACCAAGTGGGAGGGCGAATAAACCTGCTGACAGCAAAGGAGTGGGCCATGGAGGAGCCACACGAACCCCAGTTTTTGCTTTACGTAAGACAAGTGGAAGGAGAAGTCGATAGGGAGCCGAGCCCAGATTGGATAAAGGGGATCCTGGAGAAATACCAGGATGTGATGCCGGAGGATTTACCAAGCGGCTTGCCACCGCGAAGAGGAGTTGATTACAAGATAGAGGTGATACCGTGATCGGAGCCGCCTACCAAGGCGCCCTACCGGTTGAGCCGCAGAAAGTTGGTTGAGCTGAAGGCCCAGCTCAAGGATCTAATGTCAAGGGGTACATCTGGCCGAGTAAGTCACCTTACAGAGCCCCGGTGCTATTCGCAGACAAGAAGGACGGGACGCTGCAGATGTGTGTCGATTAAAGGGCTCTGAATACGGCGACTATAAAAAACCGGTACCATTTGCCAAGGATCGACAACCTCTTCGATCGGGTGGCAGGAACAAAGTATTTCAGCCGGATCGATTTGCGCTCAGATTACCATCAAATCCGAGTTGCGGAAAGAGAGGAGGAGAAGACCGCGTGCAGGACAATATATGGTTCATATGAGTTCTTGGTGATGCCTTTTCGGCTCACCAACGCACCTGCGACCTTTAGCACGCTAATGAATAGCCATTTCCATGAGTGGTTGGATGACTTTGTGATCGTGTATATCGACGACATGTCGCGGCCCTTTGCCTTGAGGGCAGGGGGTCGGGACACATGAGGGGCTGCCCCTGTGGTGGGGGCAGCGCAGCGATAGGTATGGGGGGCTGAAGCACCCTTGAGTGCCCAAGGCACTCAGGGAAGCGGAGGCGCTCACTAGGTGGAGCCCCGAACACCGGGTTGCGGTGGGGGTGGCTCCACAAGGGGTGGTGGTAGCTTAGTGGGACTTAGTGGGGGTGGCATAGGACTCACCATGGGGGCGGAGACCTCGTGGTGGGAGTCGTGGGGAGTCTTGGGACTCATCACGGTCCATAGGGGCCGTGGTGAGCGGGCCAAGACTCACCGCGATTCACCACCGGGAATCGAGGGTCTTCGTGGTGGTTCGCCATAAAATGGCATGGCTGGTTGTGAAACCCCCGCGGACAGCTACAGAAGTATATATAGGGAGTAGTAACCCCGAGAACGGTGCAAGCCCGTTGGTGACCAAAAACTAGTGAGTAAGCGAGCGAGCCGGAAAGCGACCAAAGAGTGGGGAGCTGTTCCGGACTGCCATCTACCAAAGGGAATTCCACTAGGCCCAAATAGGTGGAGGGTCTTTCGGGAGAGCAAAGGGGGACCGTTATGTCCCGGTGAGCAGCCGAAGCTCCAAGTTGGTCCGGCGGCCGGTTGGGAGTCAGGCGCGCGCATCAAAGCGAGTAACTATGACTTGAGGGGGAAGCTTACCGAAGTGAGGTGCGCGACACTTGGTATCAGAGCTTAGAGTTCAGTACACGATCGTCCTTGGGATTGGCCTCATCATGGGGTCGGGCAAGCCGAAGCGAAAGCGGAACGGCCCAAAACATGATGATCCCGGTGAGCCCGATGGGGGCGGCGTGTCACACGAGGCGGCCGTTTGAGGAAGCGATGCATGTTTCCGAAAACGAGGCCGCCCAAGAGCGGGAGGAATCCGAGGAGTCGGAGCCCGAGGAATCCTTGAGAGCCCCGACAAACCAAGAGATGCCTCCCATGCCGGCAGCCTTTTGGGAAGGGTTGTTGGCGCAGTTTGGCGGGACGTTGAAAGACGTGTTGAAGGCGGCTAATGCCACTTCCGCTAAGGCAAAGTTTAAGGTGAAGCCTAAGGAACCTGACACCTTCGAGGGCGTCCGAAATCGGAAGGCACTCAACACCTGGCTCTTGGAGCTAGAGCAGTGCTTCCGGGCGGCCAAGTTGAGTGACGAGGATCGGGTGGAAGTGGCTCCCACCTATTTGAGGGGCTATGCTCAACAATGGTGGCAGAAACGCCTTCACGACCGAGGTCCAAGCCCGGAAACCTTGAACTGGAGTGGGTTCAAGGATTCGATGAAGAGACAGTTTGTGCCCCCTCAACGCGTCCTGGCTCGCCCGGGACAAGATGAGGAATTTGAAGCAAACAGATGACATTCGGGGATATGTCCAGGCTTTCAATGTGCTGTTGCTCGAAGTCGCGGACATGGCAGAACCAAAAATGGTCTTCAACTTTGTGGCGGGACTGGCCCCATGGGCCAGGCGGAAGTTGGAGGAGAAGCCACCCAAGACTTTGAACGAGGCTATTGAGAGGGCTGAATGTTTCTCAGATGTTCCTAGGGGTGAAAGACAAGGTCGTACGGAGCTGAACCACAAGAAGATTCGGCGGGAAGGTGACTCCTTCCGACCGGAAAAGAAGTGGGATAGGCCACGCGGCGAAAATAGCACGTGGAAATCGAAGGGAGGGCCTTCACACGTCAAGGCGGCACCCGGTGCTTCGAAAGGAAAAGTGGGTGGAGCGGCTTATGGCGGACAGAAGGCGACCTTTGATGGAGTATGTTTCAATTGCGGGGAGCCCGGGCACATGGCCAAGAAGTGCACGAAGCCCCGGAAATTGAACATGACTCGGGCGACCACGGAGCTGTCGGAAGATACCGTCAGTCGCTTGGTGGAAGTGGTGGTCGCCAGGACTTGCAAGGTAGGCAAATTTTCTTGTGAGTTGTATCAGGAAACTGGCGCCTTACGAAAAGGGAGTCAGTTATTGTTCGTGGATGGGATAATATCCGGAACTAATGTGTCGTTGTTGGTGGACACAGGAGCGTCGCACTCCTTCATGACACCGGCAACGACACAAAAGCTGGGACTCCCGACAAGTGACGTGGGGGCCTCTATTGAGGTGCGTTCTGCCAAAGGAGAACCACAGTTGGCGACAAGGTTGGCGATTGATGTTCCTCTTCAACTGGGGAGTTGGGAGGGACGTGAGAACTTCACCATCTGCGAGATCGATGGAGTGGATCTCATTTTGGGGATGACCTTTTTGAGCAAATCCGGAGCGGTCATAGATGGCCGCAAGAGAGTAGTCACGCTGCCATGTGGGAATGGTGGCGAGGTTTTACGAGTGTCAGAAACGCCCAAATCCGTGGGAGGGCGAATAAACCTTCTGTCAGCAAAGGAGTGGGCCGTGGAGGAGGCACACGAGCCCCAGTTTTTGCTTTACATTAGAGAAGTGAAAGGAGAAGGCGATGGGGAGCCGAGCCCAGATTGGATCAAGGGGATTTTGGAGAAATACCAGGATGTGATGCCAGAGGATTTACCAAGCGGCTTGCCACCGCGAAGAGGAGTTGACCACAAGATTGAGGTGATACCGGGATCGGAACCGCCTGCCAAGGCGCCCTACCGGTTGAGCCACAGAGAGTTGGTCGAGCTGAAGACTCAGCTCAAGGATCTAATGTCAAAGGGGTACATCCGGCTGAGTAAGTCACCTTACGGAGCCCCGGTGCTATTTGCAGACAAGAAGGATGGGACGCTGCGGATGTGTGTCGATTACAAGGCTCTGAATAAGGTGACTATCAAAAACCGGTACCTTTGCCAAGGATCGACGACCTCTTCGATCGGTTGGCAGGAGCGAAGTATTTCAGCCGGATCGACTTGCGCTCCGGCTATCACCAAATTCGGGTGGCGGAAGGAGATGAGGAGAAGACCGCATGCAGGACAAGGTATGGTTCATATGAGTTCTTGGTGATGCCTTTTGGGCTCACCAATGCACCAGCGACATTTAGCACGCTGATGAACAGCCTTTTCCAGGAGTGGTTGGATGACTTTGTGATCGTGTACATCGACGACATCTTGGTGTACTCGAAAACAAAGGAGGAGCACCTGGAGCACCTCAAAAGGGTGTTCCAAAAATTGCGGGAAGGGAAGCTGTATGCCAAAGCTTCAAAGTGCGAATTCGGGGTCACAAAAGTGGAGTTCCTGGGGCATGTGATTACACAGGATGGGATCAAAATGGATGACAGAAAGGTGAGGGCGATCTTGGACTGGGAGCCTCCGACTTCGGTCCCGGGAGTGCGATCCTTCCTAGGACTCGCCTCCTATTACCGGAAGTATGTGAGAAATTTCGCCAAGATCGCGGGGCCGCTGTCGGACCTTCTGTGTAAATCCAAAGTCTGGGTATGGAACACATTTTGTGGCCAAGCTTTTGCTGAATTGAAGCAGCGGATGTCGGAAGCTCCAGTCTTGAAAATCTCGGAGTTCGATCGTCCGTTTGAGATTCATACAGATGCATCGGACTTCGCGATTGGGGGTGTACTTATGCAAGATGGACGTCCAGTGGCTTACGAAAGTAAAAAACTGAATGAAGTGGAGCAACGGTGGCCGACGCACGAAAAGAGATGAAGGCGGTGGTGCATTGCCTTGAGCTCTGGCGCCACTATGTTGGTTCCAACCCAGTGAAGGTGTTCACGGACAATGTCACGGTGAAGTATTTTGCCACGCAGCCCAAGTTGTCCCCAAAACAACTTAGGTGGCAAGATACTTTGGCAGTGTTCGACGTGGATATCCAGTACAAACCGGGACGAGACAATGTGGTGGCCGATGCTTTAAGTAGAAAACAGCAGCTCTTGTTGGTGTACAAGGGCGAGACGGCGCTCCAAAGGAAGATCCGGAAGGCTTGCCGGAAGGATGAGCTGGCAATGCAGGACTTGAGAATGGGGGTTAAATCGCAGTTCCACTTGCAAAATGGACTGCTCCGGTATAAGCAAAAACTTCTCTACGTGTCGAAGGGAGGGATCAGAGATAGCCTCCTGAGAGAATGCCATGATAGCCCGCTTGCGGGCCACGGCGGAGCCAAGCGCACTGCGGCACTCTTGAAGAAAGAGTATTTCTGGCCCAAACTGAGGGAGGAGGCAGAGGAGTATGTCAAGACATGCACCACATGCCAACAAAACCGGAGCGAGTACAAAAAGCAAGCGGGGCTGTTACAACCCTTGCCGATTCCAGAGGGGACTTGGGAAAGCGTCTCGATGGATTTCATGACTGCTATGCCGCTGTCAAAAGGATTCGATGCAATCATGGTGGTGGTAGATAGGTTCAGTAAAATGGGCCATTTCATCCCCACCAAGGAGACGGCAACGGCGTAGGAGACATGACGACTTTACTTCGCCCACGTCTTAAAGCATCATGGAATCCCGAAGGATATTGTCTCGGACCGCGATCCAAAGTTTACGAGTAAATTCTGGAGAGCACTTTGGAAGAAGATGGGGACGAGGCTGAAGATGAGCACAGCCTTCCGACCTACGACCGACGGCCAAACAGAAAGGGTGAATTCCGTAGTGAAGCAGATCTTGCGGAATTACGTGTCGGCAGACCAAACAGACTGGGTGGAACACTTAGACGCGACAGAGTTCTGTTATAATAACACAGAACACTCCGCAACGGGAGTTTCCCCTTTCGTATTGGTCTATGGAAAAGCACCTCTGGTGCCAACAAGTTGGGCCGCCCAGGACGTTGAGGAACCGGCAGTAGCGGCGGTACTGGAAGAACGCGAGCGTTTGTTGAAGCTCGCAAAGTACAACATTGCCAAAGCTAGGAAACGGTATGAAAGGCAGGCGAATCGGAAGCGGAGGGAAGTGAAGTTTGAGGCAGGCACAGAGGTCTGGTTGAACATCAAGAATTTTCGACTACCTCCGGAAGTGAGTCCGAAGTTCGTACCTCCGTATGCGGGCCCCTTTCGCATTCGGAAGGTTATGAATGAGGATGTGTATGAATTGGAGCTGCCGGCAAACAGCAAGGTGCACCCAGTATTCCATGTCTCCCTTTTGAAGCCTTACTTCAAAGATGAAGCACGTCCGAATCGGCATCAAGTGTTGCGTCCGCCACCTATGCTGTTGGATCATGAAAATGAACCCGAGTACGAGGTGGAGGCAATACTTAAAGTCGAGGAGGTTCAAGAACCGAGAAACGGAGTATCTCGTCAAATGGAAGGGCTATCATCATGTGGAGGCATCTTGGGTGCGTGCCTCAGAAATGGGAAACGCATCCGAGGCAGTTGCAGCGTTCGAAGGGCGACCTCAAAAGCGGAAGAAACGTTGATGGGGACATCAACCTTGGAGCGTGGGGGAGGAAATGCATGCTTAGCCCGGTTTAGCTAGCTCAGGAATCCGATTGCAAAAACTTGTATTGTACAAAAATTTGTTATAAAGGAAATGGGTTCCAAATATTGTGAGTCCTATTGTGTTTGGAATGGTGATGCATGGTGTGGTTGGCTAGTGTGTAGAATGCATGCTAGCTTACAAAAGTGGGAGAGGTAAATTGGGTTAATCGTGTGTTTGCGCAGTGCCGAAATCGGGTGACTCCCATCCAAGGGGCAAGGAAACTTGCGCCTTCTTTGGGAGTTCACGTGCTAGTGCGCACCTGGCGCGTGCGCGTACTATAACTGCGCTACCGAGGGGGTTGCCTTGTAGTGCGGGCTAACGCGGAAGCTACGTGCTTCCGTTTACGTACTATAATCGTGTAGCCTCGGGACGAAGTCGTAGTGCGGCTTCGGCGTGTTCCCGTACCTCAGGCCAGCATTCCAAGGCGGACCCAATTGTAGTGATTGGGGCGCACGGTTGGTTCAAGGTTATTTTCCTAGTCAAAGAGGATTCCAAGTGAACCCTTGCTCAAGGTGATGCCAAAAGCGGCATCATGAGCGATCGCAAACAATGTTGTTGCAGTAAGGCGATTCGATCCTCGGGGAGGATCGTTCCTTGGCCTTGAAGTAGGCCAAGAAGAGTGCACTAGGAGGAGCTGGAGAGGCTCCACCCTTGGCCGGGACTTGGAGGAAGTCAGCCGAACTAGCTAGTGGAGAGTAGAGTCAAGTGTGGGGTTTGGCTCTTTGCCATGGGACGCCATGGTACAGAAACAAACTCCTTGATGTGGGACGCCACAACTTGGATGTTCGTTTCTACAAAATGGACAAGTCGACGAGGACATCGACTCTCTGTTGGTAGGGGTGTGTGTCGCGGCCCTTTGCCTTGAGGGCAGGGGGTCGGGACACATGAGGGGCTGCCCCTGTGGTGGGGGCAGCGACAGCGATAGGTATGGGGGGCTGAAGCACCCTTGAGTGCCCAAGGCACTCAGGGAAGCGGAGGCGCTCACTAGGTGGAGCCCCGCACACCGGGTTGCGGTGGGGGTGGCTCCACAAGGGGTGGTGGTAGCTTAGTGGGACTTAGTGGGGGTGGCATAGGACTCACCATGGGGGCGGAGACCTCGTGGTGGGAGTCGTGGGGAGTCTTGGGACTCATCACGGTCCATAGGGGCCGTGGTGAGCGGGCCAAGACTCACCGCGATTCACCACCGGGAATCGAGGGTCTTCGTGGTGGTTCGCCATAAAATGGCATGGCTGGTTGTGAAACCCCCGCGGACAGCTACAGAAGTATATATAGGGAGTAGTAACCCCGAGAACGGTGCAAGCCCGTTGGTGACCAAAAACTAGTGAGTAAGTGAGCGAGCCGGAAAGCGACCAAAGAGTGGGGAGCTGTTCCGGACTGCCATCTACCAAAGGGAATTCCACTAGGCCCAAATAGGTGGAGGGTCTTTCGGGAGAGCGAAGGGGGACCGTTATGTCCCGGTGAGCAGCCGAAGCTCCAAGTTGGCCCGGCGGCCGGTTGGGAGTCAGGCGCGCGCATCAAAGCGAGTAACTATGACTTGAGGGGGGAGCTTACCGAGGTGAGGTGCGCAACACGACATCTTGGTGTACTCGAAAAAAACACCTGAAGCACCTCAAAAGGGTGTTCCTAAAATTGCGGGAAGGGAAACTGTATGTCAAAGCTTCAAAGTGCGAATTCGGGGTCACAAAAGTGGAGTTCCTAGGGCATGTGATTACACAGGATGGGATCAAAATGGATGACAGAAATGTGAGGGCGATTTTGGACTTGGAGCCTCCGACTTCGGTCCCGGGAGTGCGATCCTTCTTAAGACTTGTCTCCTATTATCGAAAGTATGTGAGAAATTTCGCCAAGATCGCGGGGCCACTGTCAGACCTTCTGTGTAAGTCCAAGATATGGGTATGGAACACCTTTTGTGGCCAAGCTTTTGCCGAATTGAAGCAGCGGATGGCGGAAGCTCCAGTCCTGAAAATCCCGGAGTTGGACCGTCCATTTGAGATTCACACAGATGTGTTGGACTTCGCAATTGGGGGTGTGCTCATGCAGTATGGACGTCCAGTGACTTACGAAAGTAAGAAACTGAATGAAGTGGAGCGACGATGGCCTACGCACGAGAAAGAAATGAAGGCGGTGGTACATTGCCTTGAGCTTTGGCACCACTATGTTGGTTCCAACCCAGTGAAGGTGTTCACGGACAATGTCACGGTGAAGTATTTTGCCACATAGTCTAAATTGTCACCAAAACAACTTAGGTGGCAAGACACTTTGGCAATGTTTGACGTGGATATCCAGTACAAACCGGGACGGGACAACGTGGTGGCCGATGCTTTAAGTAGAAAACAGCAGCTCATGTTGCTGTACAGGAGCGAGACGACGTTCCAAAGGAAGATCCGGAAGGCTTACCGGAAGGATGAGATGACAAAGTCCGTGATGGAGGACTTGAGGTTGGGGGTTAAATCGCTCCAAAGTTTACAAGTAAATTTTGGAGGACACTTTGGAAGAAAATGGGGACGAGGCTCAACATGAGCACGGCCTTCCAACCTACAACAGACGGCCAAACGGACAGAGTGAATTTCGTGGTGAAGCAGATCTTGCAGAATTATGTGTCGGCAGACCAGTTAGACTAGGTAGAGCACTTGGATGCGGTAGAGTTCTGTTATAATAACACAAAACACTCCGCAACGGGAGTTTCCCCTTTCGTATTGGTCTATGGAAATCACCTCTGGTGCCGACAAGTTGGGCCACCCAGGACGTTGAGGAACCGGCAGCAGCAGTGGTGCTGGAAAAACACGAGCGTTTGTTGGAGCTCGTAAAGTACAACATTGTCAAATCTAGGAAAACGGTATGAACGGCAGGCGAATCGGAAGCGGAGGGAAGTTAAGTTTGAGGCAGGCACGGAGGTCTAGTTGAACACCAAGAATTTTCGACTACCTCCGGAAGTGAGTCCAAAGTTTATATCTCTGTATGCGGGGCCCTTTCGTATCCGGAAGGTTATGAATGAGGATGTGTATGAATTGGAGTTGCCGGCAAACAACAAGGTGCATCCGGTATTCCACGTTTCCCTTTTGAAGCCTTACTTCAAAAGATGAAGCGCGTCCGAATCGGCATCAAGTGTTGCATACGCCACCTGTGTTGTTGGATCATGAAAATGAACCTAAGTACGAGGTGGAGGCAG
Organism: Takakia lepidozioides; assembly: GCA_030704615.1. Classification (NCBI taxonomy): domain Eukaryota; kingdom Viridiplantae; phylum Streptophyta; class Takakiopsida; order Takakiales; family Takakiaceae; genus Takakia; species Takakia lepidozioides. Next base: position 48,731,255 of record CM060733.1, on the reverse strand, counting down.
TGCTTACGTAGAGGAGGTTCAAGAATCGAGAAACGGAGTATCTCGTGAAATTGAAAGGCTATCATCAAGTGTAAGTAACTTGTGTGCGTGCCTCAGAAATGGGAAACACATCCGAGGCGGTTGCAGCTTTTGAAGGGCGACCTCAGAAGCTGAAGAAGCGTTGATGGGGACATCAACCTTGGATCGTGGGGGAGGAAATGCATGCTTAGTCCGGCTTAGCTAGCTCAGGAATCCGATTGTAAAAACTTGTGTTGTACAAATTTTGTTTATAAATGAAATGATTTCCAAATGTTGTGCGTCCTATTTTGCTTGGAATGGTGATGCATGGTATGGTTGGCTAGTGTGTAGAATGCATCCTAGCTTATAAAAGTGGTAGAGGTAAATTGGATTAATCGTGTGTTTGCGCAGTGCCGAAATCGGGTGAATCTCATCCAAGGGACAAGGAAACTTGCGCCTTCTTTAGGAGTTCACGTGCTAGTGCGCGTACTATAACTGCGCTATCGAGGGGGTTGTCTTGTAGTGCGGGCTAACGCGGAAGCTACGTGCTTCCGTTTATGTACTATAATCGTGTAACCTCGGGACGGAGTCGTAGTGCGGCTTCGGCGTGTTCCCGTACCTCAGGCCAGCATTCCAAGGTGGACCCAATTGTAATAGTTGGGGCGCACGGTTGGTTCAAGGTTATCTTCCTAGTCAAAAAGGGTTCAAGGTAAACTCTTGCTCAAGGTGATGCCAAAAAGTGGCATCATGAGTGATCACAAGCAATGTTGTTGCAGTAAGGCGATTCGATCCTCAGGGATGATCGTTCCTTGGCCTTGAAGTGGTCCAAGAAGAGTGCACTGGGTAGAGCTGGAGAGGCTCTACCTTTGGCCGGGACTTGGAGGAAGTCGGCCAAACTTGCTAGTGGAGAGTAGAGTCAAGTGGGGGTTTGGTTCTTTGCCATGGGACGCCATGGTATGGAAACAAACTCCTTGATGTGGACGCCACAACTTGGATGTTAGTTTCTACAAAATGGACAAGTCGACGAGGACATCGACTCCCTATTGGTAGGGGTGTGTGTCGCGGCCCTTTGCCTTGAGGGTAGGGGGGTCGGGACACAAGAGGGGCTGCCCCTGTGATGGGGGTAGTGGCAACAATAGGTATGGGGGCTGAAGCACCCTTGAGTGCCCAAGGCACTCAAGGAGCCAGAGGAATTCACTAGGTGGAGCCCCGCATACCGGGTTGCGGCGGGGGTGGTTTCACGAGGGGTGGTGGTAGTTTAGTGGGTCTTAGTGGGGGTCGCATAGGACTCACCATGGGGTGGAGACCTTGTGGTGGGAGTCGTGGGGAGTCTTGGGACTCATCATGGTCCATTGGGGCCGTGGTGGGTGGGCCAAGACTCACCACGACTCATCACCGGGAGTCAAAGGTCTTCGTGGTGGTTCGCCATAAAAAGACGGTGTTGTTTGTGAAACCCCCGCGGACAGTCACAGAAGTATATATAGGGAGTAGTAACCCCGAGAACGGTGCAAGCCCGTTGGTGACAAAAAACTAGTGAGTAAGCGTGTGAGCCGGAAAGCGACCAAGGTATGGGGAGCTGTTCCGGACTGCCAACAACCAAAGGGAGTTTCCACTAGGCCCAAAGTGAACGAGGGTCTTGTGGAAGAGCAAAGGGGGACCGTTATGTCCCGGTGAGCAGCCGAAGCTCCGAATTGGCCAGGCAGCCAGTTTGGGAGTTAGGCGCGTGCATCAAAGTGAGTATCTATGATATGAAGGGGAGCTTACCGAAGTGAGGTGCGCGACAAGTCATCCTCACAATTTGCCAACGAGGTTGGAACACCGGCCCACTAACTGTTATCATTGCTGGAACTAGATGTGGCATCCACAATGCCAGTATTACCGCAATACACAACTTAATATCTCTATTTCTCATATCTATAAATGCTTCAAGGCAATCCGCCTCACGGCGCTTTGCTCCCTCATAACTATTATTACTAATAAGCGGCAAATAGAATCCAACCCCCTCTCGGTACCCTAGGTACCCCTATCCCTTGGTTACCCCGTGTCCCCGTGACACCTGTAGGCTTTGCCTGCTTTTTTAACAGAGCCCACACCCGAAAGGGGCTAGTAGCCTGAGGCGAAGTGACTCCTAGTTACGCCGGTTCCAGAACTTAATCGGCCGGAACCGGTGTAACTAAGAGCCACTTCGCCGTAACTTCAGGACAGAAGTTACGCCGATTCTGGGCCCCCACAATTTACCATTCATATTACCTTGGATCTTAGAAGACCATGGAAAAATGTTGACATTGAATCCATTTAGGTGAGGATTGAACTTCAGGGCTTGAGCTGCAACATGCTAAGTTTCAAAAGACAATGGAAAAAAACCTTCTACCCTTAGTATAACAAAGATGTTGTTTGAGCTCAACCGGCCTCCCCAGATGTCAAATGGCCCAATCCCTAACGTAAGCTCTATTAACTTTCTTAACAGGGAAGTGAACCAGAATGCCATTTTCTTTCATGCATGAAATTCATTTGTGTATGTCCACAATTTCAAAGCAATCATCAGGAAGTCTACGTTCATAGCTTCATGTTCTGCCACAATATCAACGATTTGCTCCACCGAGTCAGGGAAAGGAAGCATTTCCTCACTGTAGCTGCCTCGTTGGGTTCTGGATGGGCTGTAGAACCTAGGGGAAGTGGGGGAGAAAACACACCCAAACCTGAGGTGATCGTGGAAGGGATTGGGCTTGATGAGCCAGAAAAAATCATGTTCCAGATGGGCTGAGTGCGACCTCCGGAGGAATTCTAGAGGACTCCCGCTAAGGCCTATTCCACAAATTGCTTGCAGTTGGGAGGAGCTATAGGGACCCATTGCTGATAGAAGGGGTAGGAGATGAAGTAGAGAATAGACGTAGATTAAGGTGCAAAACCTGAACACGCTGAAGCAGCCTGAAGGGCTGAGCATCAGAGTAGGAGAAGGGGAGAAGAAGGCGGGTAGTGAAATGTTGGCAGCAAAGGAAGCCGACCAAGTGGCAGGGGCGAAATTATATGACTTGACCGAAACGGCGGCAGCAAGGTGAGGGAGTGGGGGGAGTCTGATACGGATACATGGCGCCGCCAAACAAGAAGGGAGTTGAAGAGTGGTAGCCTGGATGAAGGAATGATGAACTTCCGTAAAACCTGAATCTGATATTGTGATATCAAAATAAAAGTTAGGAGGTTAGGTTCACATCTAAAGTAAAAAGCTTCCCGTACATGATCTCAGGGAGGGATTAGATTCAAAGAGCTCGGCAGGGGACGAGAGATATCGCTCCCTCCAAATCCTTTCTTTTCCAAACTTCAATGTCTTAAAGCACATTGATCACGGACCAATTTTTTTTATTGAGAACTAAAGTATGAGAACGGATGAATGCAACACATTGAAAATTACTATACCAAGGCATGGTGCATCACAAGAGTGAAGGCTGCCCAAAAGTAGCTTGACCCCGCATTGTGTATAGGGCATTAGAGAGAGGAAAGGCACTTGCGAGGGTTTGCAAGGGACAACCATCCTTGCAAGAAGACTGTTGAAAATTTCAGTTACCCTAGCTTCAGCAGGTTGAAGAGGATGAAGAGGATGGGATAACTATGCACAATTCGCACAATACTTTTCCTGTACAACTATCTTTGATTTTGCTCGACATGAATTGAGCAGTAGCATGAGTCTGACTTAGTTGGGTAACCACAATCTAATTTGTCGAGTACTGTTTGTCCGAATTTCTCCAAGAAATATGCAATTCCCGTGTAAGAGAATGCACCTTGACCCACAGCTCTTCTCAGGGATATTAATTAACCATCACACCCAATACAAAATCAACAGCTTTACTGCTTAGTATCAGTCTTGGAGACAAGATGCAGTTAACTGATTACAACTAGTTCATCTGTTAAAGAGGTTGAAGTAAAAACACGGTGCAACACTTCTACCTTCACCGAACTTCATATTGGCCTCCCTACACATCGTGGAAAGTCAGGCCCTCAGGGCATCACTGCTGGCCAAACTTCAAGCTGCTGCCTGAAAGCCAATCACACCTGCACAAAGAAGTCTGTGTTGTAATACTCCGTGTATGACATAAAACAGGAGCAGCAATCCACCAGTTCACAGGCACCAGCACTCCATCAGAGTGTAGAAATACACTAGAACTCCAAGAAAACACAGGATCTCCAGCCACCAGATAAACCAAGGGAGCACACAGCACTAGAGCACTCCATCAGAGTGTAGAAATACACTAGAACTCCATGAAAACACAGGATCTCCAGCCACCACATAAACCAAGGAAATACACAGCACTAGACACATGCATATCAACTGAGACATACATGACAGGACGCTTCATGAACATGGCCACAATAGAAGTGCCACTCACCACAGGCAAGTCTGCCACCAGCATTCCCGGTGCTCTTGCTCAGCTCATGGCCACCTGCAGAGATTTAAGGATGCCACAGCAGTCTTGTCACATCTAAAATTCACTTTGGGCGCACCAAGTAACATTCCCGCAAAACCCATGACCAAACTACTCACGGCTAACTTTATGGACCACTCCGACTCAGCGGCGGAAAGTGTTTGCCATTTTCCACAAGCCCAACGGTGAAAGAGCCCAATCAAGAATCTTCTTTGGAAATTATGACAAACCTCTGATGTGAACACATGCAACGCAATACTAGGGTGTCTGACATTCTTTGTGCTTCAGTTTCTCTTGTGAAACATTTTTCGATCCAACCACAAGGAGCATAACCCTCTGACTAGTTCTTGGATTATACTCCGATGTCATTATATATCCTTTGGTGTTATTAAACGGTCACAATCCTCACAGAAGAACCTTCAAGATGGCATACTACCTTATACAGGTATAACTGATGACAAACTGACCACAAAAGCTGACTACAGACAATCCTGGCCATTCCGAATCACTACTTCCCAAACAGAATTCAAGCTACATCACTTGCAGCATCCAAAAGAAGAGACTTACCCTTGCCAAGATCATCAGGGTCAGCATGCACCACCACAGCACGACCGACAATGGAATTTGCCCCACACAGTGGAATCTGCCCAAATGCAAAACAGAGGTGAGACCACTCCTTCGCAATCCACAAATTCCATAGGGTGGTTATTCTCTGGGAAGTTTGCCTCTCAAGCTCTTGCTAACAGAGTACCATCTATTATAGATGAGTCACTGGATATCCAACCTAAATGAGGAGTGACTGAGCAAGCAATGCTCACTCGTGTCTTCCCTGCTCTAACCATGGAACTATTTGTGAGAGATAAACATTGAGGAAACACGTCAATCATGTGAAGGAGGTATTGTTTGTGGTGTATTGTACATGACTATCCTTCAAGCTGATCTCTGCAACACCTGCATCCATGTCACAGCCCAACCCTCTGACTGTTACCAGGGTGCATGTCTGTACTCCCAACAAACAGACTGCAAATAAACTTCAACTGTATATTGATTGTTTACCATAAATCACCACAAGGTGTACCAAACATGCTTCACCTCATTCAAGTGGTAAGATCATCTATCTCTCCTTTCATTCTGGTGGTTGAAGTCCTAGTCACTGAGGAATTGGTTGGATTCCCACAGTTGGAATGCAGATGCCTGCACTGAAGTTCACTTCAATTGTAATGTTGAGGGTGCAGCTGTATGTGTGAACAGGCAGCCGAAATGAATGAAGAAGTTTACTTGTAAAGGTTTGGCAGGGCTGGAGTCTCCAGCTGCAATGTGTGGATATTGCATTACATACAAGCAGTGATACCTCTTCATGAAGAGAGAGAGAGAGAGAGAGAGAGTGTGTGTGTACTCATAAGACGTTGTTTGGCCTTGCGGCCTGCGCGCTCAGTTTGGGCAGAACAAAGGGAACAGACACTACCTTTGTGAGGGTCTCAATCCGGTAGTATGGGTGGGTACAATGTTCTTGATGTTCCCGAAGAGGGTCACACTTTGGTAAGAATATTCCGGCCAATCTATCAGAAACTGGATATTGTGTTCAGGCTGCCAGCACATCAGGCAGTTACAATCTCCTTTCCCTCTCTGCATCTGTTTTTTGTTCAACGGTTCCTGCCCCGAGTTTAAATTTCAGAGTAGTGCCTAGGGTTGGCAGGCCCTTGAGATCATCCTTAAGATCCTCACCCGTGTCAAAGTCTGCGAACAAGTTCAGGGAAGATTGATGCCTAACTTCATTTCATCGGACAGTCTTTGGGCATCCAACACGGAGAGAGAATGTACTCATAAGACGTTGTTTGCCGTAGCCTTGTGGCCATTACAACACGGAGAGAGAGAGAGAGAGAGAGAGAGAGAGAGAGAATGTACTCATAACACTTTGTTTGCTGTAGCCTTGTGGCCAAAGATCCCACACCCAGTTTGGACAGAAACACAGGGAATAGGTACTACCTTTGTGAGGGGCTCACTCCAGCAGTGTGACTTACCTTGATACAAAGAGAGAGAGGGGGAGAGAGAGAGAGAGAGAGAGAGAGAGAGAGAGAGAGAGAGAGAGAGAGAGAGAGAGAGAGAGAGAGCCCACCCTCGTCATTAGCAATAATGTTGCCTAGGTCCCCAGCATGACGGAGGTCATCCTCAGGAGCCCCATGCTCCACTCCCTTGGGGTTGAAGTGTGGGCCTAGTGCACACATACACACACACACTCAGTGAACATCAATAGTAGGCGACTGAACTACAACGGTGTGCACATCCCCTGCTTTAGAATTTTGATATCTGTCATCAAGGAGGACAGCCAGGATCATTACCAGTAGAAAGGCAACCATTGGTTGTGTCACCGAGAGCATGGACATGGAATCCATGTTTGCCCGGCTGTAAGCCAGTCACCTTTCCCTCCACGACTGTGGGACCTGTCACAGTTAAAACAGAATACAATCAATGTGGATGCTCACCCCAATGGCATCCTCAAGCAATAACTTTGAACAGTTGTTCTCCATGATATTAGGAAACAAAAATTGTTTCAGAAATGGAAAACAGAACTCGTGGACATCCACACGTTTTGATAAATTAAATCCTCAGGATATGTGCATGTATGATCCAAATCTCTTCTGCAAGGCAGACATTGAAGGGACCAATGATTCCAATCTCCACACAGAGCATCCATACATCAGGGGACCTACATAGCACAGCCTTACTCTCCAGGCTCCAACCTAAATTTTGCCTCTCATGACTGAGGTTGAGTGTCTCTAGGAACCTTGCCTCATGTTCGAATTTATCACAACCAGAATGATTTTCACAGCTCATGTCATTGGCCTCTTATTGTCACCAGTTGTACAGGTTCATTTGCATGCAATATCTGACATGAATCAAATTCACATAGGACTTTGCCATGCTATTTCAACACAACTGTGTCATGGTTGATGCTATGAGATTATGATAAAAGAGAACTCATTCAGTGAGGACATCGTGAACTCCATTCCATTCAGTCTACACCAGCTGCAGGCCGAATTGGCTATGCAGTTTCCTCTATGTGGATAAACTACCAGGTCAAGGAAGTAGATCTTCATTTCATTGTGGTGCCGCTTACTCATTTCAGTATTCTTCTTTGCAATGGCATTTCTCCGTTCCGTGTTACAAGGTGTCCTTCCAAAAACAAGGCAGTAGCCCTTTAGAGTGAAGAGATACCATAGTTTATGGATACTTCAGCTCATGTACACCTGCTTTTTGAGGTTGACAAGAAAACTGGAGAGATCATTTTTTCATTTCAAGATGACAGTGGGCATTCACTGTGCTGAAACAGTGAAGTTTTGAAGACATGTCAGGCTGTGGTAAGAACTTTCTACAGAAAGTCAGGAAGGCCAGAAGGAATATAGCAGCCAATCAATCCCATTATTTCAGCTAGCCTTCAATAATGTTCCTTGTCAGCCAGTGTCTTCTTCTTCAATTGCCCAAACTCAGCACAGTCTCCGGCCTTGAGGCTGCAGGTAGCAGGGCAAGCCTCTTTCTTTTTGAAACTTTCACAATCCAACTGAATTTCCTCAATCCTCTGGTAGATGTGCAGGGCGCTGAAGCCAACCAAGCCGCACGAGCGATGGCCAAGACTGACCTCAGACACCCATTAGGCAGTGTCATAGCGAAACAATCATAAATTTGATGTGAAAAAAGAAGTATGCAGACTAGACCGCATCTTCATCGCACAACTACATTCCAGAGACTGCATGTCAGCCCTCGTGGTGATGAAACATGTTTGGCATCTTAATATTTACCAAGTAGAGTGCACAGGAAGTCCAAAAATGAGACGGATGCGTTACAATAACTTTCTCCACCCCTGAGCTTCATACCCAGTCTGTGGGATTTCGGGTCTCTCACGATTCTTAAAAAGAAAGCCCTTTAACAATGATAATTTTGCATTCAACGAAAATATTCCGCACTCCGACTGCGCAACAAGGCCAAACGCACTCTACCCACAACAACTATAAAGACCCCATGCACATCCACTGGGAATCAGAGGATTACCAAGGAAAATACACCTCAGGCATGCCTACTTTAATACCCACATCAACACACATGGGCGCAAAGGGAAACCCACAAAATGCTCCAGCAGTAAGACATCCAAACCCGATCACACCAAACATACGGTGAGAGGTCACTTCATCGCGAGGGAACCTTCTAATGTTAAGCTCGATCCCTGGCGAAAACAACGATCTTGATAAATCAAAGGGGTAGGAAGGAAACGACTAGATTCCAGCTCCATGACACCTCCTCAACCAAGAAAACAGTACCCATCTATGGCCGTTACACGGGTGGTGTGCCAGACTGATCAAAACACCCACAAATAAGCAGAGTCTGACCTGCCATCACATGGTGGAGGAAAAGTCATACCTTCGCCCTCCTGCACGAAGGTGACGGTCCCGCCCACTCCACCGGATCCAGTCAGCACTACCACAGCTTTCACGGGAGCCATAGCCTCCTTCTGATTGTGGGTTTTAGCGTTAGAAGCTGCCCCAGAAAAGCGACAGGAGAAGAGAAGAAGAGCAGATGGTACGAGAGGCAGCGATGAGAGAACCCTGCACTCTCCGCCAAGAGCTCACCGGTTCTTCCGGTCAAATGCTATTCTATGATACTCTGTTTCAACCCAAAAAAAATACACAGTCAGCCTGCTAAGTTTACTAATAACATGCAAGTATCCAACAGATGGCCCAATGGTTCTGGGACAAGGCTCTCTTACAACTGAGCGTGGTGGGTCTATGTTGGATGTCACCCATTTCAATCAACCCACCTGCAAAAGAAGGTCGCAAGGTCCAATTGTGTGGACTCTCAGACCGGAAGGTGTGTCCGCCTTTCAAACGGAATGCAGTAGCCCTTTGGAATGAAGTGACACCATAGACTTCAACAGCCAACTCTAAAATCCAATCAATCGAAGTAACTCAAACAAGGGAGGGCAGAAATGGCATAGAGAACAAAAGTGATCACTTTACTTTGAGCCCTCTGCAAAGCACATCAAAGAAACCTGGCTAGAAGTACAGTAATTAAAAGCACCTAGGCTCATGCTGAGGAAGCTTCCGACCAAGTTTCCAAGAACAAAGAAGAGGTGCAAGGGATTTCTTTTTCTCTTTTCTACTTCCAAGTCAATGGTGTCTTCTTCGTATTATCTGCCTCAAAAATCTGTGTTGGAATTTCGATACAAGTGCATAAGGATAGTGCCCATCAGGGCATTGATCTTTCGGATGGATTGGTGATCTATCCTCCTTCAAGTGCATAACTGGAATCTCAATTCAGGTCTCACTGATGGCTAGAGCAAACAAACCCTCCGCTGCAATGATGGTGGAAAGGTCCCGGCTTCTTGTAGAAATTCCAACTTCCTGGAAGGCTTGTGTATCTTCAAATGGAGCGAGTCATGAAGATGAAATCCCATGTGCATTCTCTAGGCAAGCAGATTCCCTGAGATGAGGTTTATGAGATGGCACTCCTACTTTGGCGTTATCAAGATTGAAGGAGGATAATGCATTTTAAGAACCATGTCACTGTCTTTCTTCCATGCAATCTTCACACACATGGATACACGCATTCTGAGTTGCGTTGTTCATAATCGTTAAGCATTCAGGGCTTCCATTTGCAATTGCATTCATATCAAATGTCAGATCACAGGTGTTGCCAAAAGAATTCCATCTTTGGAGCATGGTGTCATAAATGACGGTTCAAAGAAGAGACAGCTTCCTGCAGCTATGAACCCTCCACATGGGTGCTCTACCAAGCGCTTTTTCTTCCATAGCTAAGTTCAGCCATGTCTTCTAACCGGCTCAAGAGTGTTCAAAGGACCAAGAATTGAAAAGAAGTGATCTCCGATCAATGATGCTCTTTCCCTTTCCCTTTATGTTTGGCCATCTCCTCAGCATGACGCAAGTGGCGAATCTCAGTAGGCCAGCCAACTGCATAAGACAAGATGAAGATACCGATCATCACATCGTTGAGGGGCCTAATGCTGCTCGTCTTTATATATTTCTCGGTGTAATTGTACAGGAAGCCCGAGGTCTTCTTCGACACATTCTCCTTCGTTACGCTAGATCTCACAAAGCTGGGCACGTCCTTCAGCTTCATGCTGGCCAGCCCTCTCAGCCCCGAGAACGCCATGGCCGCCCTTCTCCCCTCAAATTACCCTTGCCCCTACTTCCAGAGACCTGCCCTCATAGAGACAAGCCCTTCCTCTTCCTCATTGTCAAGATCTGAATCTCACATTACAGGAACTTATGCCATTCACAGCGGAACCGCACATTTCTATGCAATCTGTGGATGTGGTTCTCCAGATGCTTGGACTCATCTGAACAGTTGCTGGTTACAAGTTCTGACAACCGTCCAATATGTACCAAAATTCATGAGGACCAGTCAGGGCAAAGCTTGATCTAGGGAATAGCCTGTAACTGCACTCCAGTACTGTACAATCAAGTGTGATTGGTTGTGATTCAAGAGTAACACAAGGGAAAGAAAAATGGTCTTCATCCTCTGAAACACCCAAATTTCCTCAGTACATTGGGACTCTTTGAAATGTGGATATGCAAATGGTGAAAAGCACAGGCCTGAAATGAATGGCGGGAGTGCTCTTTGTCCGCTGGTGGCCAAGTAATAAATAAGAATGTGACATTTTCAATACTATCTCCCTATGCAAATTGGGTTTCACTATTGCTGCAACTACATGTTGGAAGCGGGATTGAGCCCTGCACTGTTTGATGGAGGAATTCCATCTGGCAATGGGCTTTGCCCATTAATGGGGGTGGCATCCACAGTGATCTCCATCAGATCCTGGGACCGGTCTGTCGGAATGCAGTGGTCCTGAAGAATAGTTGAAGTGACTGCCCTTGCTGCCTTGGTCTCTAGCACCACTAAAGAACTGTAGTCGAGTTCAAATTGCAAGAACCCATCTGTGCATGCTGCAACACATCCCGACAAACCCAGCAAAACATTCCATCAGCAAAAATGGCAAGATCCTAACCTGACCAACATACAAAATGGCAGAGGTTGTGTTTATCTCCTGGCCATCATCTAGTTAATATCTGATATAAAGTCAGGAACGCAATCACAGCAACCTCTCACGCACACAAGGTCCAGGGACTTGCCCACTATACCGTTGATTTCTTCTCAGGGTTCTCAATAGCAGACAAGATTACAAAATAATAATGATATCTTTCAACAAATTCTTTGGT